>CANSZD010000705.1:0-469804 GCA_947648045.1 Beta corolliflora
CTTTCTGCCTCTGGTTACCAAAGTTTGTCTAAGTTTCTAATAGTATGCTTTTCACTGTGCAGCAGAAAATCCGGGCATGGTGTATCTGGAGGAAATAGTCAACTGATCACACTGGGGCTGGGATTATTAGCGACAGCTCTGGCTGCTTCTTATGTCACGAGAAACTTGCCAAGGTAATGCATTCGGAGCATATCATTATGCACTATGATAGTCAAAAAAATAGGAAAATTATAAATCTCAATTTATCAAAGTTATACTTTTTATTTAAATGATCTCAATTTATCGAAGTCATACTTTCGTGACGCTCAATGCTTTAGGAAAGTGTTGTCATGAAGTTCCAAATGTTATTTGCTATGTTATGGACTTCACTATTTCTCTTAAACTACTGAAGCTTTGCACATCTAAATGACCAAATCTCGGTTAATATATGAAATTCTCAGAGTTTTCGGTTTGAACTGAAGAGTTTATCCATACCCTTGTCGAAGTGTCGAGGATTTGACTCGATGACTTGCAGTAATATTAAAAGTCTTGAGTGGCAAATATTGTTTTTATTCTGATTTGCTTGCTAACTGCATTAGAACTCTCGTGGTCAATTAGCTTGTTTGGTCTGTTGGTATTTTTGTTGAACTCAGTTTTAGCTGTGAGACGGTGATTACGTGTAAGCACGCCACATAACTTGAATATACGGAGTATATCTTTCTATATTGATAGTCTTATCTACTTTGTTTGCAGGATGCAATGAAGGACATTGAGTGAAAGAGAAGCCGAGACATTGTAGGTTGTAAAATCCATAGGTTACATTTTAATTAATCATGTAAATTGAAAGATAGAACTTTTTTAACCAAATTTTTATTCACAAGTTTATTTCTACTTTTGTTTTTCTACAATCCCGTGAAAGATGATGCAGAAAGAAGCATCATAAGCTGTAAGTTTTAGTTGGACTTCTTCTCTACAAGTGAAGAGAATGACAAAATTTGTCTCAACATGCTTTGACTTTGAGATTTGTAAATGCTCTGTTTTACTTCATACTCATGGCATTCATGTGAATTTTATGTCTCTTCCTCCGGAAGGTTCTACTGCTCTCATATTTCCTGTTTGGGATAATTGTTACTTAAATATACTTTCTGAAGACAACACTCCAACATGTGATTTTGAGTGCAGACTCCAATAAGAATTATGTTAAGTTGTATAACTATTTAAGTTTGAATTAGCAATGTCATCTTACATATAATTATCATTAAAAAATCTTACATATAATTATAATTCATGTAAAGCCAAATATAGTGAATTGTTTTGAAAACTAAATAGTTATCTCAAAACAATTTTCAGCAAGGACTACCAAATCTATTTTGCTAGATGAAAGCAAATGTAGATAATAACCAGTAACTTTGTATAAGGGAAAGTAAGGGTAGTAATTAACCTTCTTTTCACCTTAATAAATAAGTTCACAATTAAATAACTTGTGAAAGTCAATAAACTCAAATGGAGGCAAATAATGCAATTCAAATAATTAAGTTTAATTAAAGCCCATTATACGTGCAAAGGCTATCAAGCTCATATTACACTAGCTAATAAAAGACGATAAGTTTAGATAATGGCTAATAAGTCGAGTTTAGAGTTCAATAAATTCACGCCGTCTTTTATAAGCAACAAGTTCAAGTTTAGATAAGAGTAATTCAGCCATTTTAGGTTAGAACTTCAAGCTTTACTAGTGTTAATTGATTGAAAGTTTATAGTGATTTCTTTCGCTATTGCGTTCGATACACAACACAGCTCCGAAAAAGGGTAAAAGAAAACAAGCAAAGTTAGATGGAAACAATTATATCTCACTCTGATTATGTATGTTATTATACTATTCGTTGTACAACTACAAGACACCTTTGTTTCTTGTTACAAACGGAGGTGATCGGTGACCCCCACATTATGTGTAAGATGTAAGATGTAGTCCCCCCATACAACCTAACTTTCATGAATGCAAGATTAAAGTAATGATGTACCAACCTAAGTTGTAATACTTTATCATGTTGTTGTCTAACTTTATCTATACATTGATGCTGCCTATGTTATAGTATTACGCATGTAATTATAGTATTAATATTATTAAGACTTTGGAGGTGTGACGCAGACATTATGGAATGTTTGCCAAATCTCTGGTAGGTGCAAAACAATCCAATTCTTCGGTGTAGGAGATAACCGAGGCCTGAGGGAAACTTGCCTAACTTCATAATTATAATATTATTATTGTTTTATCAGGGTCTTTGGAGTTATTTAAAGACTTTTATAAGTCCTATTAAATAGCAATCTAGCAAGTAATAACAAACAATACTAGAACAACGAAAGAACGAAAGCAATAAAAGACACAAGTAGAACTTTTAACGTAAAAACCCAAGACTGCGATTAAAACCCACGAATACGCACTGTAATCAATGAATGTTCAAAAGATGGTTACAAAAGCACTCCAAGATCTCTCTTAAGCTTTTCCTCTCTTGAATATGAGAATAATAATGAATAATCGTCAATTAAACGCATTAGGTTAAACCTAATTATAACTCAACTCGGAAAACGCATTTCCGTGTCAAATCAACCACCGCCCGATCGGGTCGGGCGGCCAATATGGTCAAGCGGTATTTGCACTCGGCCCGACGGGCGGGGATCGCCCTGTCGTGATTCGGTGATCATGCCCGACGGGCGAGCGCCCGATGTGATCGGGAGCACTCGCAATATGCCTCCGCGAGTCCTTCGACCCCCGCTCGATTAGCGGCACGCCCGACTCGATCGGGCAGGGGCCAACGAACAACCATTTGACGAACTTACAGCTTCACGCAACCTCATCTCCACACCATACACACACATTGAGCCCCATATGACACCATATGCCCAACAATCTCCCACTTGGAGATAGGTGTAAGTGAAGAACGCCTTATACCAACATCATCCTTTCATTCATCTCAATCCCTAAAGCATTGCCTTCATCAACAATTATCGAAGGCCAACTAAGGTCCTAAGCACAACCTTAGTTTGTCACAACTCACACTCTTAGTGAACATATCGACCGGGTTCTTAGTACCCAACACTTTCTCCGCACACAACACATTCTCCTCCACTAAGCTCCCGATGTAGTGAAAGCGCCGACGAATGTGCTTAGTCCTACAATGATACATGGGATTCTTAGCCAAATGCACCGCACTTTGACTATCACTATAAAGTACCACTTTCTCCCCGTTTAATGCCCATCTCTTCAAGAAAACCAATAAGCCATTCCATCTCCTTACCCGCCTCGTACATAGCCACATACTCGCACTCAGAGTAGACAAAGAGATACACTTCGCAACTTGGACATCCACTCACCGCAGCACTCACCAACAAGTAGAGACATATCCCGACGTGCTTTTACTTGTATCGATATCTCCACCGAGATCAGCATCAACATAACCCTCAAGCTTCACTCCTTTCTTCCAAAAGCAAAGCCCCATACCCGAAGTCGCCTTCAAGTACTTTAGTAACCACTTCACGCATCCCAATGTTTCTCACCGGATTAGAAACAAACCCGCTCACAACTCCCACCGCAAAAGCAATATATGTCCGTGTGCAAACCATGGCATACATCAAGCTACCAACCGCCGAAGCATAGTGGAACGGTGGCGATCCGCTCCCTTTTCTTCTTTTGTAGTTGGTGAGTGCTCCATTGTCAATTTGAGGTCGCTAGAAGCGGCGAATTCATGGATTTTGCATCTCCCACATTAAACCTCTTAAGTACCTTCAAAATGTAATCTTCTTGAGACAACTTCAACATGCCAAGAGATTTGTCCCTCGAAAATCCTCATACCTAAGATTTGTGTAAATTCACCCAAATCCTTCATCTCAAATTTCGTGACGCTTTTTCCCTTCACACTATTTATCACCTCCATGCTCGTACCAACAATCAAAGATATCATCAACATACGTGAAGGTGTAAACATAATCATTTACATACCTTTGAAAATAGCAACAATGATCGCTACGCCTCTCTTGAACCCGTTGCTACACATGAAAGTGTCAAATTTTATGTACCACTGTCTCGGCAGCCCGGCTTCAATCCATATAAGCTCCTCTTGAGCTTGCACACTAAGTCGTCCTTTCCCCGAACTTTAAAGCCATCCGGTAGCTTCATGTAGATCTCCTCATCCAGCATCACCATGTAGGAACGCGATCTTAACATCCATCTGTTTCTAAGAACAAATTTTCAGCAAGAACAATAGCCAACAAGATACGTATAGTAGTCAATTTCACAACCGGAGTAAATATCTCGTTGTAGTCAATGTCCTCCCGTTGTAGGAACCCATTTACTACTAATCTCGCCTTATACCGACACTTCCATCATGCTCTTTTTTCAATCCGAAGATCCACTTGTTGCTAAGTGCTCTCATACCCGCAGCAATGCATAACTCCCATGTCTCGATTCTTTTCCGGGGACCGCATCTCATCTTTCATGGCTAGCTCCTACTTGGATGAGTCGGGCCGAATTTATTGCTTCTTTATATGATTCTCGGTTCACCCGCATCGCTTAGTAGCAAATAAAACATAGATGGAGAGTATCGATTAGGTGTTTTGGACACCTTGCGGGATTTTCTCAAGTCAACTTGAGAGACTATTCTCCCTATACTAGAACCGCAGCCTCCGGGTGGTGTGACATCAACACCATCTGAGTTATCTCGACTCATCTCGAATCGAACTCGCAGGAGTATGAACCTCATCTCTATGTTGCTCAACCCGTTCGAACAATGACATATCTTTCATCAATGCCTTCGGCCTCCACAAACTCCTCCTCCCGAAATCCCACCGGCACAGGAATCTCGCATTTATCACCATAAACATCCTTATACACCTTAGTCTCATCAAACGTGACATCACAATGTCTCAAAATCTTCCTACTCTTAGGTTCCCAACACCGATACCCATACTTCTCGTAACCATACCCAATAAAATAACATTTAACGACCTTTGGGTCTAACTTGTTGCGTTTCTCGGGTCAACATAAGCAACACAACCAAATAATTTCGTAAAAGAAAGATTTACCTCCTTCCCACTCCAAACTTCATCTCGGTAACTTGAACTTCAATGGAACCGATGGTCCCCTATTGATCAAGTAAGTTCGCTGTACTAACCGACCGCCTGTAATGTTTTAGGTAGCCATGCATGCAACCTCATACTTCTAGCCCTTTCAATCAGTGTCCTGTTCATTCTCTCGCGACCCCATTCTCGTCGAGGTTTCCCCGGAAAGCTCCTCTTTAGAATGATGCCATTCTCCTCACGCAGCTTTGTGTACTCGCCAATTCATACTCACCTCCATTATCGACTTAATGCACTTAATCTTCTTTTCGCCCGATTCTCTACCTCGCCTTTCCACTTTTTGAAGGTCTCATGAAACTCATATTTCCTCTTCATGAAATAGACCCATACCTTCCCCGCCGTGGTCATCAATGAAAGTAACAAAGTAACGTGAGCCTCCAAGGGATCTCGACTGCGGGAAGGCCCCACAAATCAATGTGTACCAACTCTAGCTTCTCGCTTTCAACTCTTTCTTGGCTTTTGTAAAAGTCACATTTTTCTGCTTGCCATATACACAACTCTCACAAAATTACATGCCAACTGATTTCAACCCTGACAACTTGCCACTTGAAGCTAAAATCTTCATCCCTTTCTCACTCATGTGACCAAGTCTAGTATACCATAACTTAAACTCATCCACCGTAGCCGCATCAACCATGTCTGTACACCCTGCAATAGTGTATAGAGTTCCCATCTTTAGGGGTGAAAGTTATTAGGACAAAAACCGAAATCCAATCCAATCCAACCCAAATTAGTAATTCGGATCGGATTTGAACTGTGTTCGGATTGGATTTTTTTAAAAATTGGATTTTCGAATCGGATCGGATTGGATTGAGGGTAATTGGATCCGAAAATCCAATATAACCAAATAGTAATATATATGCCTTGTATTATGTATTCGGATTGGGCTTAAGTACTTAACTGATTTATTTTTTAAAAAAAGCCCAGTGCTTAAGTGTTGCTACTGTATTCTTTGTTGTTGAACTGAACCTGTTGTATTCTTTGTTGTTGGACTGAACCTCATGTATTCTGTTACGTTCTGTTGTAATGAATTTTGGCCTATGGGTTTGTTATTAGTTTATTAATGTACTATGGGGTTTTTAATTAATGAATTATGAATTTGTAAATTGTAAATCTATTGGGTTGTTGTTGTCGGCTTGTCGCGCCTAATTATTTCATAAAAAACGGAGTTTTAAAAATCGGATTTTCGGGTTGGATCCAATCTAATATTTGAAAATTCGGATTGGATTGGATCGATTCAAACTCTAATTGGTTTGGATTCGGATTGGAAAATTGAAATCCAAATTTTGTTCGGATCGGATTGGATTAGGCCCAAATCCAAACCGTAAACCGAACTTTCACCCCTACCCATCTTAGTACCTCTAGCCAAGATCATGGAACCTTTGGAGATTTTCCACTTCCCTCACAAAACACAAGATTGTAGCCACTCGAGTCCGGTTGACTCACGTAAATCGATTCTTTGCTAGGCCTGGAATGTACCTAACATCTTGCAGTTTTAAAGTTCCTCTGTTCGCAGTCCTGACCACCACATCTCCCTTCCCCATGATTTCCAAGGTCTTGTCATCAGCAAGATAGACCTTTCCTAATTCTTTGCTTTGAAGTCATGAAACAGCTCCCTCATAGGTGAAGAGTGAAACGATGCCCCCGAATCTAGGATCCACGACTCTATGGGACTATCAACACTAAGGATCAAAGCATCCTCAATCTCATTCGATGTAGAATAAATCGATGAGTTATCATTATCTTCCTGTTTATCATTATGGTCAGGCTTTCCACCCTTCTTCTTGGGATGTGGACACTCCCTCTTTGGATGACCCTTCTCACCACAATTCCAACAAGTAATAGCCTTGCCTTTTGACTTACTTTGGCCCCTTGATTTCGATCTTCCCTAAAAGTTCCTCCCTTTTACTTTTTGTTTTCCCCCCCTCTACCCTCAAAGATCGTATGCTCCGGATGATTCTCCACTCTCCTTCCTTCGAATACTCTCACTCAAAATCGATCACTGGACAACATCATAAACCAATTTTTCATTACCGTAAGAATTACTAATAGCAAGCACTACAGCTTTCCCAAGCAATGTAAGGAGGACAACAAAATTAGGGCTTTCACTTCATCATCAAAAACAATACCAACCGAAGATAATTGGCTTATTATTGAATTGAATTCATTAATATGTTCCGCAGCGGAACTACCATTATTCATCTCTAAATCAAATAAATGGCGCATCAGATATACCTTATTCATGGCCGAGGGCTTTTCATACATATCTTAAAGAGCTTTGATCAATCCCGCCGTTGTTTTGATATCCTTGACAAGGCCACAGTCCCGAGCCAATGTCAATCGCACCACCGCTAGTGCTTCGCCTATCGAGTACCTTCCACTTTGCCTCATCAATGTCTGCCGGCTTCGTCTCAAACAAGGGTTGATACAGATTCTTCTGATATAGGAAGTCTTCAATTTGCATCTTCCAATATCCAAAATCTGTGCCATCAAACTTCTCAATTATGATCTTCGCATCCTCCATTGTTAATCACTTCTAGATCAAGACAATAATCCAACCTGGCTCTGATACCACTTGTAAATCCTATTGAATAGCAATCTAGCAAGTAATAGCAAACAATACTAGAACAACGAAAGAACGAAAGCAATAAAAGACACAAGATAACTTTTAACGTGGAAACCCAAGAACTGGGAGAAAAACCACGAATATGCACTAGGAATCGATGAATGTTCAAAAGATGGTTACAAAAGCTCTCCAAGATCTCTCTTAAGCTTTTCCTCTCTTGAATATGAGAATAATAATGAATAATCGTCCATTAAACGCATTAGGTTAAACCTAATTATAACTCAACTCGGAAAAACGCGTTTCCGCGTCAAATTAACCACCGCGACGATCGACCAATATGGCCAAGCAAGATTTGCACTCGGGCCCGATCGGGCGGGGATCGCCCTGTCGTGATTCGGTGATCACGCCCGATCGGGCGAGCCAACCCGATGTGATCGGGAGCACCCGCAATATGCCCCCGCGAGTCCGACCCCCGCCCCGACGGGCGGCACCGCCCGACTCGATCGGGTGGCGGCCAGTGAATAGCCATTTGACGAACTTACAGCTTCACGCAACCTCATCTCCACACCATACACACACATTGAGCCCCATATGACACCATATGCCCAACAACTTTGACTTTTACTGGAAGCATTTAAGATATTTTGGAGATTGATGAGGAATAGTTTTAGATTATTTACGGTTGTGATTTGTGAATGGTGATAGTTGCATAGTACAAATTTTTGAAGTTGTGGTAGTATTTAATAATTGATATTTTAAATCATTATCATGGTTGAGAAGTTCAAATTTAGTATCTTTCCTAAATTTATCTATCGTTGTTTCTAGAATAACAATACATATATAGCATTTATCTTTTGAGTTTACATATTTGTTTCGGACATATATAACTTTAGACCGAAGTGCCCTACCTTAAAATTATCAGCCTAACTCGTTAACAACAATCCGTTCTACTACCTCCATATTTCTTTTGCCACAAGGGAAGTTAGACCCTTGATCCTCATTCCTCAATCTTGATCTGCATAACCACACCCACAAAGTTCCAAGTCCTCATTAAGGTATGGTCTTATCCTAGACAATAAACCCTTGTTTCCTGCATCAATGCAAACATTGGTAAGCTAGTAGCAACTAGCAAGCAAAGCCAAAAGTGAACCAATAATTTAGCAATGACTTAGTCTCTTTTCCATATAATCTATGGCCTCCACGTGCCTTACAACATGCTATCACGAGGTAACAAGTGTCCCACCATAGTTGATACGTATCTAATATAGTTCTTAGGATATTTGATAAGAAACTAGTAAACCTAATAAATGTGAGGAGAGGGGGGAGGTATAATAGACAGACTGTAAACTCTCACATGATATTGCTCTTTTCTTGCCACGACTCAGCCTCCATGCACCACCCCCACCTATCTTGCCAAGTGTTGCTTATTGCTTAGTCATCATTGCACTGTTTTCATTTTCATGTCTTTTTTTATATTATAGTTTGTTAACATAGAATTTGCATAGGGAATAGTACACCTATAAAAAGGAAGAATGTTTAGTAGTATTCCTATTGCAGAAGCAGCACATAAGCAAGAACAAGAACAACCTCGCTTAGTTTGACACTATAATATATTATAATAATAAGCTGGTAGTAACTTTGGAGATGGAGTGGTGTCCTCAAAATGCTATGAAAGCTTTCTTGCAAACTCTCCATTTGGTAATTCATGTTCCCTCTTAAACTCCCTCTTTTCTTTTAGCACATGTGAAATCTTGTTTTTGAGTGATTAGTTTCCCAAGTCTTGTTTCTTTCAGTAATTTCGTGTTTGAGATGAGACAGATTTTCGTGTCGTGTTAGAGATTATCCACTTTCTAACTTAAACTCCTTTATGTATACTTTCTATCTTGTAAATAATCTTTTAGATACTTGTATGTTTTGAAATATCATGTATGATATGAGATTTTGTTATATTTGTTTCGATAAAATTTTTAATTTTTCATTATGTTTGTTAAAATCATGAAAGCTATTAATAGTCTAAGTTGTATTGTAAAAACCCCTACAAATAGTTAGGGTAAATATTGCAGGATGGAATGAGTATTCGTTAGGTCACTTCCTTGAAAAAGGGGTGTCCTAACTGTTTATAAAAAAAAATGGAATGATAAATAAACGTTTTCCTACCATCATATGATCATCTTGAAGTATATATAATTTTTTGTCTTGTATCTCAATAACAATCTTTTGTCAATTTTTCGTTCCACTTTTGAGATACTTCAGAAATGACACTATTGTTGCACCATTTTTATCATAATTAAGCTAATATCAACATGTTATTATAAAGTTTATGTTGTCTGATGATATTGTTTTTCCTTTGTTGCAGTGTAAAGTAAATAAGATACATAATGCAGTACAAAAGTATGGGTTAGATGGAAGCAAAATCATGGAACCTCAAGGAACGGAGTTACTATCAGCTTTAGCAGCAGGAAACCAAGCAAGAATAATACTAGACATCACCACCTCCCATTCCCAACAACAAGGCGTTACACCTTTAACTCTTGCTCTTGCTGTTGCTGCAAACCAAACTCAAGGCAAACTCATCTGCATTCGCCCATCTCTTCATTCCTGTTACGGACTCGATCACGTTATCGAACACGAACACGAACACGAACACGAGCACGAGCACGAGCTCGAGCACGACTGCAATGCTAATGTTGCAACTGAATTAAGAGTTGGAGATCCATGTGAGGTGGTAACTGATATTCGGAACGTCGATTTTGCTGTCATTGATTGTACTAATCTTGACGCTATTCGTCTAAGATTACTATCTGACAAACTTCATCTTAATCCAAGAGGATTTATCATTGTTGCTAATAATATTTTACATAGAGAACAAGGTGTTGCTCTTGTTGATCAGATTTTGAAGGGTAAAAGAGGAATTCAATCATCTGTTACAACTTTGCCTGTAGGATCATCAGCAGGATTTCAACTCATCATCAAAGTTAAAGCTCAGAAGAGGAGGAAGCACAAGAGGTTTTTTGTTACATTTGATGATTAAAAGATGTTCTTGTGTTCTAATTTCCGTTTTTTTATCTTCCAAGTAAAGTTCTGCACAACTTGTAAAAATGTATATATGTACAATAATTATGTACTTGTAAAGAAGTATATACAGTCTCCGTACTCAAATAGTTGTTCTGTTGACCTTTTGGGTCAAATTTATAACTCTTTAACCTCACTAATATAAGAACTAAAATATATAACTGATCTCTTAATTACTTGCAATAGATTCATCTTAATGTATATTATTCGTAGTTTAGCAAGAGTTTGTTAATTTCATAAGTGCGTAATTAGAAATATCAATGATTATTGTATAGGAATGGAGACTGTAAAAAAACAAAGTAGGAAATCAATTTAGACATAGGAGACGGATATATATATATATATATATATATATATATATATATATATATATATATATATATATATATATATATATATATATATATATATATAACGTACAGAAAAAAGTAAGGGTTCCATTTGATCACTACACTGAGAAATATAAGCACTTCTGTATTATTTTGTAAATCTATATGTTACACATAATATATTATTTTCCATGATATAACAAATCAGAATTTAGGATAGATTTCATGTTATTTTTCATTGAATTTGATAAAAGTGAAGGAATTGTGTCCTTGACTCTAATGCAATTACTAAATATAACATAGATCATATTATGGAGATAATAAATTCATTAAATTGGGTCGTCTATACGCCTTGCTAGAGGATACTATAGAACTTCAGTTTAGTAAATAATAAACCCGAAGCCCAATTAGATGGATCCTACAAAGGTTACACTTACACAATCCGGATCAATAAAAGAATGACCTAGAGCCCATGTAGGACTCTATGAGTGGCCGGCCAAGGAGGTAGAAAAGGGAGGACTCCTAACCTAATTAGTTCCTATAATTAGGTGTGGGTGCGAAAATAAAAAGCATCGTTTATTCTCTCATTATTTTCTCTCTCCTCTTTTCTCTCTCTTTCAAAGTTACGTAATACCGCTCCAAGAAATAGAAGAGTCCCCTCTTCCTTCCAACTAGCATTGGTGGAGCATTGATCTCGGGATTCGTGGACCTAGTAGAGGAATCTCAATTGCGGCTCTATCTCCTGATCTCGAAGAGCTTTGTGGAAATCACGCTTCAAAGGTTAATTCTTAACTATTATGTGATCCTTGAATGTATATGCATGAGATCCCGTTTTTAAGTGCTTATGAATATGATTCATGAAATTCCGCTTAGAGTACTTATAATCTTACAATGGTATCGCTTTTAGCCTCTGCATATAATTTTTTGGTCATAATAATTATATTTATTTTGATGTGTTCATGACTAATTTTAATTTGATTAAGGGGAGGAATTGAATTATGGAATGAATAATTAATTGAAATTGATTAAATGGAGATTTAATTGCTTAATTTTTCAATATAAAGTGGCCGAATTTTTGAAAATTCAACCCTAATTTTCGAAATTTAAATTCCGATTTTATTTCGAATATTAAGTTCATATTATTAATCCGATTTTCATGTTTAAATTTGTTTATGTATGAAAATTAATTCATGTGAAAAGAGTTTTATATGAATTAGAGATTAATTTATGTGAATAACCCTAAAATTAATTTAAATGGAAATTTTGATTTAATTTTCTAAATTAGGCATAAAAGGGTTTATGATTAATTTAATTAAGATCACTAAATTAATTTTGCAAAAATGTTGTAATTTTAATTTCCTCCAAATTAAATAAAAAGAAAAAAAATTAAGGAGGAGGAAGAGGAGCGGCCACGCCGGTGGTGGTCGCTCCCAGGTGTCTCTGGCCTAAAGGTCGGCGAGGATGGCGGAGGCAGGATGACCCTAAAGGCCGGCGAGGGTGGCGCCGGGCAGCGACCACGAGTGCGACGCACGTTGGACGTGGTGCAGCAAGGCGTGTTGCCGGGCCGGGCGCAGGGAGATCTTGCGGCGTCGGCTCGGATGGGTTGCGGCGAGTTCCCGGTGAGGCCGCTTGACGTGGGTTGCCGGAGTTTTGGGCCGCTCGTGGTTCGTGGCCGTCTTTGCCGTGGGGAAGGCAGCCTTGTGCCGCCGGGTTGCCCGGTTGTTGGTTCCACGTTTTTATCAAAAAAAAAAAAAAAAAAAGGTTTCAAAGCTCAACCAAATCCTCAAGAATCGGCAAAATTGAATTTTGGGGCCGATTTTATTTTGAAATTTCGTAAAACTCGGCGACCCTTGAACATATTTTGTTTTTTGAAATTTTGTAAAATAGAATTTTGAGAATATTAAGCAAATTCCAATTATGTTAATTATGTTATTTTTGACTTGGGTCATAAATTAATTCCATAATTTTATTCTTTAATCTAATTAAAATTAGTAGGCTAGATTTTATAGGATAGAATCTTTAGGTGATTGGAAATTACTTAAATTCTTTATCCTCTTGCTTTAATTAAGAATATTTGATATTTTAATTGTTGGCAAGTATAATATGTGATATTATTATGTGGCTTTTATATTTTGATATAATTGCTATGTATGACTAGTATGGCCCAAATTAAGTTAGAAAATACGATCCGCGTATCGTGATGTATTCTTGTAATTTTAAATACGATCCGCGTATCGTTAAGTATTTTTGTAATTTATTTAAATTTAGTTATTATTTAAATTATTTTGATACTTATGTAATCCAAAGACGAGCCCATCAAGAGAAGGCCCATGGCTAAGATGGATGGAGATCCATGAAGAGTCCAAGAAGAGTCCAAGAAGGAGCCATTGATGCTTAGTTCTTTAGGATTTTTATTTTCGCATTTTATTATTATTTAAAATGCTTATAAGTTTATTGTATGTTGTTTGTTGATGCGCTAGAGTTCACTAATTCATAACAACATAATAAACTTAGGTCCCGCAAATATTAAGGTTAGCTTTTCCAAACATAAAGTGCTTATTAACCCTTAATTAATAGTAATAGGTCATGCCTCCGCGAGTGGTATTATCATTAATTTTGGGAGATAAGGTAAAATTGCGAATTATACTACTTAGTTTGGTTATCCTTAACAAAATCATCAAAAGCGTTTTGGGTTTTGAAGCAAGAGATAGTTAAGCATGCGATGTTTACCAATCTAAGCAAGAATTATAAAGTGTTATAATTAGTAAAGGAGTTTACTTACCTTGAGAATGTAACGTTAAGATAAGGCCTCCGTCTGCTTAGTGTTGCATGTTGATAGGATCTTGTATTCACTTATTCAAATGGGACATTAAAATTGAATCGGTGATCAACCTAGAAACCTTTGCATGTTTTAGGTTGTTTTATAAACATAATATTGAACTTTGTTTTATTCTGTCTGTAGATACTATGTCTAACAACAACAACAACTCTGTTTTCAACATTCGTCCTTTCCTTGAAAAGGACAGGCTGAATGGTGAAAATTTCATCAACTGGGAAAGAACCTTAAGACTTGTAGAGAGGTCTCGAGGGTCGAGAGGATGTCTTAGAAACCCCACTTCCCGTGATTACCGATGAGTCGTCCGAAGCCGACAAACGTCGTGCTAAGCAGGCCAATGATAGGTCCGTGCATCGATCACTTGCTTGATGATAGCAGCCATGGAGCCGGATCTCCAAAGGAGGTTCGAAACCAAGGATGCTTATACCATCATGCAAGAGCTGCGGGCTATGTTTCAAACACAGCCCGAGTCGAGCGGTATGAGACCAATAGGAGTACTAGAATGTCACATGAAGCCGGGTCAAGTGTTGCCCCCTATGTTTTCGCTATGATGGGTCTATTCGAAAACATGGAACGACTTGGATTCCCTTACGGGGTCGAGTTGGCTCGACATTATTCTCCACTCATCGCTCGATAACTTTAATCGGCTCGTGATGACCTTCAACATGAATGAGTCTCGAAAAGACTTTGCAAGAGTTGCACGGGTTGTTGATCAATGCTGAGAGGAATATCCCTAAAGAACCAAAGAAAGAGGTTCTAATGGTTCAGAAGGGAAAGGGTTTTAAGAAGAAATGGGCAGGAAAGAAGGACAAAGGCAAGCAAGTTGCCGTTGTTGCTGAAAAACCTAAGCCAACCGCCAAGCCAAAGGTGGCCGCGGAAAGCAAGTGCTTCCATTGACACAAGATAGGACACTGGAAGAGGAACTGCCCTCTATACTTGGAGGAAAAGAAGTCTGGGGCTTCCACTTCAGGTATATTTGTTATAGAAATCAATTTGACTTCTACTTCTTTATGGGTATTGGATACCTACGTGGTTCTCACATAGTTAATGATGTGTAGGGACTAAAAAGAAGTAGGAGGCTGGCAAAGGGCGAGGTAGAGCTTCGCGTTGGAAATGGAGCACGGGTTGCTACACTTGCCATAGGAAGCTATAGTCTGCATTTGCCATCTGGCTTTGTTTTAGAATTAAATAATTGTTATTTTGTTCCTTCTATAACTAAGAACATAATTTCTGTTTCTGTATTGGATTCCGAAGGGTTTTGTTTTGAAATTAAGAACAAATGTTGTTCCATTTCTTACAATAATATGTTCTATGCTAGTGCTAAATTGATAAATGGCTTATATGTGCTTGATAGGTCATTACAAGTCTATAACATAGATAGCAAGAAACAAAAATCAAATGAATCAAACCTAACCTACATTTGGCATTGTCGAATGGGTCATATAAACCAAAAGCGCATCCAAAAGTTACAACAGGATGGCATTCTTCCATCATTTGATTTTGAATCATTTGATGTATGTGAATCATGCTTGATGGGGAAAATGACAAAGTCACCGTTTACTGGAAAGGGTGAAAAGGCCAGCGATCTCTTGGGCCTCATACATACAGATGTTTATGGTCCTATGAGCACAAAGGCAAGGGGAGGGTTTAATTACTTCATTACCTTCACTGATGATTTGAGTAGATATGGATATGTCTACTTAATGAAACATAAATCGGAATCTTTTGATAAATTTAAAGAGTTCCAAAATGAAGTACAAAATCAACTTGGTAGGACAATTAAAGCACTGCGATCCGATCGTGGTGGCGAGTATTTGAGCCAAGAGTTTGATGATCATTTGAAGGGTTGTGGAATTCTTTCACAATTGACTCCACCAGGAACATCGCAGTTAAATGGTGTAGCTGAAAGGAGGAATCGGACCTTATTGGATATGGTTCGATCAATGATGAGTCTTCTTGATCTTCCGATTTCCTTTTGGGGATATGTTCTCAAACAAATTTGCACACACACTAAACAGAAGCCCGTCAAAGGTCAGTAGAAAAGACTCCATATGAGTTATGGAATGGAAAAACTCCAAACTTGTCTTTTTCTTAAGATCCCGGGATGTGAGGTCTATGTAAAACGTTTATCGTCGACAAACTTGCACCCAAGTCAGATAAATGTCTCTTTGTGGGAAACCCAAAAGAGACAAGGGGTTATTACTTCTATAACCGTCAAGAGAACAAAGTGTTTGTTGCTCGTGATGGTGTCTTTCTTGAAAAGGAATTTGTTTCTACAAAGACAAGTGGGAGTAAAATAATTCTCGAAGAAATTCGAGATGAGCAACAACTGGACGTGGCTCACACCATGTCAGAGACGACCCGACAAGACGAAAGTCTAGTTCAGGAGATGACGTATTCAACGCGTGAACCTCCTACCGTCCCACTTGAATCTAATTCAAGCGAAGATCTTCAAGAAGTTGAAGAGAACATTTCTCTTGATGCTCAGGCCCCGCGTAGGTCTAGTAGAGAAAGGATTCCAAACAAAAGGTTGGTTGATTTTCTGTTAACCGAAAATTCTAAAATAATAATTTTGGAGAATTCGTAACCTACTACCTACAAACAAGCTTTGACGTGCCCGCACTCCGAGAAACGGCTTCGAGGTCATGAAATCCGAGTTAGACTCCATGTCCGAGAATAAAGTTTGGACCCCGGTCGACTTGCACGATGGGGTTAACCCTATTGGATGCAAGTGGGTGTTCAAATTGAAAACAGTACAAAGATGGGAATGTCTATGTCTATAAAGCAAGACCGGTTGCAAAAGGATTCGAGACAAATTCATGGTATAGACTATGATGAGACCTTTTCTCAAGAGCAATGCTTAAGTCAATTCGGATACTTTTAGCGATTCGTCGCATTTTATGATTATGAAATTTGCGTATGGATGTCAAAAACAAAGATTCTTGAATGGGTTCTTGAATGAGGATGTGTACATTACACAACCCGAGGGTTTTGAGGATCCGGATAATCCTAAAAGGGTCCGCAAGCTTCGTAGATCCATTTATGGATCAAGCGAGCATCTCGGAATGGAATCTTCGATTTGATGAGGCAATCAAGAAATTTGGTTTCATCAAAAGCGAAGAAGAGTCTTGTGTTTACAAAAAGTTTAGTGGGAGCAACTTAGTCTTCTTGGTATTGTATGTAGATGACATACTATTCATGGGAAATGACATACCAATGCTTCGAGTCGGCCAAGGAATGGTTGAAAGTCGTTTCTCCATGAAGGACCTTGGAGAAGCCGAGTACATATCTGGGAATTAAAATCCATAGAGATAGGTCTCGAAGGATGATTGGACTAAGTCAAGAAACTTATATTGATAAAGTTCTTGCAAGGTTCAACATGGAAAACTCTAAGAGAGGTTTCATTCCCATGTCACATGGCATATCGCTTAGCAAGAGTCGGTGCCCGACCGAGCCCGATGAGTTGAAGCGAATGAGTAGCTACCTTATGCTTCGGATATAGGGTCTATCATGTATGCCATGATAAGTACTCGACCGTATGTTGCATATGCCTTGAGCATGTGTAGCAGTTCCAAGCAAATCCAGGGAAGCACATCGGATTGCAGCCTAAGAGCATCCTTAAGTACTTGAGAAGAACTAAAGGCATGTTCTTAGTCTATGGAGGTGAAAGTGTTTTGGTTGTTAAAGGTTATACCGATGCGAGCTTCCAAACCGAGAGATGATTACCGCTCTCGGTCGTGGTACGTCTTTTGTCTAAATGGAGGAGCAAAGTGAGCCGGAAGAGCTCAAAGCAAAGCACCGTAGCGGGACTCTACGACATAATCGGAATATTTAGCGGCGGTTGAAGCGGCCTAAAGAAGCAGCTTTGGATAAAGAAGTTCTTGACGTAGTGGATATTATACCTAGTGCTCCGGAAGGGATCGAGTTGTTTCGTGATAACAATGGTGCTATTACGCAAGCAAAAGAACCGAGATCACATAACAAATCCAAACATGTAATGAGGAAGTATCACCTCATTAGGGAGATTGTTGACGGAGAAGGATGTCGGGATCTCGCAAAGTTCACACGGGATGAGAATGTGGCCGATCCGCTCACTAAACCACTACCTCAACCCAAGCATGAGTGTCACGCTAGGGCTATAGGCTTGAAGCAAATGTTTGAGTGGCTTTAGATTGTACTAGGTTTAGAGAAACTTATTACAATGTAGAGACATGGTTTTGCTATTTTATGTTTATGAGAAATAAAATTTTGTCTTATTTAATTTTGGTTTGGTATTAAATAAAATGTCCAAAATATATCTTGAATTCAATGGTTTTGTCAAATATGTGATTTGATGAATGAAACACCATAAGTGAACAGAATTCATAGAATATTGTAGTTCCTAATCTAAGTCGTTAAATTGGACATAAATGACTTATTAAAGGATTAGGATATAAGATTGATTGATAGCGCCCGTTTCATGGGCTATGGGAACATGGAGATGTTTAGTCAATCATATGGACATGTATAGTTGATACATGATCGAATAGACCTACTTAGAAGTTTCTATAACTTCGTAATTATATTAGTGGATTCCTAAGACATGAGTGGAACACTACTTAGCCTAATGATTGGTATAACTTTGATGCTGTCAAACGTCATGCCGTAAAAGGGGACTATAAAGGCAGTGTTCGGGTTGTGCTAAAAGTTGAGTGGGAGTTTTGGTTGCCACAAGATTAAAAAGTCCTCCTATATGGGATAGGATGGGTGTCTTGGCCCCTTGGAGAGTAAAAATTGAAAAATGCATGGCCGTGCTCAAATGGATTATATGATGATCATTTGTTTGTCAATTCGAACTCAGATTTCAAGGATTAATTTGAAGACTAGTATGGATGACATAGAAATATGGTCATACTATCAAATTGGACACTAAGAGACTTAAGGAATTTGAAGATTGCACACTCGTCTCGGACAAGTGGGAGATTGAAGGAATTGTGTCGTTGACTCTAATGCAATTACTAAATATAACATGGATCATATTATGGAGATAATAAATTCATTAAATTGGTTCGTCTATACGCCTTGCTAGAGGATGCTATAGAACTTCGTGTTTAGTAAATAATAAACCCGAAGCCCAATTAGATGGATCCTACAAAGGTCACACTTACACAATCCGGATCAATCAAAGAATGACCTAGAGCCCATGTAGGACTCTAGGAGTGGCCTGCCAAGGAGGTAGAAAAGGGGAGGACTCCTAACATAATTAGTTCCTATAATTAGGTGTGGGTGAGAAAATAAAGCAAATCGGTTTATTCTCTCATTATTTTCTCTCTCTTTCAAAGTTACGTAATATCGCTCCAAGAAATAGAAGAGTCCCTCTTCCTTCCAACTAGGATTGGTGGAGCATTGATCTGGATTCGTGGACCTAGCTAGTAGAGGAATCTCAATTGCGGTTCTATCTCCGGATCTCGAAGAGCTTTGTGGAAATCACGCGTCAAAGGCTAATTCTTAACTATTATGTGATCCTTGAATGTATATGCATGATATCCCGTTTTTAAGTGCTTATGAATATGATTTATGAAATTCCGCTTAGAGTACTTATAATCTTACAAAAAGCAGTCTGATTTCAGGTCAATAGTTTATGATCTACTGGTTTAGTGTGATGTAACCATTTTGAATCATCCATTGGAGACTCCAGTGATTGTTAACATTCTTGAAGGTCCAAGAAGCCCAACCAAACGATGCGCGACCATACACTTGAAGTTGTGCATCCGCAAATCTTTGAAAATCTTCCTTTGTTGCGCCATTAACCTGCCACTCACCCACCCATTCTCCTGGATTTAATTGAAAAACGAAGCGGTGATTAGTGCCAAAGTGTTACTAGGTTGTTTAAGAATATGTAGTTAAGATTGATAATTGCTCGCTTCAAATTATAAGGTATAATAAGTGTTGAAATTATAATACGTATGATGAGAGGGGAAAAAAGAACCTACATAATCTTAACAACTATACTCACTAACTTAGTTGTTAACAGGAGCATAACACATTTATATCCCTAAAAATCAGCCACTACATGAGTGAAAAAAATGAAGGGCAAACCACAATGGCAATAGTCGTTAATGATGATTATGAGCATCATAGTGAAAACTGAAGAGAAGTGCTTCACAAGACCGGGTGGGCAGAGGTGCTCCAAAAAAATGGCGTTATTGGTGATAATGTGCATCAATAAGTTTGTGTAAAGGATTTAATATTAATCATGTGCAAGTCACATGATAACTAGCCTAGGTGTCTAGTATATTCTTTTGTCTTTACATTGGATCATGTGATGAATCATTCTAGGGATTGTTGCCCTTGTAAAGTTTCCTAGTATATAAGGGAGGCTAGGTGTTTCGTAAACATCATCAAATTATATCACAACATAATACATCGTGGAGCCGTCATTCTTCAAGGCTACCAACCTAAACCTTAATCTTCTTGCTCACCGTGAATGACAAGAGGCTAAATGTTCACTTTCTCACCTTAATATTTGTCTTCATGGTATCAGAGCTGCGTGAGAGGTAAGTGAAACATTAAAGTTCGTTGCTTTCCTAGTGTAAAAACATTTGCAAGTTGTTGTCTTTATGTTTGTGCTGTGCAAGAGATAACAACTGTAAAATTCTTCTGTCAAAGTTTGAAACTTTGCTTTGCTAAAAAAAAAACAAAACTCTGCTATTAACTATGGTCGGAGGAGAAGCCGCAAAAACCACCATTTGAGTGTAACAACCCACTCTGTACCTTCACCCTTCCGATGGTCCTAATACTCTAAAAATAGAACCACAACTTACGAAGTGCTTTGGAGACTGAGACCATGGAAGAGATCCATGAAAATATCTCTGTAACTAAAAGAAAACTAGGGTTTGTTATCGGGGCTCTAACTAAGTCCAAGATCGATTCGTTATGAAAGAAGCCCTGGGAAGCTTGTAACAACATGGTTACACTTGGCTTCTAAACAACATGATCGAGTCCATTAGGAGGTCGGTTATGTACATGAAGTCGACCAAAGAAATATGGATGAGTTTCGAGGAATATGTTTACATGTGAGTAATGGAAACAGAAAGTATGAGACGAACAAAGCAACATATGAAGTTAAACAAAATGAGAGACCGGTTTCGAGTATTACACCGATCTCGAGGGTGCTTTGGGGAAGAGATAGAGTCAATGAATGACTATCCTCCAATCACCAATGTGAACTCGAAATCACTCGCATATGTTGAAGCAATAGAGCAACAAAAAAGAAGAACAAAAGCTATTTCGGTTCTGAATGGTTTAGACCTTGGATATGGGGGCACCGAGAAGCCAAATATTGCCGATGAGTACTCTTCCTACGATTTGAAACAACTACTTCTATGGTTCAACAGAAGAGTCTCAAAATGAAGTTCTGGGAAAAGAAAAAGAAGAAAATGTAGGGATAGCTCTCTAACGCGTAAATGACAAAGAAACCTTTGCACTTTGTGTGCAAGAAAAACAATCACACCGCGTAAAAAATGTTGATTCAAGATTGGCTTTCCATCCGGACAGAGCAAAAACAAACAATACAACAAGAGTTCGACAACACTCAAGAGAATAGAGGTGGCTATGGAAAAGGGAAAAATCAAGGAGGACATGGTGGTCATAATTTCGGGAAGAAAAATGCAAACATTGCTCAAGTAAATTTCGGGAACTCGAGCTTGTTGCAAAGAATAGCACAACAACTACGTAACATGATGAAATTGGGTGGAAGCACAAGTAATGCGGTTGTCAGCGCTCCGAGGATACCGATGAAGAAATTGATACCCATTTTGCGGGTATGATAGCATGTCACTATGTGAAAAATATAAATAGTACCTGGATCATAGATTCAGTGCTTCAAGCATATGATAGCTAATTTAGACAAGCTACATGATGTAAAACAATTGATGCATAGGCCAAAAATCAACCTGCCTAATGGAGGAGTTGCCTATGTAACTCACATAGGGAATGCTCACCTTGCTAATGGTATTGAACTGAAAGATGTTTTGTTTGTTCCTGAATTCAAACAAAATTTACTCTCAGTTCAAAAGCTATGTGAAAATGATGATTGTTGTGTGTTGTTTCACAAAGACTATTGTGTTCGTAGGATCGCACAACTCGAGAGAGTTAAGGACATAGGGGCGCCACCGGTGGACTTTACTACTTACAAAATCAACCCAACTCAAGCCAAGATTCAAGATTACTTACCAACAAAAATACAACACAAGAAACACAACCCGAGAGACAACTTTAAGAAATTTAAGGCAAATGTTAGCCATTTTTCTCGTGTTTTAGGTGTAGCCGACACTAATGAAAAACATCACACCGATGATGGATGTTGTGTTGTCAACAAGGGTTTTAATGACAATGTTTGTAATGATTTGAAATCTTGCAATGCACAACTCATTGATTATTCTCTGTGGCATGTCAGATTAGGTCATGCATCCTTTAGTAAACTCAAACACATTACCTATTTGAAAGATCATGTTAAGAAACCTGAAAGTGAAATCTGTCTCTCTTGTCCTATGGCCAAACTCACAAAACAACCTTTTCCTTTAAGTGAAACCCAAGTGGCAGGACCCTTTGACCTAATTCACATTGATATATGGGGACCATATAAGGTTCCCTACAAAGAAAAAATATAGGTTTTTCCTAACTATAGTTGATGACTTTACTAGAGCAACTTGGGTACATTTACTCAAAAGTAAGCGACTCTTTTGTAACTATTAAGAATTTTTGTGTATATGCAAAGAATCAATTTGACAGAAATGTAAGAATAATCGTGTCGGATAATGCTCTAGAATTCAAGGATCAAGAGTGTATCTCTTTGTTCACCGAAAAGGGCATAATACACCGCATAAGTCGTGTTGACAGCCACAACAGAATGGGGTTGTAGGAGAGAAAGCATAGACATCGCTTGAAATGAGCGGGGCTCGAGGTTTGGAGCGGGGCTACCTCTGTCTTATTGGGGTGATTGTGTCATGATTACGGCATATCTTATAAAAGAGACTTCCCTCATCGTGCTTAAAAACAAAACACCATATGAAATTATGTTCAACAAAGCTCCTAACTATCATGAGTTAAAGTCATTTGGTTGTTTAGCCATGGCTTACAATCCCGATGACTAGAAGGATAAGTTTAAGGCAAGAGCAAAGTGCCTTGCTTGTTTCTAGGCTATCCAACAACACAAAAAAGGCTATAAGCTTGAAAGCTTATTTGACAAAAAGCAATTTGTGTCTAGGGATGTACAGCTTCTATGAACATGTATTTCCTATGCTAAACAATACCTACAAACATTTCATGAACCTCGTGCCTATTCAACTACCCTCACAACTCGTAGTTGAAGACACTTACCCCGATCAAATCACTGAAAATCCAAATACAAACACCGAAACCGAACCACAACCGCCTCACCTCGCTCCTCTACCTTCTCCCCGAATTTGTACCTATAAGGAAGTCCTAGCGAGATATCTAAGCTACCATTCTCGATAAATGACTATGTTACTTCTCATTCTCACAACACAAAGAACAAGCCATCAAGCTACCCGATTCGCAAACAACAAGTGTTAATGAACACTTTGCTAACATGGTGGGAAAAATCATTGAAACCGAAGAGCCTAGGTCCTACTATGAGGTCGCTACTCGCCCGGGATGGGTAGAGGCTATGGACAAGGAGATACAAGCCTTAATTGAGAATGAAACATGGGAGATCACTGCTCTCCCAGCTGGTAGAAAAGCTATTGGATGCAGGTGGGTATACAAAACTAAATACAAGGCTGATGGATCCATTGAAAGAAAGAAGGCAAGACTTGTTATACAAGGTTGCAATCAGAAGAAGGGAATTGAGTATACACACACATATGCTCCTGTAGCCAAAATGAGCACAATTAGAGCATTGCTAGCAGTGGCTGCAATGAATCAATGGCACACATGTCAAATGGATGTGCAAAATGCTTTCTTGCATGGAGACTTAAAAGAAGACATTTATATGCAGATTCCTTTGGGTTGTAATGATTCTGAGAGCTCAAGGAGACAGAGGGAGTTTGAAACTCCAGTGTGCAAGTTAAAGAAGGCCTTGTATGGGCTCAAACAAGCACCCAGGCAGTGGTTTGCAAAACTTTCCACTGCCTTGACCTCATTTGGGTTTGTGCAGTCTCAGGCTGATCATTCTCTATTTATTCAAGAGAAAGATGATACATTCACAAAGAATACTCATCTATGTTGATGATCTTATCATCACAGTAATGTACTCTAAAGAAATTGCAAAATTGAAACAGTTGTTAAGCACCCAGTTTCACATGAAAGATCTGGGAGATCTGAGCTACTTTCTAGGAATGGAATTCACCAGATCTACTCAAGGCATTTTTGTCTCTCAAAGAAAATATGCTCTTGATCTTCTTAAAGAGCATGGCATTGACAAACAGAAGTCACTCAAGCTTCCACTTGACACACATGTGAAGTTAGAGCCTCAAAAGGGAACACCTCTATCTAATCCTGAGCCTTATAGAAGGTTGGTGGGACAACTGATTTATCTTACCATCTCCAGGCCTGATATCAATTTTTTAGTCCAACTCTTGAGTCAATTCATGCAAGCTCCCACATCTATACACATGCAAGCAGCAAAAAGAGTTTTAAGATATATTAAACATGCTCCTGCACAAGGGATTCTACTAGCAAGTAATGCAGCAGCCAAACCGATCGCCTCATCGTGACTCGATTAGGCTTCTTGTCCTTTTTCTAGACGATCCACTACGCTCGGCTATTGCATACTACTAGGCACATCTCCTATTTCCCCGGAAAAGTAAGAAACAAATCGTAGTTGCAAGGTCCTCATCGAAGCCGAGTATAGAGCCATGGCTCTCACCACTTGTGAAGTGACATGGCTTATGTCTCTTCTCAAAGATTTGGGGCTGAAGAACCTTAAAGCAGCTGCTCTTAAGTGTGACAATCAAGCTGCTCTTTCTATTGCAGCTAATCATGTACATCATGAAAGAACCAAACACATTGAAGTCGACTGCCACTTCATCAGAGAAAAAGTAAAGCAAGGCACCATTCACACCTCATATGTACCCTCAAGGGAGCAGCTAGCAGATGTTCTCACCAAGGCACTTCCTGTGAGTCGATGACAATAGACTTCTTAGCAAGATGGGAGTGCAAGCATCGGCTTGACTCACTCTCATCTTGAGAGGGAGTGTAAAGGATTTAATATTAATCATGTGCAAGTCACATGATAACTAGCCTAGGTGTCTAGTATATTCTTTTGTCTTTACATTGGATCATGTGATGAATCATTCTAGGGATTGTTGCCCTTGTAAAGTTTCCTAGTATATAAGGGAGGCTAGGTGTTCTGTAAACATCATCAAATTATATCACAACATAATACATCAGGTGGAGCCGTCATTCTTCAAGGCTACCAACCTAAACCTTAATCTTCTTGCTCACTGTGAATGACAAGCAGCTAAATGTTCACTTTCTCACCTTAATATTTGTCTTCGGTTGCATAAGGCATTGGCGGCTGCGACTAGTCTGGATGCGGTGAACGTGCATGGTCATGGTCATGGTAGAGGAGTGTTAATATTGCAAAGGAAACTCCTCATGATGGTGGAGAGTCTTGATCAGTCGGTAGTTACTTGGAAGTTGTTCAACCGTACGTCAAGTTCAAAATGAAGTCAAGATTTGGAGAAGATAGTCTTTGAATCAAAGGGGCGTGTTGAATACTAATTTAACAATAAGTATTATGCACAATAAGAGCTAATTAAGTCAACTTTAGCTCGAAAACTCTTGCCCTTAATATTATTACAAAGTTATTTAAGGTCGCTATCACTGGACGCAGACTTTTGAGTGAGTTCGGCAACTTTTTTCAGTAGTTAAGAGGTTTAGGTAAATTGAAGGTGAAAACTGAATAGTAATGTTTGGTAAAGAAGAGTTTTGAGGTAGCTTTTAGTGGTTGAAATACTCAAATGGCAGAATTCACTCTTAGCAATCGAATTAGAATAGGCTATTGGAGACGGCTTGTTAGCTCTAAGAATAGCTAAATAAATTAGCATTAGTGTTGAGCTAGCTTATGCCATTTTGGGGTAGCTTTTGAAGGTCAAATATGATTCTTTTTTGAATGAAAATATAGTTCTTTTTTTTTTGAAAAGTTTCTCTTGGTAAGGCAACGAAATGCTTAATCAATCTAAACCAAGAATTAGTTTTACTATGCATTAATTGTTTTAGAAACAGTTTTGACAACTAACCTCTAACAAGTTAACAGCTTATAGCTACCAAAACAGTTGAGATGAGAACAGCTACAACAACTATTATTGCCGAACATACTTACCAACAAAAGTAAGGGGCCCATTGGAGGTGGTGACATAGCCCAAATCCGAGGACCTGTTGTTGTTGATGAAGTCGATGTTTTGTTGGACATTCATGTTGTCGAATATGTTGGAGAAGAGATTGTAGTAATGGACATCAATTACAGCTGACTGCATTCCACTAGCAAGGGGAAACAACTCCCTTGGATCCATAGGCCCTAAGCGATTGGACATTATAACATACGCTGTTGAAGAATGCTTGCGCACTGCATTATATCCTTGTTGATAGTAATTTTCTAGTGTCTCCAAAGTCACATCAGGGGCATGAGGCTCGTTGATCAGTTCTACTGCGTACAGATTTGGGTGTGTAGCATATCTGCAATCAAATGTCAAATGTCATGTGTGCCTAACTGCCTAATGCATTTAGTGTAATAACATCTTGCTGTATGTATAAATGACAAAAGTTTCAGACTAGCTTCAATAATGAGTTGTCTGGCTGAAATTTGGCAAACTTCAGGCTCATCTAAGAGATACATTTATAGAAAGAACATAAAGCCATAAAATGACAGGCGTTTAGATCTGTTTTGACAATTTCAAATAATTCCAATGACTTTGGATAAGGGCTGCTCCAGTTCAATTGACAGCGAAATTAAGCTTTTAATGTAAGCTCATATCATGTTTGACAATAAAGTTAACAGACACGAACGTGTAAACGACATGATAAAAAGAGCGTGGCTGAAGCTTCTACTCAAGAGCGAATACCTGGAAGCTAAAAAGTCGATAGCAGCAACACTCTGTTGTATAGTAGCATCAGTTTTTCCCCATTCAATAGACCCATCTCTAGCTCCACTGTGCTCATTCCCATTCTGTGAACCAGGTGCTGCATGAAGGTCTACTATAACCTGGATACTATATTTCCTGCAGGTCCAAAATGTAAAAAATATTTGATCATATAACTCCGTAATTCACAGATTGAAAAAGTCCTCTCAGTCAGCAGGCTGTGTGCTAAAATAGACTTACTGCGCCCAAGAGAAGGCATTGTCCAACGCCTGCAGTGATCCTCCCACAAAAGGCTTAGGGGTGTTGGGTCACTGGCTATCCACCATCCAACAGGAATCCTGACAGCATTCAGTCCATTCTGAGACATAAACTTGAAATCGTCTTCAACAATGAAGGTGCTCCAGTGCTCCTGATGCAGTCAATATATGTTCATGAATCTGTCAGAGCGGCCTCCAATTTTTATTGGGAAAGTTGGTGATAAAGCAATATAGTTTACAAGTGATATATGTATGATGCTTACCTTCATGACTTGTGGGGCCTTTTCGGGGCCATAACCATTTGTGACTTGGAATTCGCCTTGTGGGGTTCCTACTATGGTCATCACAAAAACAGATGGGTTATCATCCCCCCCAACCACCATCTCCTGCATAATCTGCAGTGACGCTATCTTCTGTCTTTGCCTGCAAGAGTATACAATATTTGATTGATCTCAGTATCTCACCAAAAGCTACTGAAAATTGCCTGTCTGATCAATGCCTTCGATGATCAAAGGCAAACTTACTACTCCCTCTATTTCAAAATAATAGGCTATAATTGAATTTTATATTGTGATCAAATCCTTGTCAACTTTAAGCATTACTTCTTATCACAATCTCATCATAAATATTACTACTCCCTCTATATTGATATAATAAAGTAGGCTATATTTGACTCCTGCCTTTAAGCATCATTTACTTCATCCTGTGTTTTTAAATCTAGTGATCTTTATCGGAGATATTATAGATATTGATGTCATGTCAGGAAACAAATCATTTTTCACTCCTAGTTGTTATATGTTCACTCCTTTGTATCACGTTTTGACATGAATGAGAATTCACACAATTTATACTTTTCCATAGTTTTATTTATCCTCCTCCCTTCTCAAAAAATACTTGCTCATATATACTTCATAATATACTACAGTACTAAATTTTGTTCCTAAACATGTGCAGTTGCTATGAACCAGAAATAGGATTTGAAAGGAGAAAAAAGTAAGTGGTAAACCTGTAAGAAGAGACCATTAGGAGCTTGAATTCGAACGCGAGAAGTATCATCAGACTTCTTAACAATCTGAAATACTTCAGAAGATCCTGGACTGTTGGCTTCTGCAACCACTGCAGGGCCACTGCCCTGCACTCCGGCAAACTGATTGCTGAACACCCGGAGATTGAACGTGTTTTCGTTGATTCTCCATAACTAGACCCCCAAAAATTGTTGCAGTGAAGTTAAAAAATTTACTCTTATAACATCAAATGTTTGCAACAAATAATTTAAACAGATGTTTAAATGCTTGTAGATTACCTTGAAGGTTTCCCAACCTGATGCAGAAGATCTGTTAGCGACTAAGATGGTCCCTCCACCATTCTCAGCACATACATACTTGCCTATAGTAACTGATCTCAGCTGTATTTGTGTTCCATCCTGTGTATTTTAAGCATGTGCTTAATATTACAGTCTGACATAAAATTGGACTCTTTTTAGGCATTCGCTCATTAAAGAATGTAATACAATGGTGTCACGAACTAAAAGTTTACTTCCCTTCAAAAAAAAAAAAAAAAAAAAAAACACTAAAAGTTACTTCTCCTGTTCAACAAATAAGTACTCGTTCTCACATTGTTCCAACCTCTAATACGACTTGATCTGACAATAAGATTTGTGCTAATTCTATTCCTTATATACTCCATTATCTCAAATTATCTGCTCCATCTTTTTATAGTTACATTTCCTATACTTTTTTCTCTACATTTGGGTCTTACACTTTTTTCTCTCTACTTTTTCTCTGGTTAAAGCTGTGTTACCAAAGCATAATAGTAGTATTAAGAGAGGGAGTAATACTTTCATACATGATACATATACCATTTTAGGATGTCCTAAAATAAGTTGCCAAATTTCATTAAAGAAAAATAACAAATACTCCTATCTCCCAATTCCCATCTAAATTTAAGATATTTAAATGTGAAACAGGATATTAGTGGGTCCAGGTCCAGCATCAAATGAAGTTAAAAAGTTCGTCGACTCATATTTCTAACATTTAGATATTTAAACTTTAGAAATCTAAAACAGTAGCGTAAACAAAAATCAGAGGAACATAACAATTCTCATACAGAGGACTGAGGAGAGAGAAAAGTACATACCAGCAAGTCTTTGTTAGGAATGCCATCAAAAAGAGAAGGCTTAATCCATCCTTCAGTGACAAGCCATCCTCCCAAATTAACTGCCTTCACTTTCAAAACAGTGTTTACGCTGACATGGCTGTTAATGTTAATCCTCCCACCTTCACAACTCATAATCAAGCTTTGTATGCAACAAATCCCCACTAACAATGAACAGAAGAAGGATATTTTAGTAATTTCACACCCAACTTTACCCATGTGAACCTTCATATTTTTCTTTCCCTTATTTTTCTTCTCAAATGTATTTATGGGATTGAAAAAGGACTTATTATATGGATTATTATGGAGCGCAACATTTATAGTGGAAAAACGCGCATTCCTCTAGTAGCAAACTTTGTAATTTGTATTATTATCATTGACCTATCCTGACGACTTTTCAGCAATGATTAGTTTTGTTACGAATATACAATCGAATCGTGGTTGAGGTGTGGAGCAACGGCATTCTCTATTTCTCTTATTTGAATCCATATAATACTCCTGCGTTATCTAGTATTTTAATCAAGAAAGTTTATCATATCATTGCAAATGTGATAATGTTAAGTAATATGCTCTCTTGTTAAGAGGAAGATATGCGGTGGTAGATGGTGATTCGTTCTGCAATTTAGGATGGTAGACACGGGCAGCCAGCGGCCTAAAAAACACATAAAACGCGCGGGCCTATGAACATCACCGTTCTCCGATGAACATTAAGTGATCGCTAAGCCAATGAGCATCAACTGTTCCGATGAGCATCTGAATCGTGAATGAACAACAAGCGAAAAAAAGATGAACATAAGAGCAAATTCGATCGATGTTCATTGGGAAGCAGGTTGATGTTCATTGGTTTCCTGAACATCAATCGTTTCTCTAATGAACATCCGAATCGGCAATGAGCAACAAGAAAAAAAAGATGAACGTAAGAGCAAAAAAACCCGATCGATGTTCATTGGGAACGGTTGATGTTCATTGGTTTCGCAGTCCACTTAATGTTCATTGGAGAACAGTTGATGTTCATTGGTTTCGCGCGTTTTATGTGTTTTGGGTTGCGTTTTGGCCCGTGTCTACCATCCTAATGGTAGACACGAGTCCACCATCTAATTTGCGGAAGACATGTATTCTTCAATTTTTAAATTTATTTTAGGCCTTTGAAGAAGCTTTTGTAAATGATGTATTTAAGTTGACAAATCCCTTTGCTCTTATCTATCCTCGAGAGTCAGATTTTTCATCGTAACCATTAATAGCAGTCTTATAAGTTATAAGCATGTGCGAAAACAAATAGAAAGTTCAATTGTGTTATAACATGTACGGGAAATTGACAGAACTCATTGTTTTTTTTTTCAATTGTTTTTTTATTTAAAAAGACCAAAAAATTAGGGAATGTAGTAAATGTTTTTGTTAGTTAAGGGTGTAATGGTAAACAAGGGTGGACAGTGGACACTAAGGTATTGTTTGATTGACCTTATATTGTGTGGGAAATGAAAATTCATGAGAATTTATAATATGGCTTGTTGTTTGGTTGATACTAAAATGCAAAAATGGGGGAAGTTGGAATTCATGGGAATTTGAAATTCCCACAAAATGTAGGAATTGATTTACCTACCCTCCCTTTGGTCACTCACAATTCCTACATAAATTTCTATAAATTACAACTTCCCTTATGACTACCAATAAACTTAGACTAATTCCTAGATATTTCATAAGGGAATTAAATTCTCACAAATTAAATTCCTATGGGAAAATAATTCTCATTGCAACCAAACAAGCACTAAGTCCTCCCCTCTTCCAATATATAATAGAGATATCTTGAAAATTCGTATCAAATCATATATGATAAAAATATATGATTGTATATGTTAATAATTCTTCTATGCGGCTGGCCACACAATTAATAATCAGTGGCCGCACGCATAAAACACAAACTAACTATATTAAGACACATGTAAACCCTTTAATTTATATAAATAACCCCTAATAATTATAAGTAGCCCCCAAAAATGATAAGGAACCCTAAATATATTGATCAGTGACCTCTAAGATAAGTAACCCCAATAGGGGGCATAGAAAACTTAACAATTATCGGTAACACCTACTATAGTCTTGATTAAACCCCAACAATTATAAGTAACCCTCGGTAATAGGTATGTTAATTAGTACTCCCTCTATGTTTTATCTTTCTCACTTAGAATCTTGACACTATTCATACTTAGAGAGAATCTTCTCAAGTTTTTCTATTTATAAGAAAAAATATAGTTATGTAGGGTCTTGTTTGATTCGTCTCAATTAATACTTTATTAATATACAATCGTTATAATTTTTACTAATATATAATGAAAGATATATAAGTTGAAAGACGTGCATTGGGAGACGCGCACATGAAAGTGAGAATGATAAAAAGAAACAAAGGGAGTAACTCAAAATACAATAATCGACCCCTATATATCGACCAATCACACCATTAACTATAGGTATGGCCACCCACATATGAAGATGGTGTTTGCCTTATACTTGTTTCATTTTTTTAATAGTTGAATCTAAAGAAAATAACACGCATATTTAAGAAACTTGTATAAATGTATGATAAAAAATTAAATAAATCACATGCGGGGAAAAAATAGTATAATTAATTCATGTACCCCAAAAGAAGTATAGTACAACTATTAAAAAAAAGAAGGTAATATATTGTTACAGAAAATTTGTGGAAAACTACTTAATGTAATATACTTTTTGCGAGAAATTATCTAATAAACAAAATGAGGTAGAAAACCACCTTATAATTTCTTTTTTGTGGCAAAAAGGTACCAGTGGCTGGATTCTGGTGAATTGAATTTATTTTCAGGCGTTGACCCACACGTGCCTATTAGCACTTGGTCATTTTTAGTTTATTCGTTTTCGCTCCTTTTCCCTCTCTTTTTGTCGTGATTATTCCCTTTTCCTTCTTAGTTTGATCCCTTTTTCTTTATTATAGAACATAAAATCATAAATATTGGTGTGATTCAATCAGAGTGGGTCGTCGAAGATAGATATTGAGCAGAAAATTGTCATTCATATTATGCCCAAATCTAAGATCATATTTTCCAAATTTTGTGGCTGATTCGCAGAAGGGGATAGAGAAGAGTTTTGTTACGACGAAAGAGAAATGCAATAGGGGAGAGGTATAAGGAAAAAAATAGAAAGTCAACGTCGAAAAATAAAGTCAATCCACCTAAATATGGCGATTAGTAGCTCCCCCCAAAAAAAATATAAGGAGAAGTAATTATTAAGAAATGTTAAAAAAGAAAGTCCAGAATGTTTAGAAAAGAAGAAACAGGTTGAAAAGTTAAGAAAAAAGTAAGACAAGTTAAGAAAAGTTAATAAAAAAAAATGAAATGAACGGATTCTTAGTCATAAAAATCTTTTTTGGTTTGGCTCAATGGGTAATTTTTAAATATCACTTATTCAGAATCTAACTTATTTGTAATGACATTTATATATGGTTAAACAATTGTTCTTTCTAGGTAGGTAATAGTTGAAGTCTCGTGTAAGGAAAGGGTAAATTAGGGATCCCTATTACAAGGGGTGAGATTCCATCCCATGACATATAGGATTGCAGGTCTGTACAATATAAATCATTATAAACTTCCTCCTATGAAACCAGCCCAATAACTTGCGTACGTGTTATCGGAAAGGGCCAAAACACAATCAAAAAATTGTTTTCTAGCCAAAATCATTCCTTCCATAATACCCAATTGTAATCCCCCGTATTTTTTTTATAAATTTTATAAGTATATTTTAATATATAGTTATTTATATTTTAATATATCTTAGCATTTAATGGTTTTATATTTAAAAGGTTGACTATTTGAAAGTCAAAGGAATTGTTTTAATAATTTATCCAAGTCAAATATTTATTAAAGTCATGCTTTGAAAGTACTTGAAATGTTTGAAATATCTATTTGGATTTGAAAAAGGAGTTTAAGTGGGCTTGAGGAACCCAAATACTAATTCTAGTGATGTTAGGAGTTCAATCATCATTCCTATTCATCATCAAACTCTATTTGAGGCTCAATCGCTTTTTCCTAGCTCCACAATGGAAACACCCATATAAATACCTTGAACCCAAATATTTTACCCACACATTATTTTCTCTCTCCTCACTCCCTCAAAACCGGCGCCCTCTCTTGCTCCTCCCTCTCGGTTTTTCTTTCTTCTCTTCCAAGAAACACTTTCTTCTTCACCAAGAAACGTCACAACACCACAATCACCACCACCACCGCCGACCTGCTGCTGCCGCCGCTTCCCTGAGTGCTGCCGGCGCCTTTCCTTCTTGTTCTCTTCTTTGTGTTGGTTTAATTTTTTTCTTCCTCCTCAAGTTTTGATTAAAGATTATGTTTTTATGTTTTGTTTTAGTACTAATTATGATTAGAGGCTTTAATTTACTGTTTTAATGGCGAATCTATGATTATATAAATTATGTATTGAAAGAATAAAATTTCAGATTTGATTATTATATTTAGATTGAGTTTTAATTATCCAAAGCATGAATTTTTAGGGTGTTAAAGATTGGAAAATCATAGTAGCATGTTACAAACTATGCAATTGATTTAACTTTAAATTTAAGCATGTTTAAGTATGTTTAAAGGAAGTTTTAATAATTTATAAGTTGCTGGAATTTTAAAAAGGTTGTTATTAATGGAGTTTTATGAATTTTAATGACTAGTATAGTAGTACTATGCTAGGTAATATAAGTAATTGAGGTTTTAATGATAAAAACAACTTTTAAATATTTTTAAAGGGGATTTAAAGTATTTTAAAGTTGCTGGAATTTATTTGGAGTATTGATTTTAAATTCTATTGGTTGTTTTAGGCGGAGATTACTCTGTAGGCGATTTTTGAGGTGATTAAAGGTGGCCTACCAATTTGTCTACACAAGGTACGTACATACCTATGTGTTGTTTGATGTAGTATCATGATTTTAGGAAGGAAAAGTCATGACTTCTATTATGATTGGATTTTACATGTTTTATGCCTATGTGCGAACATGTTGATTTTAAGAATTATTTATGAGTTGAATATCATGTTTGTATGGAATATTAATGCAAGCATGTTGGTTGGGAACTTTATTTATTAATTCACATGGTGGAATTAATATATTTATTGAGTTGAATCATGTGTTCCCTTATATTATTACTTTCACTACTCTATGAGGACTGTGGGCCTTATTTGGTAAGTTGATAATTTATGCCTATGAAAGGTAAGTTGATTGTTGGCTAGTATAGGTTCAACAAATAAGAAGGATTGAAATAAGAAGGAATTAATCTTGGGTTGTAAGTTGTATGATCACTTATTTAATCCTAAGATAAAAAGGAGTTAAGTTGTGAATGTTTGATTATATGTTATCTGTATTGCTTGTGTGTCATAACAAGTAATAATTGGTAAATCATGTAAAGTGTAACGTGGATAGTAATAAACTTTAGACGGGTGCACGTGCGAAGTTGGACAATCGGGAGTTGGGGTACATGGTGAGCGTGCCATGGCTTTTTTCCGGGAATTGGATTGATCACCGTTCCTATTTTTATTCAAAGGTTCCTCGATATCGCAGGTCGCTATGGAATACGGAGTCGCGCCCGTATTTCGTCTTCCTAGGCGAAGGCTGGTTTTTAGTTAGACAACTCGGTCCAATAACTATTCCATTAAAGTATTAAAAAGATGGTTAAAGTGTGTTCAGTAAAAGTTGTCTGCAGATTGTTAGATTGTTATGTTATTATTTATCCCTGCTTATCATTTATTAGTATCATGTTAGGAATGTTTATGTATTATTATGTAGTACTCAGCTTTGCTGATTACGTACTTTGTTTGTATGTGTTGATCGTGGCTTTGCCTTATTGATCCTGTGATGACCCATTTTGGTGAGCAGATTCCTTAGTGCATTAATTGACATCTACAGGTTTGCAGATGTTGCATCATGGGGATCTGGGAAAGGAGAGCTTGTGTAGCAGATTGTTTTATCTATTGCTTTAGTAGATACTTTATATTTAAGTTTGGTTTGAAGTAACCTTAATAGTGTTGTTTGGTTTTAAAGTACTTTGTTTATTTATTATATTTCAATTCTAAAAGTTTAGTTATATGTCTTCCGCTGCAAAATTCTGAATAAGCCGATACGTTATCACACGGGCGATAATACTTTGATAATTCTCTATTATTTGTATTTAAAAGGTATTTTAGAAAAGAGAGAATTATTGGGGTGTTACAAAGTGGTATCTAGGAGCTTTAGGTTTTTATTGGCCTTTCGTGCCAACTTTAAGTCTTTAGGCGCCTAACTAGCTAGTACTTAAAATGAATTTCTTGGAATTGAGTTCTTACTTATTCATGGTATTCAAATTACCTTTGAAATTCTTTTTCACGATTGCGATAGAATTTCGCATTCGAATTTATTAATTTTCTGTGGTCCGAATTTTTTTTTTCTATGAGGTCCGAACATATTTTTTATTTATTTATGAGGTTCGAATTTTTTTTATGTCCGAAAATTTATTTTTATTGAGTTCGAAAATTTCGAACTATAATGTAAATATTTTTTTTTATTTTTTTTCGGTTTTTTTTCGGATCCTCTATAAATTCAAAATTATTTATTTAAATAATTTTCAATACTCTAGTTTATTTTATGAGAGATGGGTAGTATAGGAAAGGCATATAGGATAGAAATATTATATGTCTGCATTAAATAGTTAGTTCAGCATGATTATATTTTTCTTCCCTGCTAACTGTTTATGATATTCCTATCTTTATGTTGTTGGTTATTCTTATTTCATGTTTATTGTTGGGATTACACGTTAAGTGAGAGTACCAATTGCTTATAGAAGTTTAATTTATTGTTATAGATTCCTAGCCATGTCTGAAAGAGAAGCTAATAGAATAGGGACCTATTACAACCCTATTGTGCTTAGTGATGATGAGATTGATGGAGTTTATAAGTCTGATGATGACAGCTACACCGAACTAGAGTTTATTATGCGTAATGTATTAAGATCAGGCATGCCTGATAGTGATGATGAGGTTCTTCATGAGTTTGACCGTGCTAGAGGGGCGGACCGAAGTGACATCTACCGTCCTTGTTATGAGATGTGAGACTGATTCGAGTCAGAGGAGGACGAGCCTCAACCTAAACGGAGATCCACGAGATTTAGAAGATATGTTTATTATAATACTGAGGAAATCGATGAATTTGAAGATGAGGTTTTCACTCCAGAAAACTACAGGGAATCAGAGGATAAGACTGATGATGTTTCACCTTAGATTATTTATTATGTATTTATGCTTTAAAGAATAATGTTGGATAATTCGTCTAGTAGTGGTTTAAATTTATTTCATAGTACCTTTATTTTATTTTTTTTAGGAAAAGTACAGTGTTTTGGTTGAGAAAATTATTATTAACATCTTTTGAGGAATAAAATTTAAATATTTAGTTATCCAAGTGAGCAAGAATTTATTTTGGGCACGCGAAGGGGAATATTTTTATTTATTTGTTATGATTGAATTTTATTCATGATTCCTAAACTGTATGTTCTTGATGTGAATATTCTTCATGGATGATTGATGATGATTATTCTGTAATATTGTTGTAACTTCATGAGAAATTGTTTTTTGATGCGATCTTTATGGTCAAATCAAATGATGCCTTTGTAGAGAACGACATATAAGCTACGTATTGAACCTAAAGTATAGTACATTAATTTCAGGTCACGCACTAGAATGGCAAACAACAATAACGATTTAGCTGCTGCAATTCGCCTTTTGGCGGAGAAACTGACTCAAGATAGAGCTGAGCGTCCCGATTCTTGCCTGGGGACATGTTTGAGAGGCTAGCCAAAATTAAACCACCATATTTTAAGGGGCAAGCTGATCCTACCTTTTGGAGACTTGGATTAGGGAATTTGAGAAAATCTTTGGGGCCGTGAACTGCCCCGAGAATATGAGAGTAGGTCGAGGGCATCGTACTTAAAGGATGAGGTGACTTGTGATGGAGAGAAAATGGGGTTAGGCGAGTGCTGCGAGGGATTCAATTGGGATTCTTTTGTTACTGCCTTGAGAGGGAAGTTTTACCCTACCTTTATGAGGAAACGAAAGCCCGGGGAGTTTATTAACCCGAGGATGGGGACTATGACCATTTACGAGTACTATAGCAAATTCATAGACCTTTGTCGAGGTTTGCACCCGAGGTAGTAGCCAGCGAGGAGTTAAAGGCTCAAAGGTTTGAGCAAGGTTTGGCTGATGAAATCCAGTTGGGGTTGGGTGGTGAAACTTTTTCATCCTTAGATATTGTTTATGGAAGAGCCGCCCATATCTATGGTCTTCGGTCGTGGCGTGATAAGAAAAATGCTGTAGTGGGTGAGAAAAGAAAGGATTTCAATCTTTGGGGAAATCAAGGGAACTTCAAGAAGAGTAGAAATGGGAATTTCCAAGGGAGGAATAATCGGGGCAATAACAATAAGGGTCAATCCGAGAGAGTGTACCACTTTGTAAGAAGCGCGATAATAACCATCCGGGTAAAGACGCAAGGGAGAACTAGTGACTTGTAACTACTGCCAGAAGAAGGGCCATAGGGAGTATGAGTGCTTTGCTAAGCAAAAGAAATACCAAAATGGCAATGGGGGTAGTAACCAAGCGAGGACTGGATTTAACCAGTCAGGAAATTAGGGTTCGAAGCCTGTAGGGGCACAGAACAATCAAGGGAGCTACAATAAGCCTGCTAAAGAGAGCAACAACCAGAACAAGGCTCCGGGTAAACTGTTCGTGATGAGTCGCAACGAAGCTGAACGATCTACCGATGTAGTTTCTGGTACTTTTTCTATTAACTCCGTGCTAGTTAAAGCATTATTTGATTCGGGGGCGACTTATTCTTTTATTTCGTCATCTGTCATTAAAAGTCTGGGGATAGTAGATTTTGGGGTGATTGATTTGCCTGTTAGTAAACCTACTGGTGATACCATAAGGTGTACTAAGTTGTTTAAAAATTTGCCTCTGAAGATAGGAGATTGTGTTTTTCCTTCTGATTTGATAGAGTTTAATCTGGGCGACCTAGATGTAATTCTGGGGATGGATTGACTAAGTTTATACAAGGCCAAGATAGACTGTGAAGTTCAAAAGGTAGTTTTAAAGAACCCTTTGGGAAAGTTGACCTCATATAGACGTTTTGGAAAGTCCAAGAACTTTGGGGTTATTTCTGCAATGCAAGTGAAGAAGTTGATGAAGAAGGGGTGTGAGTTATTTTTCTGTAGTGTGCAAGATGTGAGTAAAGAAGCTGGAGTAAATATTAAAGATGTTCCAATCGTGAATGAGTTTATGGATGTGTTTCCGAGTGAGATTTCGGGTATGCCGCCTGTTAGAGCTGTTGAGTTCACCATAGAGTTAGTTCCTGGAACTGCACCTATATCTAAAGCACCCTATAGAATGGCACCTCCGGAGATGAGTGAATTGAAGATGCAGTTGCAAGAACTGTTCAATAAGGGTTATATTAAGCCTAGTGCATCACCTTGGGGAGCTCCTGTGTTGTTTGTTAAGAAGAAAGATGGGAGTATGAGGTTGTGTATCGATTATAGAGAATTGAATAACGTAACCATAAAAAACAAGTATCCTTTGCCTAGGATAGATGACCTATTCGATCAATTGAATGGAGCGAGCGTGTTCTCAAAGATTGATTTACGTTCGGGGTATCACCAGTTGAGAGTAGCTGATAAGGATATACCTAAGACTGCATTTAGGACTCGTTATGGTCATTATGAGTTCACTGTAATGCCTTTTGGGTTAACCAATGCACCTGCCATATTTATGGACTTAATGAATAAGATTTTCCACGAGTTCTTAGATAAGTTCGTGGTTGTATTCATTGATGATTTTCTGATTTATTCGAAGAATGAAAAGGAGCATGATGAGCACTTGAGGATTATATTGGAGACGCTTAGGAAGAATCAATTGTATGCCAAGTTTTCTAAGTGTGAGTTCCGTTTGGAGAAAGTAGCATTTTTGGGTCACTATGTGTCTAAGGAAGGAGTCTCTGTAGATCCTGCTAAGATTTAAGCTGTGAGTGAGTGGCCAACTCCAAAGAATGTGTATGATATCCGAAGTTTCCTAGGTCTAGCTGGCTATTATAGGAGATTTGTGAGAGATTTCTCGAAGATAGCGAGGCCGATGACCAATTTGATGAAGAAGGAGTCAAAATTCGAGTGGAGTGAGAAGTGTGAGGAAGCTTTTCAGATTTTAAAAGAACGTTTGACCTCCGCACCTGTTTTGACCCTGCCTGATGGGAATGAGGGATTTGAGGTGTATAGTGATGCTTCAAAGAATGGTTTGGGATGTGTATTACAGCAGAATGGGAAGGTGATCGCGTATGCGTCGCGTCAGTTGAAACCTTATGAGGCTAATTACCCTACCCATGATCTAGAGTTAGCTGCTATTGTATTCGCTTTGAAGATTTGGAGACATTACCTGTATGGGGCAACCTGTAAGATCTTTACCGACCATAAAAGTTTGAAGTATATTTTCACCCAGAAAGACCTCAATATGAGGCAGAGGAGATGGTTAGAATTGATAAAAGATTATGACTTAGACATCCAATATCATGAGGGGAAAGCAAATGTAGTTGCTGATGCGTTGAGTAGAAAGTCGAGTCATATCATGAATGCCTTGATAGATCCTGAGGAGTTGTGTCGAGATATGCAAAGACTTAGCCTAGAAATCTTGAATCCTTGGGAGATCGAGGCAAGATTGAGTGCCTTGTCATTGGGGTTGTCAATTTTCGACGAGATCAAAGAGGGTCAAGTTGGGGATGAGCATCTCGAGAAGATTAAAGAAAAGATGGGCCAAGGAAAGGAAGTTGATTTCAAGATTCATGATGATGGTAGTCTGAGGTTCAAGAGGAGGTGGTGTGTACCACAAAAATGTGATGAGCTAAAGAGACGTCTTATGGATGAGGGCCATAATACACCGTATTCTGTGCACCCTGGGGGTGACAAGCTGTATAAGGACCTTAAGCAGATCTATTGGTGGCCAAACATGAAGCGTGAAGTTGCCGAGTTCATGTCCAAGTGGCTAACTCCGTCGAAAGTCAAGATAGATCATAAGAGACCCATGGGGAAGGTTCAATCCTTAGAGGTTCCTGGATGGAAGTGGGATTCCATTTCAATGGATTATGTGGCCCGCTTTGCCTAAAACAAGGAATGGCAATGATACCATTTGGGTTATCGTGGACCGTTTGACGAAGTCAGCGGTTTTCATTCCAATCAAGGAGACATGGAAGAAGAAGCAACTTGCGAAGACGTATGTTAAGCATGTAATGAGATGGCATGGGGTTCCAACCGATATTATTTCGGATCGTGATTCGAGATTTCTTTCGAAATTTTGGAAAAGGTCCGATTAAATCTTGGGACAACATTGAAAATGAGTACTCGCCTTTCACGTTGCGGCGATGGTCGACCGAGAGGACTAACCAAACTATGGAAGATATGTTGAGAGCTCCGTGCTATTTATTTTCGGGGTAGTTGGGAAGACCAATTAGATTTGATTGAGTTTTCATACAACAATAGTTATCATGCAAGTATTAAGATGGCAACTTTTGAGGCATTATATGGAAGAGAGTGTAGAAGTCCCATTTACTGGAATGATTTTAGTGAGAACATAATATTGGGGACAGAGTTCATTGAGGAGACTGTCAAGAACGTGAAGTTGATTCAGGCTAGAATTCAAGCTGCTCAAGATAGGCAAAAGAGTTATGCCGACTTGAAGCGAAGGGAAGATGAGTTCGAAGTAGGTGATAAAGTGTTTCTAAAAGTATCACCAACTAAGGGTGTGATGAGATTTGGGAAAAAGGGCAAATTAAGTGCCAAATATGTAGGTCCATATGAGATTCTACAAAGAATTGGGAAGGTAGCTTATAGGTTGGCTTTGCCAATGGAGTTCGAAAAGATGCACGATGTGTTTCATATTTCCCAACTCAAGCGTTATATCCCTGATGAGCGTCATGTCTTGGAGCCTGAGAGGATCCAGATTGATAGTAGCCTCACATATGAGGAAAGGCCTGTGAAAATACTTGATAAGAAGGTGCGTAGTACACGCAATAAGGATGTCAATATCGTGAAAGTGCTTTGGTCGAACCATGAGTCCGAAGAGGCGATGTGGGAAGCTGAAGCTGAAATGAAGAAGAAGTATCCAGATTTATTCCTTGAGGTGAGTTACGAGGGCGTAACTCGTTTTCTTTAAGGGGGGGTAAAATGCGATAGAATTTCGCACTTTTTACCTATTTTTATGGTATTTTAATGCATTTTTATGCTTATTTTGGCGATTTGCACATGTTGGTGCAAAAATAAATAGATTCTTTAGCATAAGAAAATGTGTTCATAAGTAACACAAGTGATTGTAAGTTGGCAAAAGAGTGCACATGAGTGGCACAAGTATTTCCCCAATAGGAGTTGAGTTGAAAAACTTTTGAAAATGTGTGAGTTTTCGTGTCAAGTTTCGGGACGAAACTTCTTTTAAGAGGGGTAGACTGTAATCCCCCGTATTTTTATAAATTTTATAAGTATCTTTTAATATATAGTTATTTATATTTTAATATATTTTAGCATTTAATGGTTTTATATTTCAAAGGTTGACTATTTGAAAGTCAAATGAATTGTTTTAATAATTTATCCAAGTCAAATATTTATTAAAGTCATAGTTTGAAAGTACTTGAAATGTTTGAAATATCTATTTGGATTTGAAAAAGGAGTTTAAGTGGGCTTGAGGAACCCAAATACTAATTCTAGTGATGTTAGGAGTTCAATCATCATTCCTATTCATCATCAAACTCATTTGAGCTCAATTGCCTTTTCCTAAGCTCCACAAGGGAAACACCCATATAGATACCTTGAACCCAAATATTTTACCCACACATTATTTTCTCTCTCTTCACTCCCTCAAAACCGGCGCCCTCTCTTGCTCCTCCCTCTCGGTTTTTCTTTCTTCTCTTCCAAGAAACACTTTCTTCTTCACCAAGAAACGTCACAACACCACAATCACCACCACCACCGCCGACCTACTGCTGTCGCCGCTGCCCTGAGTGATGCCGGCGCCTTTCCTTCCTGTTCTCTTCTTTGTGTTGGTTTAATTCTTTTCTTCCTCCTCAAGTTTTGATTAAAGATTATGTTTTTATGTTTTGTTTTAGTACTGATTATGATTAGAGGCTTTAATTTACTGTTTTAATGGTGAATCTATGATTATATAAATTATGTATTGAAAGAATAAAATTTCAGATTTGATTATTATATTTAGATTGAGTTTTAATTATCCAAAGCATGAATTTTTAGGGTGTTAAAGATTGGAAAATCATAGTAGCATGTTATAAACTATGAAATTGATTTAAGTTATGAATTTAAGCATGTTTAAGTATGTTTAAAGGAAGTTTTAATAATTTATAAGTTGCTGGAATTTTAGAAAGGTTGTTATTAATGGAGTTTTATGGATTTTAATGACAAGTATAGTAGTACTATGCTAGGTAATATAAGTAATTGAGGTTTTAATGATAAAAACAACTTTTAAATATTTTTAAAGGGGATTTAAAGTATTTTAAAGTTGCTGGAATTTATTTGGAGTATTGATTTTAAATTCTATTGGTTGTTTTAGGCGGAGATTACTCTGTAGGCGATTTTTAAGGTGATTAAAGGTGGCCTGCCAATTTATCTACACAAGGTACGTACATACCTATGTGTTGTTTGATGTAGTATCATGATTTTAGGAAGGAAAACTTATGTAGTATCATGTATAGGAACTTTTGTGAGTTCATATATGATTTCTATTATGATTGGATTTTACATGTTTTATGCCTGTGTGCGAACATGTTGATTTTAAGAATTATTTATGAGTTGAATATCATGTTTGTATGGAATATTGATGCAAGCATGTTGGTTGGAAACTTTATTTATTAATTCACATGGTGGAATTAATATATTTATTGAGTTGAATCATGTGTTCCCTTATATTATTATTTTCACTACTCTATAAGGACTGTGGGCCTTATTTGGTAAGTTGATAATTTATGCCTATGAAAGGTAAGTTGATTATTGGCTAGGTTCAACAAATAAGAAGGATTGAAATAAGAAGGAATTAATCTTGGGTTGTAAGTTGTATGATCACTTATTTAATCCTAAGATAAAAAGGAGTTAAGTTGTGAATGTTTGATTATATGTTATCTGTATTGCTTGTGTGTCATAACAAGTAATAATTGGTAAATCATGTAAAGTGTAACATGGATAGTAATAAACTTTAGACTGGTGCACGTCTGAAGTTGGACAATCAGGAGTTGGCGTACATGGTGAGCATGCCATGGCTTTTTCTGGGAATTGGATTGATCACCGTTCCTATTTTTATTCAAAGGTTCCTCGATATCGCAGGTCGCTATGGAATACGGAGTCGCGCCCGTATTTCGTCTTCCTAGGTGAAGGCTGGTTTTTAGTTAGACAACTCGGTCCAATAACTATTCCATTAAAGTATTAAAAAGATGGTTAAAGTGTAGTTCAGTAAAAATTGTCTGCAGATTGTTAGATTGTTATGTTATTATTTATCCCTGCTTATCATTTATTAGTATCATGTTAGGAATGTTTATGTATTATTATGTAGTACTCAGCTTTGCTGATTACGTACTTTGTTTGTATGTGTTGATTGTGGCTTTGCCTTATTGATCCTGTGATGACCCATTTTGGTGAGCAGATTCTTTAGTGCATTGACATCTACAGGTTTGCAGATGTTGCATCATGGGGATCTGGGAATGGAGAGCTTGTGTAGCAGATTGTTTTATCTATTGCTTTAGTAGATACTTTATATTTAAGTTTGGTTTGAAGTAACCTTAATAGTGTTGTTTGGTTTTAAAGTACTTTGTTTATTTATTATATTTCAATTCTACAAGTTTAGTTATATGTCTTCCACTGCAAAATTCTGAATAAGCTAATACGTTATCACACGAGCGATAATACTTTGATAATTCTCTATTATTTGTATTTAAAAGGTATTTTAAAAAAGAGAGAATTATTGGGAATGGAGAGAATTTTTTGGTTTGGCTCAATGGGTAATTTTTAAATATCACTTATTCAGAATCTAACTTATTTGTAATGACATTTCTATATGGTTAAACAATTGTTCTTTCTAGGTAGGTAATAGTTGAAGTCTCGTGTAAGGAAAGGGTAAATTAGGGATCCCTATTATAAGGGGTGAGATTCCATCCCATGACATATAGGATTGCAGGTCTGTACAATATGAATCATTATAAACTTCCTCCTATGAAACCAGCTCAATAGCTTGCGTACGTGCTATCGGAAAGGGCCAAAACACAATAAAAAAATTGTTTTCTAGCCAAAATCATTCCTTCCATAATACCCAATAACTCTGCCATAAGCACGTCCACCGCAAACTGATTTTTTGAAACCCAGCCACCCAGTTATCACGATGGTCCCGGATCCACCCAGCTACACCTGCGTGCTTTTCCATACCTGTGAAAGAAGCATCCACAAACACACAACACACCAATTTCGGGGAATGATGCTGGGAACATTTAGAGAAGAAGTGTTATTCGAGGTAGTTGTCTGATTTGAAGGCCGAGATGAAATTAATTTCTAGGCAAGAAAGACTGCTTTGTTAATGGCTTGAAGAGGGTTTGGATGACCCATATTCTCAAACATCTTTTTATTACGGACCACCCAAATTTCATGGCATAAGAAGGGGAAGAATACATTGCATGTAAGGCTTTTAAAGGGGTCATTTGCAGCAAGATTCTCTTTAAACCAATTTTTCCTAACTCCTACATGGAGATGTATATTGACATTAGTGAGATCTCAGACTTGCTTTGCATGACAACAATCTTTAAGTACATGTATGACATCCTCCTCACCATTACTACATATCGTACACATTGGGTGGGGAACAATTGTACGAAAGAAGAGCATAGACTGGGTGGGGAACAATTGTACGAAAGAAGAGCATAGACTGGGTGGGGAGCCGACCAAGCCAACTAAGCCAAATGAAAACTTTACTTTTAGGAGGGTTATTCCCTTTCCAATTCCATGACAAATCATGCTTCGACCCCTAATTTTTAACTAGGAACACAAAGGTTTTTTTCAATGAGAAGACATTTTGTTGAGTAAAAGAAGAGAAAGGATGTTAGGAATGCTACAAAGATGTTACAAGGATCTCGAATATGACTACTAGAAACAACAATGAACAATCTTCTAGGCGCGATACGCTTTCCCAAAAGCAATATTCCGACCCTTACTTTGAGCACGGGTTACACAGAATTCACTCTCGAGATACAAAGAAGAAACAACGATGATCACGCTCACTATGATAATCGTCAAATGAAAATAAGTGTGTGAATGATTTTGATGTGATGAACAATGAACTTGTGCTTTTCAAGAGAGAGAGTTTTCTCTTGTTTCTTTCATAAACATGTATAGGATAATGTCAATTAGAGTCTTTGAAACACAGGAACATCCGATATTATATGACAAGCAACCGTCACAAACTAACCGAAGAGACGCGAAAACAAGACAGCGCAGAGGAGGAGCTGGCGCTCCTTGCTGGAGCGGGCGCTCCAAGCAGGAGCCGGCGTTCCTCGCGCACTCTTATCAGTTTTCACGTTCCCTGCCAAATATGTTCGCTCGCTCTAATCGAGCGAACGCTCCTTCATCAATGTAATAAATTCAATACATTAATATACTCTATAACTCATATTAATTCGAGTCACGCCACCATAACCATTGCGACTCAAAACCACGTGACATGAAACCAATACATCTAATACTCTAAATCTCCAACAATCCTCCCCCATTTAGAGTATACAATTGTATTACTAGCACACACATCATCACAACAAAAACAACCTCATGCATAAATGAAAGTGTACAAAGACTTGAACTTCCACTTAGTACAATACACATTCCAAGCATTCGTATCCAAATGGTGTCGTTAAACGTTTGAACCATTAGCAATACATAATGAACACTTGAAGATATTATACACACAAGATTAAATACTTGTTCTCATTATATACTTGACACTAAAATAGCCATGTGTCTGTATCATTCATAAGTGCATCAAAGCTATGCCCACTAGCTCCTTGAAGCGGCCAAACCTCGCACTTACATAGGTAGATCTCTTAGAAGAAACATGTTCCTGTGATAAAGCATAATGTCAAGAGACGTATTAAGATTATACAACCTCTTAAACCATCACAGATTTAAAGAACTTTACCTTGGATGATTATATTAGTTCTTTCAATCATCAAATAAGGAAATTAATCTTATTGAACTCAAGACCCAACGTCTTATTGGGCATTAAGTTAAGATTTCCCTACTCGTGATTTTCAATGGGCACCAATCCTAAACCGATTGCCATCCTCTTTACCGTATCTCTAGCTAAAGCCTTAGTGAAGCAATCCGCTAGATTATACGTAGTCCTTACATAGTCAACTGTAATAGCACTATCTTTGATCAATCCTTGGACATAGCTATGTCTCACACCGATGTGCCTTGATTTACCATTGTAAACTTGACTATAAGCCCTTGCCAATGCTGCATCACTATCACAATGTATAGCAATAGGTGAAATCGGTTTTGGCAACAAAGGTATCTCAAACATGAGATTCCTTAACCACTCGGCTTCTTTGCTTGCCGATGACAAAGCGATAAACTCCGATGTCATTGAAGAATCCGCAATGCAAGTTTGTTTCTTGGAAGCCTAAGATATAACACCTCCCCCAAGGAGGAATACCCATCCACTTGTGGAGGAATGATCTTCTCTATTAGAGATCCAACTTGCATCCGAATACCCTTCTAAAACCGAAGGATATCCACTATAGGACAAACCATAATCCATGGTTTTCCTCAAATACTTTAATACTCGACGAATAGCTTGCCAATGTTCCATACTAGGATTACTAGTATATCTACTTAATTTCCCTACCGCAAACGCGATATCCGGCCTAGTACTCGTCATAGCATACATCAAACAACCTATAACCCTCGCATACTCAAGTTGAGACACGACATTACCATCATTTGGCAACAATTTTTCACTTGGGTCCATAGGAGTTGAAACAAGAGAACAATTACTGACATTAAACTTCTTGAGCACTTTCTCAATGTAATGAGATTGTGACAAGATCAATTTTCCATTGTCTCTCTTAATTCTTATACCTAAGATGACATCCGCCTCCCCCAAATCTTTCATGGAGAATTTTGAAGATAGAAAGGATTTTGTCCATTCAACTTGTGATAAATCCGTTCCAAAAATCAACATGTCATCCACATATAGACAAATCACGACACCATTACCGTTGTCATCAAATTTGCTATACACACACTTGTCTGAATTATTCAACTTGAAACCATTAGACAACACAACCTCATCAAACTTTTGATGCCATTGCTTTGGTGCTTGTTTTAGCCCATACAAAGATCTAATCAACTTGCATACTTTATGCTCTTGACCTTTCACGACAAACCCTTCCGGTTGTCGCATGTAAACCTCCTCCTCTAGTTCTCCATTCAAGAACGCCGTCTTGACATCCATTTGATGGATCGCAAGCTTATGAATAGCCGCAAGAGCTATTAATAACCTTATGGTAGAGATTCTAGCAACGGGTGCATATGTATCAAAATAATCAATACCCGGTTTTGTGAAAAACCTTGAGCCACAAGACGGGCTTTGAACTTATCAATAATCCCATCCACTTTCATTTTCTTTTTGAAAATCCATTTACACCCTATTGGTTTACACTTTGGAGGTAAATCAGCTAGAACCCAAGTATTATTTCCCATGATGGAATCCATCTCATCATCAATTGCCTCTTTCCAAAAAGCGACATCTTGAGACCCCATAGCCTCATTAAACGTTAAAGGATCCTCTTCCACATTAAATATATATGGAAACTTAGTCACTATGGAACTCCTTGATCCTTCAACCAAATATACATGAAAATCCGGGACGAAAGATTTCTCTTTTCTCGCCCTTTTACTTCTCCTAGGTTGTGATGATGTTGATGCAACATTCTCATCAAGAGTTTGTTCATCAACTTCTTGATCAATGTTGGTTTGATCAATTTCAACTCCTTGATCAATGTTAGTTTGATCAATTGCTTGAATATTGGTATTAGGAGTAATATCCTTTGGTCTAGGAATTAATGAATATGTTTTCATCAAAAATTGCATCTCTTGACTCCACAATAGTGTGAATTGACCAAAAGTCATTTTGTTCTATAACATAGAACCTATAGGATTTGCTATGAAGAGCATACCCTATAAAGATGCACTCAACTCCCCTTTCACCCAACTTTTTACGTTTGGGTTCCGACACTTTTACAATTGCCCTACATCCCCAAACTTTGAGATAACTCAAGTTTGGTTTTCTTTTATACCAAAGTTCATATGGGGTAACCTCGTTCTTTTTCATTGGAACTCGGTTTAAAATATGACAAGCTGTTAAAATAGCTTCTCCCCAAAAACCATCACTTAAACCTGAATAGGATAACATAGAATTTACCATTTCTTGCAAAGTTCTATTCTTTCTTTCCGCTATACCATTTTGTTGTGGTGTATAAGCTGCGGTTGTTTCATGTATAATGCCTGTAGATTGAAAATAACTTGGGTCATAGAATTCACCACCTTTATCGGTTCTAAACCGTTTAACTTTGTCATTTAGTTGCAATTCAACTTCATTTTTATAGATCTTAAATTTATCAAGGGCTTCATCCTTAGTAAACAACAAGTATACATAACAAAACCGAGAATAATCATCAATAAAAGTTATCATGTATTTCTTGTTCCCTAAGGAAGGAGTGCTATGGAAATCACATAAATCACTATGCACCAAATCAAGCAATGAAGTATCCTTTTCTACATTGTTTGGAAAAGATTTCTAGTTATCTTTGTTAACATGCATGTTCTACACTTCTCTATACTTGGATCAAAAGAGGGAATCAAATCGTGCTTAGACATGGAATATAACTTTTTATAGTTAACATGACCAAGTCTATTATGCCATAGAGAAGAATTGTCATTAACAACAAACAAAGTATCTTTCAAAGCATTAGAAATACTAAGTTTAAACATGCCATTACAAAGATAACCAAGTCCTACAAATGTACCACCCTTAAACAATATAAATTTATCAGCTTCAAACACCATTTTAAAACCTAATCGATTCAAGGTAGCACCGGAGACTAAATTTCTCCTAAGTTCCGGAGCATACAACACATCTTTTAAAATAAGAGGCTTTCCGAAACTAAAAACTAATTCTACTTGTCCTATGCCTGGAACCTTAGCCGTAGAATCATTTCCCATGTAAAGAACTTCTCCATTGTCAACCTCCTTGAAGGTCTTGAATAGAGATCGCTCCTTGCATACATGTCTTGATGCTCCCGAATCGATCCACCATGAACAATCATCCTGTACACAAAAGATTTCAGAAATCATACACACAAAATTCATATTTCAATTAAGTGAAACTTGTGTACTCATACCTTGTTTGGCATGGGTTTGGCTAGACTCGCCATTCCCACCATTCTTTTTGTTCATTTTCTTCTTCCAAATGGTGCAATCCTTCTTGAAGTGACCGGGTTTTCCACATTCCCAACAACCTCGTTGAGCACCTCCACCAAACTTAGGCTTCTTCCCATTATTGCCTTTGGTGAAATTGTTAGCCCTCTTCTTAGGATTAGAAGACTCCTTTGATTTACCATCCTCCACCATGTTAACGGTGGAAGAATTAGGATTGACATCCTTTTGTCCATCTTGGACCCGAATGCCCTCTTCAATCCGAAGATGAGCACCCAATTGTTCAACATTCATATCATCTTTCTTATGCTTAAGAGAATTCCTTACATCTTTCCAACTAGGTGGCAATTTGTCAATAATAGAGGAAAATACAAAGGTCTCATCCATCACTATGTTGTGTTGTTTAAAACTCCCTAAGATTATTTGAATTTCATGAAATTGTTCCATAATAGGCCTTGAATCAACCATTTTAAAGTTATTGAAATTACTAACAAGAAATTTCTTGCTTGAAGCATCCTCGGCCATGTACTTACTTTCTAAATCATCCCAAAGAATCTTAGCGGATTCTACAAATTGATAAACATCAAACAAAGTGTCAGACATACCGTTAAGGATGTGACCACGACATATGTAATCGTCGTTCTCCCATTTGTTTCTCTTCCTAGTTGCTTCAACAGTTTCATTTTCCACTTCCTCGGGCTTGGGAGTGCTTAGGACATACGCCACACTTAGAGAGGTAAGGAGGAAATGCATCTTCTTTTGCCATCTACGAAAACCCACGCCTTCAAACTTGTCTAGTTTGTGAAAATTCGATGTCATCTCACGAACCGTAGTCATCTTCGATAGATATTGCTTTTGGATTGTTAGGAATGCTACAAAGATGTTACAAGGATCTCGAATATGACTACTAGAAACAACAATGAACAATCTTCTAGGCGCGATACGCTTTCCCAAAAGCAATATTCCGACCCTTACTTTGAGCACGGGTTACACGGAATTCACTCTCGAGATACAAAGAAGAAACAACGATGATCACGCTCACTATGATAATCGTCAAATGAAAATAAGTGTGTGAATGATTTTGATGTGATGAACAATAAACTTGTGCTTTTCAAGAGAGAGAGTTTTCTCTTGTTTCTTTCATAAACATGTATAGGATAATGTCAATTAGAGTCTTTGAAACACAGGAACATCCGGTATTATATGACAAGCAACTGTCACAAACTAACCGAAGAGACGTGAAAACAAGACAGCGCAGAGGAGGAGCTGGGGCTCCTTGCTGGAGCGGGCGCTCCAAGCAGGAGCTGGCGCTCCAAGCAGGAGCCGGCGCTCCTCGCGCACTCTTGTCAGTTTTCGCGTTCCCCGCCAAATCTGTTCGCTCTCTCTAACCGAGCGAACGCTCCTTCATCAATGTAATAAATACATTAATATACTCTATAACTCATGTTGATTCGAGTCACGCCACCATAACCATTGCGACTCAAAACCACGTGACATGAAACCAATACATCTAATACTCTAAATGTCCAACAAAGGACAATCCGCTTCCATAGAAGGTACCACTCATAACTCAAAATTCTATCCATGACATGAGGAGGTAACTCTATAGACATCCCCCCACCATTCCAACCCCCATTATTCCTTACCTCCCTTACACTTAATTAATTATCCATCATCGTTAAGGGTCCCTGTAACAAGGGATCTTAAAGTCCCACTTCCTAACCAATTATCATGCCAAAAAGAAGCAGTTTGCCCATCACCTAGGTTCCAAAGACAACTAGCTTCTAGTACAGAACACCCTTTACCTATACTTTGCCAAATTTTGCGAACCATTTTGAAATTTTCTTATTCCATTATTTTTAATATACTTAGACTTAATACATTCTTGAGCAAGATTCGACGGACCTTGACAGATTCTCCACCCAAGTTTTGCCATCAAAATAGTGTTAAGGGTTCTATGATCCCTAATTCCTAATCCCCCATTGACTTTGGAAGAAAATAACACTCTTTTGACACAAGATGCATTCTTTGTTTACCCTCAACCCCCCAACAAAAAGTTATTGCAAATTCGATCTAGGTCATTCAAAGTAGAGATAGGGAAAAAATTTACTTGCATATAGTAATTTGGGATCCTTATCTCGAGCAATCGGGTATTTGTACAATTGGGCTTTCCTATTTTCTAGTACTACAAGTTAGCTCAAGAAAAGTGTTATTGAAGTACTATAGATTTGCTTGATGACTAGGAGATCAATACCCTAAAATAGATGGAGCATATTAATTTGAGTAATTCAACCCACCGTGTCACAGTGGAGCTTTCCATGTCGGCTGCTGGCGCATAACGAGTTTAATTGACCATCTAGAATATAATTTTTTTTACAATTTTCCGCGTTTGTACGCAATTGTTTAGCTCGGGTACTACTATAGTATAAAGTATGAAGTAATGCAAGTTGACCTTTATCTAGGCCATTAAGGCTGATGTTGATTACATTTTTTTTGGGCTCCCACTGGGGACCCCATGGTAAGATGAAGGGCTCTGTCATACCGAAACCTCTTGTAGATTAACCCGGCCTGGGTTTGTGGGCATACACTTTGATGGTAAGGAGAAACTCTCTCCCAAAGTTCCCCTAGTGGGGATCGAACCCCCAACCTTGAGGTTGGAAGGTTCTTCCCTTACCACTAGGCCAAGCTTAGCTTAGTTGATGTTGATTACATGACGTGTGAAGGATATATATGGAATACTGAATACATCCATGACTGATGCCCACTTTGTTTTTCTTACGAAGTATTACTCGTTTCTTTTTAATCTACACATTTTCTTTTCTGGTCGTTCCTTTTTAGTAGTTACACGGTTACTTTATCAATATAAGGTAAAATGTTCAATCAATATTCCCTACTTTTGTTCCCCATGTAGTCCCTCACCAAATAAATTAGTCCACTTAACCTCCCCCCACCTACCTCATTTTTCTCTCTCCTTTATTTTTTTATTTACTTTTTGTACTTCTTACTCCTCACTTTTCAGAATTCCTCTCATCTCTCTCCTACTTTTTCACTTTTTCCTTAGTTATACCCAAAGCAAACCGTGTAGATTATATAGGAACGGAGGTAGTATTTAGTTCAGTTCATCTTGCTTTTACTTATTTGATTTGATATAAGTATATAACTTATACTTCACTTTTCTCATTGGATTTAGTCTGAACTTCTTTTTTTCTAACTTAACCAAAACTTTTTTGTTTGATTTAGTTTGATTTAAACTTGTATTTTAGGACTGACGTGACCGTAATTTAATCTTTTGGACTGATCTGATCTAATCAATCTAATAGATCATAGATTTATGACAAACATGATCTGCAATGAATGCAAGTTGATATATTGGGACAACCAATAAAATAATTATAATAATTTTAAAACATTAACAATAATTCGTGTATCGCACGGGCATCAAAACTAGTTAGAGATATTAATGACTATTGTATTGCAATGAAGACTATAAAAGTCAAACAAGGGAATCATTTTAGACGGAATAGAGTATAAAAAATATGAAAAAGGAACTTCAAGGGTTCCATTTGATCATACAGTGAAAATATTAGCAATTATGTATATAAGTTACATTATAGTATTATACTTCATAATATTACAGATCAGAATTTAGGATAGATTCTGTGTTATTTTTTTTATTAAATTTGATCAAAGCAGTTTGATTTCAGGTTAACATTTTATGATCTACTGGTTCAGTGTGATGTAACCATTTTGAATCATCCATTGGAGACTCCAATGCTTGTTAACATTCTTGAAGGTCCAATATGCCCAACCAAAGGATGCACGACCATACACTTGAAGTTGTGCATTTGCAAAATTTTGAAAATCGTTCTTTGTTGCGCGACCAACCTCCCACTCAGCTACCCATTCTCCTGGAATAAATTGAGAAACGAGAATGCGGTGGTTAATGCCAAAGAAAGCAAATATTACTTCTACTAGGTAGTTCAAGAATATGTAGTTAAGATTAATACTCGCCGAGTCGGCTGTGTTTCACATTATAAGGTATGATAATAAGTACTTTGTGGAATTGGGGTGGTGTGCGGGGATGCTTTGGGTGCGGTCTTGGCCGCTGGCGGCCGTTGGCACATTCCGGTTTCATGTGGCGTGGGAGACCCGAGTAGCGGAGGCAAAGGCGATATATTATGGCTTGAAGGTGGCGTTGGAGCTGGGTTATGATCGTGTGGAAGTTGAAAGTGATAGTTTGTTGGTTATTCAAGCTTTGAGGCGTGGGAAAGGCGGCTCTAGTGATTTTGATTTAATAATTGATGATGTACTAGATTTAATTAGTTCTTTTGATATGGTTGTTTGGTCTTTTGTAAAACGTACCGGGAATATGGTAGCTCACATGTTAGCTCATCTCCAACCTTGGGAGATAGGTAAACGTTTATGGGTGGATGATGTCCCAGATGATGTTATTTCTATTGCGTTGAAAGGTATAATATGATCCCCCTTTCATGGGTTTCCTCAAAAAAAAAAATTTAGTTCGAAAACTCTTCCCCGTAATATTTATGCAAAGTTATTTAAGGATGCGAGACAAAGATAGTGGGTGAGTTCGACAACAACTTTGTAAGTTAGTTGTTAAAGGTTTAAGCAAATTAAAACTTTACTTAAGGTGAGAAGTGATTTTGGTAAAGAAGACTTTCGAGGTAGCTTTGCGTGGGCTTTTAGTGGTTGAGTTACTTGAATGGGCTGAACTCACTCTTAGAGTCTTAGTGATTGAATCAGAATAGGTTGTTGGACAAGGGCTTGTACGCTATTGAGATAGATAAATAAATTAGCATTTTGGGCCGAGCCATATTTTAATTTTGAAGTAGCTTTTCTTCAACCTTGGGATGAACTTGACATCTTTCAACTCCAACAAGCCACCATGAGTGAGTTTCACACTCACATCACCTTGCCCCATGACTTGCACTACCTTGCCATCCGCAAGATAGGCTTCTCCAAGCTTTCCGGATTTGAAGTTCCGAAACAACTCCTTGCATGGTGAGGAATGGTGAGAAGAACCCGAATCCAAGACCCATGATCCCGAGCATCCCACCAACTCTTCCGGATCATCCATGCTTACCATCAAAACATCGGAATCGTACTCCGAAATCACGTTAGTTGATGCATCTTCTTCATCACTTTCTTGAACCTTCTTCTTCCCTTTCCCATTCCCTCTCTTTGGGCAATCCCTCTTCAAATGCCCTTCATCACCACACCCCCAACACACCACATGATCTCCTCCATTCGATTTCCCATGCCCTCTTGACTTCGATCTTCCATGACTTGCATTACCTCTTTGTTGATTCCTTCTCCCCCTACTTTCACTACTATAAGCACCACCCAATGATTCACCGAATTCTCTCTTTCGAATGCTCTCACTCAAAATCAAGTCTCTCACATCATCATACTTCAACTTCTCTTTGCCGGAGGAGTTGCTAATGGCGGTCACCATAGTTTCCCATGGCAAGGGCAAAGAAGACAACAAAATCAATGCCTTCACTTCATCCTCAAATTTAATATCAACCGAAGACAATTGACCCAAAATCGAATTAATCTAGCTCATTGATGTGTTCGGCGGCCGAACTACCATCAACCATCTCCATGTCAAACAAACGGCGCATCAAGTATACTTTGTTGATAGCCGACGGTTTCTCATACATACTTGACAAGGTTTCCATCAAACCCGCCGTTGTTTTCGCATCCTTGACATTGAAAGCCACACTCCGGGCTAATGTCAATCTCACCACACCAAGAGCTTGTCGGTCAAGCACTTTCCATTCATCCTCCTTCATACCACTTGGCCTTTTGCCTTCAAGTGGTAGGAAGAGATTCTTTTGGTACAAATAATCCTCTATTTGCATCTTCCAAAAGCCAAAATCTTTCCCATCAAACCTCTCAAGTCTCACCTTTCCATCCTCCATTGTTGAATAACAACCCAAGTTCAAAAATCACAACTTTATATCCACAAAGCAAAAAACTTTGAACTCCAATCACCAAATAACTAGTTTTGCACACAAATCTAATTCAAATACTTTTCCCAAGGTAAACCTTAGCTCTTGATACCAATTGTTGAATATTAGATTAAGCAAACCAACTAATTACTTGTAATCACCACTAATCAACAATCAATGGAAAGTAATGAAACTAAGAACAAATCAGAAAGCAATGAAAAGCACACCGATTAACGTGGGAAAACCCGAGCACCGGGAGAAAAAACCCACCAAGCAAGCACCTTTGATTAATGAAGAAAATGGATGAACAATACAAGCATTAATGGAGGATTTAATGCTATTTTCTCTCTCCTCTTTCACTAAACCCTTGGTTGATCTCTCTTTGTGTGAATGATAACCTAAAACATGAAAGAAGGGGGTTTATATAGGTTTAGGGGGTTAATACAAATCAAGGGTCGAGATTAAAGCTTGAAATCGCAAAAAATCCCGACAGATCTGAGTTGCCCGGGCGAGCTCGAAGAAACGCTCGCCGGGCAAGTCGCCCGCCCGGCCCAAGACCCGCCCCGCCGGGCCCACACGCCCGCCGGGCCCAAGACCAGCCCGCCGGTGCGGGCTCACAAGGAGTATTCTGCCTTCGAGGCAGAACCAAACCACAGCAGCAGCCCGCCCGGGCCCAATGCCTGCCCGCCCGCCCGGGCTGGGCTCCGTGGCCTGATCCTCTTGCGGCTGCTGGGCTGAGCTTCTGGGCCGAGACTCCTCATTGCGTGGGCTTTGATTGTTTGCTCAAGCTCCACAAAACCCAACACATACACCTCATAACTCCAATTTGAGATAAGAAAATAAAAAGAGAATGAACTTGGAAGAAGAATGTGTTTAGAAACTGAAAAAAAAAACAGAAGAAAAATGATCAGAAAGGATCTGAAAATTTGACCTCTTTGGATCTGAAACTGACCACTTTGGTCTTTTGAGAAATGAGCCTCAATGGGTCTCAACAAAACTGATTACAAAGAATCACAAAACTGACGTAATCAAGGCAACATTCAACAAACAATATCCAAACAATATCCAAACATTATCCAACAATTACAACTCACACAACAACAATATCAACTTTCACCAAAACCACGATTATATCAATCAACAGATAACCATCATCAAAGTATCAATTTGCAAATCTCCATATCACGGAACCATTACTCACGAGTGTAGTATACAATATACGACTACAATGAAGGAGCTCAAGAATCATACCCAACTTGAATGTTCAATCACCACCAACAACTCAGAACCCAACAATTCTTGACAAAACTGCAAGAAACACTAACTCCTCCAATTAAAAGCCGAAGAACACAAAAGAATAGAACCTTGCAACTTCTTGTCCTCTGAACCAACCACCAATCAAAACCATATACACCACAACTCCAATGTAAGATGTAGAACATGCCCCCCTCAAGCTTGGAAGGGATGCATAACATTCCAAGATTGAAAAGAAAACCAGTCACTGAGATACCATCTGTGCCAAAGGCCAAGTGAAGTACTATATATACACAATTCATGTGTAGAACCAAGAAAAGGAAAGAAGACGATATTAAAATGGAAGGAATGAAGATGGGAATGATAGGAAAAGAAGTAAGAGTGAATATGGAAGGGAGAGAGAAAGAAAGAAACAAAAAATATGGACCACTTTGGGTCTTTGAAAATGACTACAATGAGTCTCATCAAAAATGATCACAATGATCATAGAAAAGACCATCTATTGGGTCTTGAAGAACAACCACTATGGGTGTAAAATTGACCATCTAATGGGTCACAACAAAGCCTCTAATGGGCGACAAAGGACCTCTATGGGTCACAACAAAAAATGACCACTTGGGTCTTGAAACAAACAAGCCTCTAAGGGCACAGAACACGCCTCTATGGGTGGAAAACAAAGAAGATAACCACTATGGGTTGGAGGTTAAAGTCATAAAACTATCAAAATTAGAACCTAACAATGTAGGCTTTGAACAATGGATCTTTGAACAAAACAGAGAAATGATCACTCAACAGGGATCACAGAGAAAATTCAGAAAAAAAAAAATTCAGTAGATAAACTGAATTTAGATGATTAAAAGAAGAATTTCAGAGAAAGAGAAGAAAAGCACAAAAAAATGGAGAAAATATTGTAGTAGAGAAAGAAGATGAGGCAGGGAGAAATGAATCAATGTGAAAGAGAATTAATCAAATGCACCAAACATCATTATCAAGGTGTCGACTAATGAACAAGGAGCAAGAAACTACAAATCCAAAAAATTCACCACAACTAATCCTCAACAAGACCATCAATAACCACAACAACATCAACACAGCAACAAATCCAAGAACAACAGCCAGCAGAACAACAACTAACAACCCAGTTCACACCAACAAAACAAAAAAAAATATCAAGCATCAACACAATACCTAATCTTCCAAATCACCAGGAACATCCAAAAATAAAATAAAAACCTCATATCCTCCGAAAATTAATGCATCAGAGTACCCACTCAAACTCATCAGATCTTCATCCAAGACCAACTAAATCAACCGAAAATCACCAGAAAAATTCACAAAAACACCCTCATATTCAGAAAACTACCAAACAATCATCATCCAATAAACCATTACTCCAAAACAGAACTCCGATTTCCAAATCGTAATCAAGAATCAACGTAATTTCTCACCAATTACGAAATTGCAAATTAACACAAAACAAATCTCTAACTTCAAGAAAACACAAGATTCGGAGATCAAACCGGTTGTCTTGGAACAAGCGTGTGCGTAGCCGAGCGAAATCATCAATTCAGCGATGAGAACTTTGCGGATGAAATCTTGAACCAAAAAAATAAGAACCAAATCTTGAATGCTTCGAATAAGAGAAGAGGAGATAGAAGCGGAAATTCGCGAGAAAAAAAAACATCAAGCACAAGTCAAATCATCACCAAAAAACAACAATTCCCTAATACCAGTGGAAATTCGAAACCCTCGATCTGTAATAGAGGGAAAAACATCCAAAATCTTGAGTGAACTGAGCAAAGAGATCAAATGAATCAGCAAATGAATCTAACGTTGATTGTGATGAAAGCAATTCAAAGAAATTCGAAACAAAAATGAATTATCAGAACGAATTGGAGAGAAATGATGATTTTAGATTCGCAAATCAGCATTATCGCAAAAGAACCCTAGACATTGGGGAAAACCCTCAAGAATCTATAAATTGTACGATTCAAGGTTCGAAAAGATAATTTGTGAGAAATTAGATGATAAATGGGCAAATTGAATCCTAATTGCTCAATTTTGAGCGTGAATTCAGAAAACTTCGAACATAATTTTTTTTTTTTTTTTTTGCAAAAATTATGATGAATTAGGGATTTGATTTGAACAAGAATTTCGTGCGGAATTTACGAGCTAGGATCATTCCCGCTCTGATACCATGTTAAAATTGAGAGGGAAGAAGAAGAAGAGAGTAGCTATTGTTGTTGAGCTTTGAACAAAGAGAGGAGAGAGAAAGGAAAAATACAGAAATTTTATTATTCTGAATGTATTGAAATGAGTACAAAATACATGTATTTATAACTACTAATCTAACCGAATCGCTATTTACCGTCCGTATTTACTTAAAATCGTCCGTATTTTTTTCTTTAAATATCCCCCATGCCCCTCCCTTTTTCACCCCCTTTCACCTCACTCTACTCTCTCAACTCTCATCAAACTTCATCCCTCTCTCTACCATTAAGCACTAACACCACCACCACCTTCTGAACACCACCACCGGACCACCACCACCGTACAACCACCACCGGCGCACCACCTCCGACGAAGCAACTTAGCACATTGACCAAAACCACCGGGGTACTAACAACACCGGAGCACCACCTCCGCCACCGACGAACCACCGGAGCATGACCGGAAATGGCCGATGAAGAACCGTCAACGCCGCCGGAACGCAATGTGGTAAGTTTTAGGTTTTTTTTTTTTTTTGGGTTCGCCGCCGGAATTTTTTTTGCGCCACCGGAGCGGGGTAACGGATGAAAAATCCGTTACCCCCAACTGGAGGCAACGGATCTGCGGAGGAAACTGGATGAAAAATCCGTTACCCTGCTCTGGTGGCGCAAAAAAAATCTTTTTTTTAAACTTACCATTTGTTGATATTTTATTAAAATAATTAGTATTAGTATTAAAAAAAATTAGTTAATATTTAATTTTCCGTGATAATTAGTATTGATTTTGTAATTAGCGAATAATAGTACATCCCTTCCTGTTAATTTTGTTAATGAATATTTAGTTAATATTTGTTGATATTTTATTCAAATATCAATGCATATTATTGTAATTATTTTCATAATAAGTAGTAATTTTATAATAGTCGTTGCAAAAATTTATTTATGGATGCTTGTTATTAAGTTGAGAAATTGAATATGTAGTTAATAATAGTTGTGATTGGTAAATAAATAATAATGATTATTAGTTACGATAAGTAAGTAAATTATAGTGATTAATATTATTGATTATATGTTGTTTAAATGGTAAAATATTAAACATTATAGGTTTATTTGCCGGATTTTGGGGGTGATTATATAGATTATAATCACATGTTTTATAATGAAACACTATGGGCTGAGAAAAAGGAACTACAAGATTGGGTTAAGACAAGAGCACATGAAATCGGGTTTGTGATGGTTATTATGTCAAATCATAAACACGATCCTAGTAGTCGACCATATGTTTATATGAAATGTAACAGGGGCGCACCATATAGGGGTGAAGGTAGGGATCTTAGTGTAGCAGAACGTGTAGCTACAAAGACAAAAGCATGTGGATGTAGAGCGGGAGTTAAGGTTGAGTATTTGGAGTACCCTGATCGAACTGGATGGGTGATCAAAGCAGAACGGGGGATTAGGGGCATGCACAATCATGAGTTCATTCATTACCGTGGGGGCCACCGACCCATCAGCGGCCTTAGTCCGGCGGCTAAGGTTTTCGCTCGCGATATGATAAAGTCGCACGTTAGGCGTGCTAGTATCATGAAAGCTGTGAATGAAAAATTTTCCGATGATCATCCAAATATGAGACACTTTTACAACCTGAAGGAAAAAGATAGAAGGGAAGCAATGGATGGTAGAGACGTGATGCAACACTTCCTTTACCTTGCTCGAGAGAGCAACTACCTTCATTGGATTAGGCAAGACGAGGAGACAAATGCAATGACTGCGGCATTCATGGTGCACCCTGGTTCGGCAAATATCCTCTGCACTTATCCGCTTGTTGTTGGTATGGATGCAACATATAAAACCAACAAATATAACATGCCTTTTCTAGAGCTCATTGGGATGACGCCTTGTAACAAGAATTTTATGGTTGGGTATGCTCTGATGGCCAACGAAACAGCTGATAGTTATAATTGGGTGTTGGACAAGTTTAGGTTGCTTATTGGAGTGAATGTTGTCCCTGTTACACTCATTACCGACCGTGATTTGGGCCTTATGAAAGCGATCCGGGAAGTGTTTCCTAACTCTGCACATTTGCTATGTAGATGGCATATCAACAAAGATGTGCAGGCTAGAGTGAATAACATCATGGGCAACACCGATGCGGGTACTAGATTCGTGAGCCGAACTTGGTATCGAATAATCAACGCGACCAACGAGAGGAGTTATGAGGCCGAGGTTGAGAATATGAGAGATGTTTACATAAAGTGGCCTAAAATAATCCAATACGTGGAAACAACTTGGCTTGTGTACAAAGAGAAGTTTGTGCGGGCATGGACGAACAATGTACTTCATCTTGGAAACACGTGCACTAGCCGAGTTGAAAGTGCACACTCTGCACTGATGTCTTGGGTTTTTAGTAGCACAACTGCATTGGACACCATCTTTTCTATTGCTCACAGTGAGATAGAAAATCAGGTGAAGAAGATTGAGAATGATTTGGAGGAAAGTCGGCGTCGGCACGGGATCTTGTACAAGACTCAGGCTTTGTATCAGTTAAATGGTCGAGTCTCGCATTACTGTTTAGAACTCTTACTGCAGGAGGAAAATCGTATGCGGGAGTTAGCCTATGATATTAATATATAATGTTGGATTATAATAAGTTGCAATGATTCAAAGTGAAATAATAAGTTGTAATTCATTATAATGTTTTATGTAAGGGCGCCTTATGATATTAAGTTGCTATGATCATAATAAGTTGCTATGATCATAATAAGTTGCTATGTTTGAAACAGAAATAATAATTTGCAATGATTCAAAGTGAAATAATAAATTGCATCATAAAACCACAGTCATAGTACGTAAGAAAATATTATCCGGACAAAACGTATCAATATAATACACCCGTACATAAAACATGGAATGAAAACACTGATATGAACTAGTACATGTGATGATCATGCGCATCCTCATCAGGGTCCCGTGCCCGATCTAACCGCAATGCAGCATTCCAATCCCGAGCGAGGTCATCCAACATCTCATATGCCGAAGAAGTGTTGGGTCACTGGTCATTGTGCCGATCCTCTGTCAAAGCTCTCGTGGCATCAAAATGTCGGGCCATCCACTGCAAAAATTCAGTTAGTTATGTTATGTTATGTGTCAATAATTTAACAACGAAATGCTAAACATAGATTAATTAAAATTGCATACGTAGTGGGTGTTTGTAGTGTTGGGTCGGGCCGGAACAGGCGTCCTATCTGCAGCGATAAGGGTAGGATGGGAATATGTACAATACCAATCCATGTACTCCCTCGAACTCTGTCCTGGACGACCAACCCGTCTCAACTGTGATACATTGAGACCCCCATAATATGGCGTGAAACGCTGCCATGTAGACTCTGCTACGGTAGCCGAGAACTGAACCTCATACTTCTTCGGATTTCCCGGTCTGTATGCAAAATCAGGCTGAAGAGGAGGGGAAGGAATGACCTGAACATAACCCAACTGTCGCAGTACACGATCTGGGTTATACGGCTCAATGATACCTCGATAACGTAACAAACCGACATACAACGTCCTCAGAATCATGGCAACCTGGTCATCCCCATATGGCGTCCACATGACCTGAAATAGGATAAATGTAATAATTTAATTAGTTTAATGTAGTAGTAATATATGACAACATAATAATAAAAATTTTATTAATGCAATAAATTTCGTACCTCTGAAACCTGAAGGGTGTCCAAGCGTCTCGCGAATGGACTCCGGTCGGATGAACTCCTTGCCGACGAGGTGGTAATCCCACTTTCGTGCCCGGGGCTCATGATCACTGAACGCAAGCCCATCTCGGCGAGGTCGGAAACACGGGGAAGTACTCGTATATCCAGCACTGGAGGAGCGTGAGACACCCGGCAACCTGTTTGCTCTCCGCTCTACTCGCCACCCCTAGCTGACGATATAGGTACGCCAAAGCAGCTGAGCCCCATGAGTAAGTATGAACTGAATCAAGGTCATCCAGCTCACTAATGTTCTGGGGCATGAGGCGGGAACCACTCTTATCAGTGAAGAGGGTACACCCAAGTGTCAGGAGCATCCATGTGCGAAGCCGCACATCGGTGGGCCGGCCCTCAACCTTGCACCTATCGATAATCTTACGAACAGTAACGCCACCGTTCTTCCAAACCCGTGCCTCCTCCTATAATAACTCCTCACGAGTCAAGCCCAGGAGCTCCTCAAACCGTACATATAGATCGAAGTAGGCAAAGCGGCACTCACGGTCAGGCCCTCAATAGGAACACATATGATCTCGCCAAACGTCATGTAACATGATCGTCATCTCTCCAAAAGGCATGTGAAACGTGTTTGTGTCGGGCTGCCAACGCTCTACAAACGCTGTAAGCAATGGAAAGTCAAGATGCCCAAACATAATCCGTGGTAGCTGGGCAATAGAAGATCTATCCATGCGCTGCAACGACCGCTGCGGGAAAGTCCAAGTCGTCAACGCATCAAAGGCACCGGAGCGGTTATGGCACAACAAAACATCACTAGCCCTCGGATCGTGGTATATAAGGGCGCCGACGTGACCCCGCCAACTAGGAATCACGCTACCGTCAAGTGGCCCCCCAGGCATCGCCTCGGTAACTAACCACGAAGTATCCCTAGCAGCTCTAGTCCTGCTCGTCAACCGACTACCTCCGGAACCCGATGCTCCCGAAACAAACCTCCCTCTAGTACCCTTCCTCACAGGCACACGGGAGGAGCCTTCACCCACATCAGCTCCATCACCACCGGTCAAAGCATGATCTAACTCCTCCTCGTCCGCAGTATCTCATCCCGCACTATCAGGCGCATCCTCAGGAATAGGCATCTGCCTAGCCTGAGCATCAGCCCTGGCCTTCCTACTCGATGCATCAACACCACGAGATCGAGTGTGTCGTGGCGTCGATCCCTCAGGACCCTCAAGACCCTAATAATCAATTATGTTAATTACTTATTATTTATTTAATGTCTACGTTATTATATTGTAATTACTACTAATTTATAACCATTGACATTCTAATAATTAATTAACTAAAATTATAAGGATAAATAATACGAACATGCATTGACATAATATTATTAAAACATATTAACATGCGCAAGCTAAGTAAATTAATTTATAACTATTCACTTTCTAATAATTAATTAACTAAAATTAAAACAACAAATCATATTAACATGCTAATATCATTAGTAAACATGCTCAAACATGCTAATATTACATGCTAATAAAAACAACTACCCTACACAACTAATATTAACATGCTAATAAAAACAACTAATAATATTAACATGCTAATAAAAACAACTAATAATATTAACATGCTAATATCATTACAATAAATAATAGTAATATGCTACTAATATAATATAATAACATGCTAATATCATTAAAATATTTTTATAATATAATAACATGGTCAAATAAATTAATTAAGTAATTAAATAATAACTATTAAAAATAAATAATACTGTTATCACATGCTATTAAACAAATAATTAAATCAAACAAATTAAATAATACTAACATGTTACTAACATGCATTAACATAATAAAATCCTAATTACAACATAATCACACAAATTAACACAATAACTATTAAAATTAAAATAACTATTGACATAAATTATAAAAACCCAAATAAACACAAAATATTTTTTTTTAATTCAAACAGAAATTATTAAAACATAAATTATAAAAAAACATAAATTATTTTAAAGAAAAAAAAAGAAATTATTAAAACATAAATGATTAAAAACAGATATTATTAAAACATAAATAAAACCGAAATTACAAAAAATAAAAAAAATTAACCGAAACCCCTCCCCCCCCCCTTCGCCGGAAAAGTTGTGAGCACAAAAAAAAAATTTCCGAAAAATGCTGGGCAACGGATAGAAAATCTGTTACCACCACACGGTGGTAACGGGTGTCTATTCAGTTACCACCGCAGAGGTAACGTTGTAGATCTACGTTACCTCTGCGGTGGTAACTGGAATAGTGACCCGTTACCACCGTGTGGTGGTAACGGATTTTCTATCCGTTGCCTTGCATTTTTCGGAAAAAAAAAAAATTTCACCAACTTTTCCGGCGGGGGGGGGGGTTAATCACTACATATTTCCGGCTTAGGGGTCGGTTTTAACAACAAATAAGTACAAAACTAACCTGAGTTGATGATTCTCCGACTTCCTTTGCCTTCTTCCTTGGGCCCATGCTTTTTCCGGCGAGTTGTGGTGGTGTGCTTCCCGTGAGGTCTTCGTCGGTGTGGTGGTGTGCGGTGCTGTTGGTCGCCGGTGTGGTGTTGTGCTACGGTGGTGGTTGCCGGATGTCTGGTGGTTGTCGGTGTGGTGGTGATTGCAGTGGTGGTGGTTGCAGTGGTGGTTGTGGTGGTGGTGGCTATGGTGGGAGTGAGTGAGAGTGAGAGTGAGGAGTGAGGGAGAGTAAGAGTGATGGGGTATGGGGTCAAGTATTTGTAGGGGTAGTTTAGGAGTATTTAAGAAAAAATACGGGCGATTTTTAGTAAATACGGACGGTAAATAGTAATGAATGTATTATTCTGAATGTATTGAAATGAGTACAAAATACATGTATTTATAACTACTAATCTAATAACAAACTAACTGAAATTAAGGAAACTAACTAACAAACTTATACTAAACTATATATTCCAACACAATTGTTTAGCTCATGTACTACTATGACCTAATGCAAGTTGCTCAATTGCTGATTACTTGACGTATAAAACAACAGGATATGGGATACCGAAAACGTCTATGACTAATGGCCACTTTGTTTTTTGCACATATGTTATGTAGACCATATTTAGTTGATCTTGTTTTTACTTTTTTGATTAAATGTAATCTATTTTAATCTGATTACATCTAATCTTTACTTCATTTTTCTCATTAGTTAATTTGAATTTCTTCTCTAAATTGATTAAACTTATTTTGTCTAATTTTTTTTTATTGAGAGGTATTTTGTCTAATTTGGTTTGCTCTAAACTTAAGTTTTAAAACAGATTTAACAAGAATTTTATTTCTTGGTCTGACTTAATCTAATAGAACAAAAGAAATAGTTTTCGCTAACGGGAGTAACCTAGTCAATCTAACAAAATGTAAAGCTAAAATGATCTGCAATGAATGCAAATTAGGTTGGTCTCATTCTAGAAGCTAGTCTTCAACAAAAAAATTACTACCTTCGTTTTTTTTACTTACAATGTTTGGGGTTACAAAGTAAAAACACGTTGCAGGTAATTAAGACAGAGCAATTAGCTACCTTTCTAATGGACACGTGATATGTTTCCTGAAAAGAAAGAATATTTGGACACATGATATGGGCTGTGTAACTGCTCAATGGCATGCATGCTCAGTGAGTTAATACTTGATATGCTGAGTGCTGAACTCTGGCATATGTACATTAATTGGCCCAAATCATACCAGGACAAGCCCATGCTGCCCACATAAGACATATAGTGGATTTTTTTATTTGAACTTATCTAGGCTAGTGGATAACAACATTGTTTAGTACTTACCACGTATCCTGCAGCCCATAGCCCTCGTTTGCCACAAAGAAATTGCCGGTCCGGCCCACTGAATGCCCATTACGGTGTTGTTAGTTCATTGCTAGTTTTCGCATCAAAATTATAGATTGAGAGTGAGAACTCACTAGTTACAACATATCTCCTGGTTTCAAGAGGTTTTATGATAAGTTTTGTTGACCTTTAGTTTTGAAGATGACTAAATTAACAAAAGACATCTTCCTTCGTTTTTTTAGATGTAACGTTGGACTTTTCACATTTATCGAGCCACAACTTTTGTAGATAATATCTCTAATTGTATAAAAGTAAAAATTATAAAAAATATATATTTGAAAAGTGTATACCGTGACGAATCAAACAAGATCCCATAGTATATTTTTTCTTATGTATAAATAACAATTAGTGGTCAAAGTGTATTGGATGAATAGTCTGAAAAGTCGATATGTTACATCAAAAAACGGAGGAGAAACTTAGTTATTATTCAATGTGTGTTAAAGTTGATGTATTGCAAGGCTAATTATTGAAGAACAATACTCAAGTCAAGATTAATGTGAAAATACTTAATCAAGATTGAAGTTAAGATGTTCCATCAATGATGAATCAAGCGATGAATGAAGATTAGTATACATTAGGTTGTATAATAGATCTTCATGTATCTGTTGAATGAAGGTAAAGACGCAGAGTTGTGAATTCTTAAAGGAACTGGGAGTTGTTCCCTAGTTGGGAATTGCCCTCGGCACTTGGTCTAAGGAGCACACTAAGACTTATTAACTAAAAACGTGTCTAAGGAATCAATAAGTAAATATAAGTTCTTTGCTATTCTTACTCCTCCTAACTTTATTAGTTTCTACGTATTCTTTTTTGCGGATGTCCCTTTATTAGTTTACCCATTTCTTTTGTTTATTTTTGGAATGGGACCACCGACTTTCCATCACACATACATTCAACTTTAATATAAAATAATAGTTTTTCTTTCCATGTCCCACAACATTATTTCTCCTAAAACTACGTGCAAAAGTAAACGGGTAAACTAATAAAGACCGGAGGGAGTATTTCATAAGAGTTATTTAGTCCATAGATATTTTCTAAAAGTTTAAAATTTTGTTTCCTTAATTTTAGAAAAGTAGTTAGTAGATAGATTTTTGATAGGTTGTCGTACACCTGTCAAAAGTAATTCCTAACCTTCTAACAATGTAGTAGAGTAAGTAGGGTCGAATCCACAGAGAGATGGTCGTTCTAATCTAGCTTCTAAGGTATGGAGAAACTAAACAAGATCAGAGATATGAGAATTAAGGTTCTAAACTAATCAAATTACGAAAATCAAACTAAAAAGGATCTTGAGCAATGGTTCACCATGTTTATAACTATAATCTATCAAAATATCATTAATAGTTCAATTAATCAGATATCTAGAGCACAGGTTAATCCTACGGTCGGGTCTTAACTCTCTCAAATCAACATATGCAGTACGGTCGCTAACATAATCAGATTTGCTAATTGTATGTAAGCCTCTAAAGAGTACTATCTCTCGATCTATGACTCATTATTAGCAAGTTTAATCAGACAATTGATCAGGTTGCAAGATTAACAATAAAAATACTAATCAATTAGAAAAATCAATGACTAATCAAACCATCAATAAACATCAATCAAGATTCATAGCATATAAACATGGATTCCCAAACCCTAGGATATAAGCTACTCAATCATGAAATAAATAATAAAATATAAATCTACAAAGAAAAGCATACTCAAAGAAATCAATGAAAGAAAGAGAATGAAAATAATAAACTCATGGATTAATGAAGAACATGAAAAACTAGTGTTTAGTACTAAGCTAGAGAGAAAAAGGAAGAAGAAAACTAAACCTAGAACTAAAATAACGTGTAAGGGAGCGGAAGAGAGAGAGAGTTATTATCCTAATCTAAATAATATTCAACCTAATATGACTAGGAAAGTAATTTACAAGATAAGGAAAGTCGAAATATCATTAAATGGGCGGAATAGTGATCCGCGCGTACGCGTGGCAGATTCCAGCAGAAACAGTGCAATCTTCCGAAAGGCATAACTCCTTGACTAGAAGTCTCCTCGGGGAGTGCCACCTATCGTTAGAAATCTCTTCAAGTCTAGTTTCCAAATATGCTGGAATTATTCGATTCTAAGAAGCATATTAAAAGTTATGATCAGAAGAGTAGACATGACTCCTTTTTCACATTTCTTCTAATGATTTTCCACTTTATTTTCGCTCAAACTCGTACTAATTATACTCCAAACGGTCCTTGTGCATTGTAGCTTCCTTCCAAGTGTTCCTAATCCTCAAGTTTAGCTAATCATACTCCATATACGTTCTCAATACCTGAAATTCATAAAAAATAAGAAAACATACCAAATAGGAGTAGAATAACATAACTTAAGAATATAATGCAATAATGAACCTAAATATGAATCTAAATGCTCTAAAATGTAACCAAAATGCACCAAAAAACTATATATAAAAATGACTGATCAAACTCCCCCAAGATAAACCATTGCTTGTCCCCAAGCAATAAGACATAAACATTGCAAAAGAAAGACGACCTACAATATAGGACTACAACAGGGCTAAACACTCAACCGAAAACACAAGAGATATAATCACTACACAAACCAAGCATCAAAACAAGCTCGAACAAAGCCGCATAGCATGTCATGTATCGCAATCGACTCTCCGATCATACCACATACCATCTCTCCCAAGCTGGATTTCACCAAACCTGACAGACCTCACTATAGTCATGTGCGCTCAAAATTCAAATCTCTCATGTGTTTAGAGGATAAATAATGACACTCAACCTAGACAAGTCGACTCAGATGATGCCACTAGAGGAAAAAAGGTCAAATGCTGCAACAAAAGGGCTGCGGTCAGGCCCATAATCGCAGCCCTTTAATACATAAAGGGCTGCGATTTTGGACCTGACCGCATCCCTTCTTTTAAGGGCTGCGGTTTTGGGCCTCACCGCAGCCCTTGGGCTTTATTATTCTTTTCCTCCCGCGTTTATAATTCATTCCCACCTCTTTCTTCCTTCATCCTTCCTCAAACAAGCGAAAATAATAGACTAACCCTAACACTTACACGGTCACACCCGCCCTCTCTCTCTCTCTCTCTCTCTCTCTCTCTCACACACACTTCCTCCTTCATTTCTCTCTCCTCCACTTCGCCGGTTCACTCTCTTTCGATCATCAAGAACCCTAATTTAACTTCATCCATCTCAGACTTAATCGTTAGCGAATTTTAGGGTTCTTATTTTAGGTTTTCTTCATTTCGTCCTCCATTTATATGAATTTATAGTTTTTTTCCTTTTTTCAAATTTTGCTTGTATCAGGCACAAATTTAGAATCGATCGTGCTCGAAGTTAGCGATTATTGAAGGTTTTGTTGTGATAAGTGGATAATCAATGAGCGAAAAACGAAGAAAGTTTCACACGAAGAACAACACGAAGAAGAAGAACCTTCAATTCCGGTAATTCTCTCTCTCTCTCTCTCTTCATTCTTCTTCTTTGTTTGATTTCTTAGGGTTTTCGTGAATTTTTTCGTTAATTATCGATGAATTATTTATGTTCGTTTATGAAATTGTGTTTTTTGATTAGGTTTTGGATAGTTAGTAGTTAATGCGAGAGTTTTATTGAGCTTGTGCCCTAATTTATGTCTTGTTGTTTTATTTATTGTGGTTTATTGGAAAGGAGAAGTATCTAATTGAGTGAGGATGTATTTATGAGTGAGGATGTGATGGAGATTTGATTATCGCAGGCGGAATAAAATAACTTAAGAGTTAAGATTGAGATGATATTATGGTGATTCCTTAAGTTTGGTTTTTGTAGCTTTTAGGTTGTAAGTGATCTCGTTAATTAAAATCTAATTCATTTAATATTTTTTGTTGTTGGTGAATACTAGTATGATCTTAGTGGTTGGTTTCTCTTTATCAACTATTGATGGATCATGGGTGATGGACGTTCTGGCTGAGGTCTTGTGTTGACGAATTGTTAGCACTTTGGGAAAAAATGTTGCAATGCGTTGCTATATCTTGGGCATTTTGAAAGGGAATGATGAGATGTGAAGTGAAATTCCAGGACATGATCACTAGTCGAACTCGAACTTGGGGTCATAGCAGCCTATTTTGAAAGAAAGATTACTTATTTTTGCATTATATACTAATTTGTGTTCTACTGGATTTGATTTTGGTTGGCTGATTTCACTTTAAGGATGTATCAGTGCTCAAAATTGTCGAAACAATGACATACAAGTTTAATTTGATTTCTTATTCTTTTGTAAATGTATTCATCTATTTGGTTGGATATCGAAGTAAATTAGTTTTGCTTTTATACTCGTTTGTGACTTGCAAACTAAAAGAAGAAAGGAAAACCATGGATCATAGTTTTTTCGTAATACCTTGACTGATTTTTTGGTGGCATATTCGGTTTTCGAATCTATTTATGGCAAAGCTCTTGTTAGTGCGGTAAAGGGGCCTTAAAAATTGCGGGTATGTGACATAGCTAAGTGAGATGTTGTGTAGCATCATTTCTTTGTATAGTAAATTAGTAATATCGGTGGTGATGATATGGTGTATTGAGCCGGGGTGTTTAGGTATCCGATTTATTTATGCATGTTGTTGGTGGAATAAGTGACTGACCCACCATTAGAAGTAGTGATGGGTTGGCATTTGTGTAGGTACCAATTGCACCTTGAAAATTCTTCATATTTGAGCTCGCTTTTTCTCTCGCTTCTCAACCAATTGGAACGCAATAAGAGAAAAGAAAAATTCAAATTAAATGAAGACATCTTTGAAGAAATCGCTTCATCATCATAAAAACAACAAGGACGAGAAAAATTCAGCCTCTTGCTCAATTGGATGAACTTGTTAAGGCTTCGAGGTTTGTTTGTAATTTTTCGATTATTTGATGATTTTCATAATTGTAGCGTTAGATTGAATTTGAATTATTATTGATGTAATGCTTTAAATTCGATTTTCTAACATGATTTTTGGCTGAAAATTATCTAATTAATGATGGTATTATTATAGGAGGTGATACAATTGGGAGAATATGTGGTATTATGAATCAATGCTTAAACTAAATTAAATTCCTTGGATATTATGGATTTATTTCATTAATTTTGGGATTTAATGATTTATGAATTAATTGTAGAGTGTTATGCAACTTGGTTTCATAATGAAGAATGTTTGACTTCAATGGTGTTTAAATGATGATAGTATATTAGTATATAAGTTCCCCGCACACCCCCCTTTCCCACGGCTCCTCCTCCCATGCACTCACACCCCCCACACACCCCCGCCATGCACACACCCCCCGCCATGAATAGACCTCATCTCCAACCCCCCCACCTACCGATGTAGCCCCCGTCTCCTACACAAAGACACCACCCCTATGCGGACCCCCCTGCTCGCACACCCCCGCACACACACCCTCAGCAACCCCGCACACACACCCTCCCATGCACAACCCCCTTGCTCCACGGCCCCCCACCATGCACACACCCCCCGCACACACACCCCCCGCCATGCACACACCCCCCGCCATGCATAGACCCCTCTCGCTCCAACCCCCCACCTACTGCTGTAGCCCCCCGTCTCCTACACAAACCACACCACCCCTATGGACCCCCCCGCCGCACACACCCCCCAATGACCCCCGCACACACCCCCTCCCATGCACAACCCCCTTGCTCCACGACCCACACCATGCACACACCCCCCGCACACACCCCTACCATGCATAGACCCCTCTCGCTCCAACCCCCCCCACCTACCGCCGTAGCCCCCCGTCTCCTACACGGTACACCACCCCTATGCGGACCCCCTGCCGCACGCCCCGCACACCCCCCCAACAACCCCTCGCACACACCCCTCCCATACACAACCCCCTTGCTCCACGCCCCCCACCCCCTACACCGCTCATGCACACAACCCCCATGCACCGACCGCCCGTGCTGCACACCCCTGCCATGCTCGTGTACCGTTAGAGCCACTTAACCATATCTTTCTGGAAGACAAATTTTCCCCTACTTGTGTTTAAAGACCTTATTCTTTGTTTCTCATGTCTTAATATTATTGAACGCTTTGCGAGATCTATTTATTTCGAGGTTATTTTTGGGAGCCAAGAAGACAATTCTGACTTTGGAATGTTGAAGAAAAATCTATAGGATTTTAAGGGATGGAATGCACCCATTTCTTGTTGTATCTCGTCTTCATAATGTAACTCGGTCAAAATTTTCTTTATATTTGTATGAATAACATGAATTGCAATGAAAATTGATACTTGTATATATATGTAACTGTTTTTGGATCATTTAAGACTAAAAAATTCAAAAAAAAAAAAAAAAAATTTTATTTTTTTTGGGTCACAAGGGTTTGATCGGGGGAAAAACCGCAGCCCTTAGTGGATTAAGGGGGTGCGGTCAGGGCCAAAACCGCAGCCCTTAACTCGCCAAGGGCTGCGGCTTTTCCATGACCGACCCTTAATCCACTAAGGGCAGCGGTTTTTTCTGACCCATGACCCTTAACGCGCTAAGGGCTGCGGCTAGATGCCAAGGGCTACTAGTCCAATGGCTGCGGTCAAAAAACGCAGCCCTTGGGCCCGTTTTGACCGCAGCCCTTGGGCTTTTTTCCTCTAGTGTGCATATACTCTTTAACTTTGACTTTTTGACTCATTTAATACTCAACAATACAATACACAATGATCAAGAGGACTTTTAAGGGTTGTAATGAGGCTGAGGTCAAAGGTATGGAAAATAATTTGGGAATTGTGGTGGAAAAACCAATAAGGGGGAGCATCATATAGCTGAAAACATGACCAAGAAAGGTCACAACAACTCCACGCAACAACCAACAATCTCCAAATATAATCAACAACCTTTTTCACTCAAGAAATTCAATCATAACCCTTTTTATTTCACTTTATTCACAACTTTTTTTCACTTCTTTTTCATTTCATTTTTCACTTTTTTTTTCTTTTTTTTCGAACTTTCAATTCAATTTCAAAGCTCACTAAACATACTTTTCCATCCTTCTAAACCACAAATAGAGCACTTCAATTCAATACAAACCAAACCAAAACTAATACTCGCTCCCCCAAGCTAGGCTTAGGACAAATATCAAATAAGGTCAATGGCTTGTAATGTAGGTAGCAATCAAACATAGTCAGAAAGGCTCAGCGGGGCTAGAGGAAAGATAATATGAAAACAAGAATAACTCTAGAGCTAAGATCATGGAATGATCAAACGCCTCAATCATATCAAAATGTATGCACTATCAAATATCAAGGAGTACCAAGTCAAAATCAAGATCAATGCAACAACGAGGACTAATCACACATGGAAGAACAGAACTGACACAGATACGTCAGTTTATAGGCACAGAAGCTCACTTAGGTTAGGTGTCTGCGCAGTAAAGTTAAATCGAGTCAGAGAGAGATCAATCAATCTTACCACAAACAATCAATTGCAAAACAATCTTGCTATGAAGAATCATGAACAAGATGAGTGACGCTTAATAAATGTAGTAAAATATCGTCAAAGTTCTCAAAAAGTGTAGCACTAGTCCCATACATGCAACTAAGATGAGATGAAGTCTAATATGAGATGAGATATGCTAATGCAACTAAGAAAGCAATACAATTTTTTTGGTTACACGTAAACTCCCACTCATATTGAGTGGTACAAACCGTGTAACATCCTACAAAAGCAATGAAATCTACACTAGAAAGCAATAAATGATAGAATATTCATCCCCCAACCTAGAATGGGCAGTGTCCTTACTGCAAAAACAAGATTAGAGAAGGAACGAGAACCAACCCAACAATTATCCAATCAACAAACGCATCCACAAATACCACAATTCACCACTAAAACGCCACACAACTCCCAACAACCAACCCAACAAATCAAAGTTGTCATAAGAAAGCAATAAGTATGACATCTCAAACGAAATTCCAAGCAAAAATTTAAAGGCTGATCAAGAGTATGAACAATATAAAATATAAGAGCTTAAACCCCATTGAAGTGTCGATTAAGCTAAAAAATCTCATTGCATTGCCTCTTGAAGTTATTGCATTGCCTCTTGAAGATCAACTTGAAACATTGTATTGCCAACTTGCACAATTCCTATAACATCCCTTAAACAAAACAAAAAAAAATTGTTAAGAAAATGGAAAATGAATAAGAAAAGAGAACGAAAAAGAAAAAGGAATAAAAGAAAAAAAAACGAAAAGAAAAAAGAAACGAAAAGAAAAAAGAAACAGAAAGAGATGAAAGAAAGTCAAGAGAAGCAGGGGGGTTGGCTGGGGAGATGCTTCGACGTGGCTGGGGTATGGAGTGCCAGGGCGCCGGAATGACTGAACAGAGGTGGATGTGGTGGTGGCAGTAGCGGGAAGCAGGGGAACAGAGGTGACCGTGCTTGGTTAATACTAGCGCTAGATAATTAATTCAATATAGTTCAACAACCTATGAATAGATCGACGTATTTCATTTTCTAAGTGTGTCTGACAAAGCTAAAATATTATTCTAAGTGTCTAAAGAGTTAGTGTATTTGTTCTTAAGAGAGTTCATATTTACTGTCTTTGTTTTCAGTTTTGCAAAGTTAACCAGAAATTGTATTTCTTTCGGGGTGAAGGGTTTTGCGTGAAATCCTTTGTATTGTGAGCTAGAGAGAAGCAAGATAGGACTTATAGTTAAGTCGTGAGAAGAACAACAGTTGTGTGAACTATAGTTGGGAACTCGAGTTCTTAGTGGAACTTGAGAAGAGAACTCTATAGAGTATGATAGGGCAAACTGAGTAGTTACCTATTATAGTAGAGAGAGTAAAAATCTCAAGTGGTCGAGGTTTTTCTCCTTATATTGAGATAGGGAGTTTCCCCGTAAAAATCTCTTCTGTTCCCTTAGTGGGTTCCCTTGCTAGCTTTTTATTTTGCGAAAAGGTACGCTTATTTCTCACACTATAATTCACCCCCTCTTATAGTGATCCTATTCAAACAACAAGTTCTCACGCTTGGTAAATTATAGTTCCCTTTATTCCTCCTAATTGTCAAGGTTTCTCATAACCAAAAAAAATCAAGATTTCAAGTTGACCTAGATCTCGAAACAAGTCCTCTTTGGTTTAGGACTTGTTCTCTTCAACTTTTTTTCCAAGATTTTTATTTTTAAATATTTTTTACTAATATGAAGTTAGAGACACTAGTGGGAAAAAACCTAACAGATCCGCTTAAAATGGGATAAACTGGTCCGGAAATGAACCTGATTAGTTAAGGGCAAAGCGGTTGATGAAAGTTAACTGATCTGGTTCACCACTGGATCAGTTAATATTTAATTGATCTGATCCGGAACATAAAACCGGATCAGTTATGTAAGTTAACTGATCCGGTTCTATGTGGCCACGGGATCAGTTAAGCCCTCATTGAATTAAAAAAATTAACAACATTCATAGTGACTAATGCCCCAAACCACCAGTCCCAAACATTCCAAACGAAAAATTAATCATAATAAAAATTCAGGAATTAAAAATAATAATTTCGAAAGAATATAAAAATTGAATTAAAAACATTAATATCAAATAAAAATTCAAGAATTAAACTCATTACAAACGAAATATCAAACATTAATTCTAACACAAACATCACAAACAAAAAAATTCAGGAATTAAAACACGAATTTTTTTTAATATGGAACGAAAAACCAAAAAAAATCAACAAAAGGATATGAAACTAGTTAATTTTCGGTCTGGCATAAATTAACCAAATCAAAGAATGAATTACAAAATCGACAAGTTAAAAAACGAAAAAATCAGAAATCACAAAAGGAAAATAAATTTTTTTAAAAAAATTCAAACCCTCGATCCAATGGCTCGAAAAAATTTCAAACCGTAGATTAGGTTTGAATTTCCGTCATGGTTGGTGACGATTCATTTTGGGTTGTGGTTGTTGGCGAAGCCGCAACGTGGTGGTGGTGAAGATGGTGGCGGCGGCGAAGATCTGTGGGTGCGTTGAGAGGATGAGAGGGTGAGGAGGGATGGGAGGGTGAGGAGGGATGGGAGGGTGAGGAGGGTTAGGGGTGATTAGGGTTGAGTGAGGAGAGTGTAAAGACGATGGTTGGGTGCGGTTATAAATAATGGGCCCAAATCCATTAGCTGGTCTGATTGGCCTGAAAACCGGATCAGTTATTGTTTAATGATCTGGTATTTAGGCCAATTGGATTAGTTATTTTAACCCTCACTAAAAATGACCTCACGGATCCAGTTTTGATAGTTGTTTGTTTGTGTCATTTAGGCTTTTTTCCACTAGTGAGATATTGTATAATTATTAGTAAACGAAATTAAGAAGGTTCGATCTGGTTTAGTCTATTTTTTAGAGTTGGTATAATGCTATCAGATTCCAACAAGAATGAGTAATAATTTCTTGGAATGAGATGAAGACATATCCATAATTATATGTTAATCGATTTTTTCACCAAATACCCCAGACAATTTCGTTTATTCACCAAATACCCCTAATGTTTTGAAAAAATCACCATATACTCTCCTCCCTTTCCCAAGCCCTGAAAACCACCCCTCCCCCTCCTCCAATCCAAAAAGATTCTCCGGCACCGACCAGTTTTTCCGGCCCACTCCTGCCAATTGCACCTGAGCCCCAACACCGCCCCGCTCTTGGTCGCATCGTAAAACAACCCAATCCTTCTCACATCCAACCTCCACCATCATCAACACCCACCACAGCACCGCAAAGCTGGCGCACCAACCCAACCACTCTCCCTCCAAAGCGACATTTGGGCTTTCCTTTTCCGCAGCCTCCCACTCCCTCCACCTCACTCCTCCAAACTCACCCTCTCTTCTCTCTATTTCTCTCCTTTATTCAAACTCATCTTCGAAAAACATAGATTCAGGAAAGAGTGTCTAAGTGAATGTCTAAGTGAATTATGCGAGTTTTCTGGTTATTTAGGACTAAATTTTGGGGTATTGTGCTTCCTAGTGATGAGAGAGAGGACATAATCAGAGACCGGAAAGAGGAGCGGGACAAAGGAGGGAGCGAAGAGAGAGAGAAATACAGGGAGGTGGGTGCGGTAGTCGACTAAATACCATGGTGGTGAGCAAAAGCTTCCATGGAAGAAATGGAAGGGAAGAGAAGGAAAAGGGGAGAGAGTTAAAAAAATTTAATTAGGGTCAATTAGGTTAATAAATTAGGGATATTGTTAAATTAGTTAAGGGGTTTTATAGTCTAATTAACATTAATGCCCTTAATGACTAACGAAATTGATTTCCATTAGTCATTAAGGGCATTTTGTACATTTTTTTTTTACAGAACTCGGGTGCTATATTGTGAATTTTTGAAACAATGAGGGTAGTTGGTGAATAAACAAATTTGTAAGGGGTATTTGGTGAAAATATCGTGTACAATTAGATATAATAGAAAAAAAATTAATATAAGTTGATAGATTTCGAAATCTAACCAAACTTGCAATTGAAGTTAGATAATTTTGACCTTAAAAACAAATTGGTTAACTGAACTTACTGTGGGTCTGTTCAGCAAAAGTAGTTGTTGTGGTAGCTATGGAAGTAGTTTTTTTTTTTTACAAAGTGAAATAAAAAAACAAAAAATCTAAAAACCCTCTTTTCTTGCCTTAATAGCAAGTAAATGGGCTTTCTACACTCCTATTCTAGGAACTTTAACACAACTAAAAGAGTTAAACAAGGATGTTAATAGCTTAATAGTAGTTGTTAGTTGTTGTACTAGCTGTCAGCTATCAGATATTAGCTGTTAGAGTTTGACTGTGAAAATAGCTTTTATGATAATTAGTGTTCGAAAAAACTAGTTGTTAGTTTAAATAAATAATAAAATAAACTATATTCAATCTTCAAAAGCTACTCCAATATATACTTCTACCCCATAAGCTAATATTTATACCTTTTCTAAAACACCGGTTCAGACACCAAAAGCTACTCCAAACACAATTTCACTAAACATAACTTTTCACAATTATTAGTCCAAACTCCAAACACTAAAAGTTACCTCAAAAGCTATTGCTAATCATTCCCTATAGGGTATAACAAGGAGTATTTACCAAATATGAAATGATAAAGGTTATGAAAATGGGAAGGTGTCAAGGTGAGAGTGAGATGGCCATGTTACGTTTTTTAGAGCACCCTTAATCATGAATGAAAAAGAAGAATGTGAGGGCAATCTTAAATTTTTGGAGCTTAACCACAATTGAAACAAAGATTGATGGGTGATTGGAAGAAAAAAAAAAGTGATGGGACAATCGAATGCACGATCAGGCGTGGGTGTGGGTCCCACCGCCTGATCTGTCAAAAGCAATTTTTTTGGTTTTCCTACAGTCAAAATGCAGCATTTTGACTGGAGGAAAACAAAAAAATTGCTTTGACACGCTGGAGATTGCTTTCTGACTAAATATCACGCTGCTTTCTGACAATCCTTGATTGTCACGCCAAATGTCACCCTCTGATTGGTTTTTAAAATTGTTGTAAAATTTGCAACGGTTATATTTTAAAAAATACAAAGTAATTAAAAAATTAAAAAAATATATCAATGGCTCTATTTTTCCGACAGGACCTTTACATATGGGTTGATCATCACAAATTATCTTTGCTATTGATAGTAAGATACACATACAAGTAATAGAGACATCTCTCGAAATTTCCCTTGCTTCTCATTATCATTCACCCCAAACAATTGACAAGCTAAACAATAATATCTGAGAACAAGCATTTATGACATGCACTAGTGCTAGCTAGAATCAAATAAAAAGCACATGTGTGCCTAGTTCTCTTTCCCTTTCATTCTCTAAATTTTACAGATAGAAATTCATGATTGCCAAGTAATATGACATGTGACTATGTGAGTGACACAGATGACCAAATAAATAGCACATGCTTGAAACTTTAAAGTAAAAAAATGAAAATTTGTTGCAAGCATTTTCAAATTTCTGAACGGTGGATATATAGGAAGTCATTTTGGCACCTGACTAAGTAGCAAAAAAGGGAAAAGCTCAAAAACACAAAAAAAAACCTATGTAAGTGGGAAATAAAGAACGAGAAAAAGAAAAGGACAAATTTTGTGTTCTTCATTATTACCGGAATAAATTGTGTTCTTGAGAGAGAAGTTAAAGTTCCTCCAAGATCAAACCCTAGAATGTGAATAAAGAGAGAGAGAAACAAAGAGAAAGAGGAGAGAGAAATCGCTGCGGTGTGGAGGAAAAATAAGATGAAAAGACAGAAAGAGGAGAGGAGAGGACCGAAGAAAGGAGAAGAAAAATCGTGTGGCTAAGAGTGAATGAAGGATGGATGGCTCAGATTGGCAAACTTGTGACTCATAACACTATTGAATTCAATAGTAGATACATTCCAACTTTTAAAATTAAAAATAAGGTTATGAATGTATGACTACTTTGAAGTTTGAATAAGCACCCACTAAACCTTTGCATGGAGCTTTTTTATTAGCAATGTTAGTAAAGAGATAAGTGGTTACTCAAAATGATTTTAAGCTGAGGATATGTCGGAATGTCATGCGATTCATTTTGTGCTAGAGCCAAAGGTACTCATGTAACTTGGATTGCGATGGAATATACAAGTTGCTTCTCTAAATATCCAGAATAAATAGACATAGGCTATTTGACTAACTTTGGCCCCAATTTAAATACCCCTAGCCTTTTGGGCGCAACTCTCGTATCTAAACTGATACTAAAAACAAAGTAATATAGCTTTGAATATAGTGGGAAAAATAGAAAAAGCAAAACCAATTCTAACAAATAATAGTCGAAAAAAAGGCAAACATAGTGGGAAGATTTCATCGAAAATTCACCGCAACAATCTACTTTCTTGAGTGAATATCAAAATGTGGAGAGGCATGTAGTAATAAACTAATTATGAACGCATAGAATACTTTAATAAGAAGAAACATAATTCATATTCAGAAAAAGAAAAACACAAATTTCATATAGCACTTACATAATTAAGGCTCCGTTCTTTTAGACTGAGAGAAACTGAACTGAAATTAACTTAACTGAACTGCACTGAAATTAACTGAACTAAACTGAACTGAGAGAAACTGAATTACAGAGAAAACTGAACTGAACTGAAATTAACTGAATTGAACTGAAAATAAGTCTAAAAGAACAAGGCCTAACAAACATATCTTTTTTTTTAAGGGAACAAACATATCTTGTTAACCTTTAGATCTCGATAATCCCACAAGGGAACCTTTGATTTTGTCTAACCTTAACATCTTGATGAATGAACCCCGAAGCTTCAATGCACCCTATAACTTGATGCCTGACACCAAATAAAAACATAACATTGCATCAAAACTATTCATAGCTTAGAAAAGAAAGCCAAATGAAAATTTAATAGTTTGTAAATCATTCTGCAATAATAATCAGGAAATTGAAAAGTCAAAACCTGTAAAATAGGAGAAACAAGTTCAAGATCTTCAATAGAAAGAAAACAACTAATGGGAGAATAATAAAATCAAGATAATGTAGGACATGGCCCAAATAAGAAGCCTAAAATCAAATATAACATACAATGAATAACACTATTGGAGAGAACAACTAAGAGACGAAGTATTAAGATAACTAAAAGCACATGAATAAAAATGGGTAACCCAATCCTACTTTTTTGATGATTTTCTTTAACAAAAGATGGAAACGTCATCACTTGTTGATAATTGTGCTCTATGGCTGAATTTACCTGAGATATTAGAGTTCATTGTAAAAGTTTAAGCAGAACTTGCTTTCTAAAAATAAAAAACATTGTACTCAACATGTATTTTCATGGAAAGATAGCCCATTTGAAGCTTCAAATTACCAAAAACAATATATAAAAAAATTCACACATCTAACCACATAGATAACATTTTCACAAAATCCACAAGGATAAAAAAACATAGGTTTCCAAATGTGATGTCTGCATTGTTCTTAATTAACATAAAAAAAACACAAACATACATTGTAATGTTCCTCTTTGACCTCCTTTAAACACTAATTCAGTCTGAATCTGAATCTGTACTGAGAGAACCTCCTACACAGAAATAGTGGATTCAGGTAACAGGTACTGAACCATAATTCATGAGGATACACATAGAGAAAAAGGGTTGAGAGCTGAGAGATAGAGCAAAAAGGAGAACAAAAGTGGAGATGGGGATCGTGCGGCTGAAAACCACAAGGCATATCATGTGGTAGAATTGCTTATATCCGTAATTAGCTACAGTAAATTTCAAGGATTCTCCACCCAAAACACTATTGTAGTGAATAGTGGGAACTTCCCAGTTTTAAAAAGGGGTGGATGGGGAACATATTTTCCACCAATGTTGGTGCTCTAGGCTCGTTTTGGAGGAAAATGTATTTTTCCTATTGTTTGTTGGACAAAGGATTTTAAAGGAACAACTAAGGTGGAAATAAGTTTTTTTATCCCCGTAAATATTTTCGTCTATAATTTGAAAGAGACATATTCTCCTCCACTATCTCATTTCCAACATCTCCATTTTCCCTTCTTAGCTTAATAGTTTTCCATCAAACCAAACAAAGGAAAAATAATTCTTCTATTGCACCATTTGTTTTTTCATATTTACCGAGACGTTTTTATGAACGTTAATATCTCTAATTGTGTATGAGTAAAAATTCTAAAAAATTGATATTTGGAATCCTTGCATTAAGACGAATCTAGCAGGACCCCACTTAATTATGTTTTTCTTACATAATGATGTGAGATAGCTTACAAAGTTGGTTGATGAATAATGCCAAAAAGCAAATGGTGCAATTAAAAAATAGATGAAGTATTTATTTGTGTTTTCCACCGGCAAACGTTTTTCATGGAAAACCATTTTCCATCAAACCAAACACAGTCTAAATGATTCAAACCATTTAGATTATTAGGTTATCTTAACAAATAGTTGTTTAGTAATTGGTGGGATATGGGTCAACCTGTTAATTATAAGATTATTATCAAAATAATTTGCTTAAAGGTTTTGGATTGCAATAGAATGGAATAATAGATGATGCATTTGATATTAGTAATGATGTAAATGTTGTTTTATTTGTGTAACTTGTGGATAATATAACCACATATTCTCATACCCACGCGTAGGGCTGTTCACATGGGTGGGTCGGACCGGATTTTGGACCGGACCGGACCGGATTTTGGACCGGACCGGACCGGACCGGAGATTCCGGTCCGGTCCCCGGTCCGTGGAAAGTGACGATTCCGGGTTTCGGTCCGGTCCGGGCCCAAACCCGGAAAAATCAGTCCGGACGGAAACCCGGAATTTTAGTATTTTTTTTTTTTAAACTGCCAGCCCAAGTCATTTTTACGAGTCCAAACGGGTCCAACGGGTCCAAACAGTCCAACGAGTCCAAATAGAATATTTAAAATCCAAAAAAAAAAAAAAAAAAAAATCGAAAATCGAGTCCAACAGTCCGGACGGGGACCGGACTCGATTTTTCCGGTCCGGACTGGACCTGACCGGAAAAAATCAGGTCCGGGTCCCCGGTCCACCAAATCCTACAAATCCGGTCCACCGGTCCAAGCAGGTCCGGTCCGGTCCGGTCCGGTCTTGGACCGGTGAACAGCCCTACCCACGCCACGCGCACCACCTCCTATGGAGTGATTTCTATACATCCCTTGCAATAATGGATTCTAAATGCATTCTTTGATAAATAAAAGTACTTCCTCCGTTTTTTTACCCGCAACACTTTCCTAAAAGGGAAATAATTAATTACTTGCAACACTTTCTATTTTTGCTTTTCCTTTCTCTCTCTCTCTCACTCCAATCACATGGGCCCTCTCTTTTTTTCCTCTCTACCTCTCTCATACCCAAAAATTGCATTGGAGTTGATGAAAAAAAAAGTGTTGCGAGTAAAAAAAAACGAAGGAAGTAATAGATTTTTAATCCACAACCATTAGGTCGTCATTTACATACTATCAGTATGGCTTCTCCATATGTCCTATGATAAACTTACGATTTTGGCCACATGGCTGTTCTAGTTCTACTTCACATTTTCACCAGTTCAATACGATCCTCGTATTAGACTAACACTTTTTCTCATTGAATCCACAAGTACTCTTGAAAGTCCACGCTTATATTTCATTGACTCGATTTAAAATATATACAAGAGAGCTTGAATCAGTATCTCAATTTCAATTCAAACATGAGTTTTGCTTACACTCCATGACCTAAGAAATATTTACTATCGGATCGAAAAATAGGGGAAATGGAGTCTTAGACTCTTATATGGAACCTCCATATGATTGTCCTTATGATACACCAAAATTAATTAGTAATCTTAATTCTGGAGCAATATTTGAATTTTTTTTACCCACCCACTTGAAAATCTTCTTCTACAACCTTCCTCAATCTATAGCCTCCCTTTAACCAAAATGTACATCTCCATTAAGGTTGCGTTTGGATACCATAATTTCATTTCAAATAGTGGAATTCAATTCCAGAATTTGAATTACTAGAATTCAATTTCAAAACCTGTGTTTGGGAAAATTGAGAATTTCAAATTTGGAATTTCAAAGTTAAAGTAGAGTACGGATTACACTGAGAAGAGAAAAAAGGAAGATCGAGAAGAGAAGGTAGTGACGAGGAGCAGAATCGAGCTCTGGAATCGAGCTCAAAATCGTTAACAATGGAGGTCGAGGAGAGAGAAATGGGTCAATGCTAAAAAAAATGGAGTACGTGATATTGAGGAGAGAGAAATGGGTGAATGAGTATGTGGGCTTTATTTTGGTATTTAAAATAACAAGTTTTAAGTTGGTATTTGAAATGACAAGTTTTAAGTTGGTCTAGTATAGGACATGGAATTGGCCGAAATCCAAATACAAATGTTTTGGATTCCCAAACACCTGATTTGGGCCAAATCCAGAATTTCAAATGAAATTCTAGTTCCCAAATAGGCCATAAGTTGATTGAAAGGTTTTTATTTTGTGTTACATTTTAAAACATATTTTTTTTTTCTAATGCCATCTTTTCCCCTTTCACATTATTTTCAACTCCCTAGTCCCTCCCACCTTGCTACCCACTCAATGACAACCATCATTGACCAGTTTCTTCATTTCAGCACCTTCAATCTCAAACATTATAATTGGGAATTTTTTTTAATGAGGTAAGAAGAAGTCTCATACAAGTAGGGGGGAAATTGGGGGATCCCTTCTTGCATTGGGTGAGACTCGATCCCAGGATTTCTGAGATCGGAGGTGATGCCAACACCATTAGACTACCTGCTGCTCATTATAATTGAGAAATTTATCATCCATAAATTCCAAGTGTTCGGGGTATTTTCCCATATCAATCCCAAATTTGATTTGTCTATAGATAATTGTAACATGTTTAGTGATATTTCTAGCGTATTAGACTTTCCCTTATCATTATGAAAAGTTTGTAATTTGTAAAAAAATAAATGTAGAAAAATTACCCAAAACACACCTAATTTGTAAAAAAAATCTTTTAACATATCCCTAATTTTTCTCAAAATTACACAAAATGCTCATACATAAGCTTCTATCCCACAATAGGGGTGTGCACTTTTGGACCGGGACCGGAATTCGGACTGGAACCGGACCGGAAAAATTCCGGTCCGGTCCCCGGTCCATGAAAATTTGGATTCCGGGTTTTCGGTTCGGTCCGGTCCAAACCCGGAATTTTCCGGTCCGGACCGGCGGACCGGAATTCCTGTTTTTTTTTTAAAAAAAAAATAAGTTTAAAGGTTAAAAAAAAGTTTAAAACTTAGAAAGTTAAAACCTCATATTTATTGCCTTTAAGATTATTGCTTTTAGAATTATTATATTTTAATATATTGAATTTATAAATATGTTTAAACCTAAGAAAAACTTGTTTTTTTAATAAAAAAATATAAATTCTGGTCCACCGATCCAACCGGTCCAGTTTTGGACCGGTGCACACCCCGCCACATATCTCCTTGAAAATTTGGGACAAGCTCTTGTAGTATTCGTCTTGGGGTGGGGAAGGACAGAAGGTTGTCAGCGGATGGTCCACTACTAGACTACCTCTACCAGTACCTTATAAATAGTCATCGTCTACCTCGCCCCATTTTCTCTTTCCTCAACTTTGATTTCAAAAATGCCAGAATCAACCACAGCAGCAAGTGCGAGCACATCACCGATCGCCGACTCGTCGGAAAACAACAACTTATCTTCTTCTCCGTCGGCCATGGTTTCCGGCGACTCATCTTTTCTTTTTTCCACTCAAACTTTGGCGTTTTCATCTGGAAACCCTAGAATCGAAGAAACTTGCTGTGTCATGCATTTTTACTCCCACGACGTCGTTTCTTCTCACTCCATCTCTCACCTCCCGGCATGTATATATATTGTAGGATTATATAAGTACTCTAAGCGGAATTTCATGAATCAAATTCATAAGCACTTAAAACAGGATCTCATGCATATACATTCAAGGATCACATAATAGTTGGGAATTTACCTTTGAAGCGTGAATTCCACAAAGCTTGAATAACCCGGATTAAGAACCTCAATTGTGATTCCTCTACTTGGTCCACCAACCCGGATCAACACTCCACCAATGCTAGTTGGAAGGAAGAAATTCTTCTTCTACTTTAATGGAGTTTTTGTGACTTTTTGGAAAGAATATGAGAGAGAAGAATAATGAAAGATATCTAGTATATTTTCTTATTGCCTAACCAAAAATATATAGATATAATTAGGTTAGGAGGAGAATCAATTCTCCTCTCTCTTCCTCTTGGCCGGCCACCCTAGGGCCCCTTATGGGCTCTAGGTTTCTTTTGTTGATCCAAGTATTTTGTGTGACCTAATAGGATCCATTATATTGGGCTTTGGGTTTATTATTTCCTAACCCAAAGTTCTATAGCATTCTCTAGCAAGACGTATAGACGACCCAATAGAACGAATTTATTATCTCTATAATACGATCCATAATATAATTAGTAATTGCATTTAAGTCGAGGACATAGATCCTTCAATCTCCCACTTGTCCGAGACGAGTGTGCAATGTTTAATTTCCTCAAGTCTCTTAATGTCTTAATTTGATAGTATGATCATATTTACATATCATCCATACTAGTTTTCAAATTAATCCTTGAAATCCGAGTTCGAATTGACAAACAAATGATCATCGAATGATCCATTTGAGCACGACCATGCATTTTTCAATTTTCGCTCTTCAAGGGGCCAAGACACCTATCCTATCTTGTATAGGAGGACCTTTTCAATCTTATGGTAATCAATACTCCCACTCAATTTTTAGCACAACTCGAATGCTTGCCTTTATAGTCCCTTTTACGGCATGACGTTTGACAAGTATCAAAGTTATACCAATCATTGGGCTAAGTAATGTTCCACTCATGTTTAAGGAATCTACTAATATAATTTTGAAGTTATAAAACTTCTAAGCGAGGTCTAGTTCGACTATGTATCAACTATACATATCCATATGATTGATTAAACATCTCTATGTTTCTATAGCCCATGAAACGGTGCTATCAATCAATCTTATATGCTAATCCCTTTAACAAGTCATTCATGTCCCAGTTTAATGACTTAGATTAGGCACTTTTAATATTCTATGAATTCTCGTTCACTTATGGTGTTTCATTTATCAAATCACATATTTGACAAAACCATAGAATTCAAGATATATTTTGGACATTTTATTTAATACTAAACCAATAATTAAATAATGCAAAATTTATTCTCATAAACATAAATAGCAAAACCATGTCTTTACATTGTAACAAGTTTCTCTAAACCTAGTACAATCTAAAGCCACTCTAACATTTGCTTCAAGCCTATAGCCCTAGCGTGACACTCATGCTTGGGTTGAGGTAGTGGTTTAGTGAGCGGATCGCCCACATTCTCATCCGTGTGAACTTTGCGAGATCCCGACATCCTTCCCGTCAACAATCTCCCTAATGAGGTGATACTTCCTCATTACATGTTTGGATTTGTTATGTGATCTCGGTTCTTTTGCTTGCGCAATAGCACCATTGTTATCACGGTAACAACTCAATCCCTTCCGAGCACTAGGTACGATATCCAACTTCTGTCAAGAATTTCTTGATCCAAATCGCTTCTTTAGCCGCTTCAATCTTTTGCTAAATATTTCGATTCCGTCGTAGAGTCGCTACGGTGCTTTGCTTTGAGCTCTTCCGGCTCCTTGCTCCTCCATTTAGACGAAAGACATACCCCGACCGAGAGCGGTAATCATCTCTGTCGGTTTGGAAGCTTACATCCGTGTAACCTTCAACAACCAACTCACTTTGTCCCCCATAAACTAAGAACATGCCTTTAGTTCTTCTCAAGTACTTAAGGATGCTTTTAGCTGCAATCCCAGTGTGCTTCTCCTCTGGATTTTCTTGGAACTCCGCTACACATGCTCAAGGCATATGCAACATCCGGTCGAGTACTTATCATGGCATACATGATAGATCCTATAGCCCAGAAGCATAAGGAATGCTACTCATTCGCTTTAACTCATCAGGTTCAGTTGGGCACTGACTCTTGCTAAGCGATATGCCATGTGACATGGGAACGAAACCTCTCTTCGAGTTTTCCATGTTGAACCTTGTAAGAACCTTATCAATATAAGTTTCTTGACTTAGTCCAATCATCCTTCGAGACCTATCTCTATGGATTTTGATTCCCAGTATGTACTCAGCTTCTCCTAGGTCCTTCATAGAGAAACAACTTTTTAACCATTCCTTGACTGACTCAAGCATTGGTATGTCATTTCCCATGAGTAGTATGTCATCTACATACAATACCAAGAAGACTAAGCTGCTCCCACTAAACTTCTTGTAGACACAAGATTCTTCTTCGCTTTTGATGAAATCAAATTTCTTGATTGCTTCATCAAATCGAAGATTCCAGCTCCGAGATGCCTGCTTCAATCCATAAATGGATCTCTGAAGCTTGCAAACCCTTTTAGGATTTTCTGGATCCTCAAAACCCTCAGGTTGTGTCATGTACACATCCTCATTCAAGAACCCATTCAAGAATGCAGTTTTGACATCCATCTGCCAAATTTCATAATCATAAAATGCAGCAATCGCTAAAAGTATCCGAATTGATTTAAGCATTGCTACTGGAGAAAAGGTCTCATCATAGTCTATACCATGAATTTGTCTGAATCATTTTGCAACCAGTCTTGCTTTATATACATAGACATTCCCATCTTTGTCTGTTTTTAATTTGAACACCCACTTGCATCCAATAGGGTTAACCCCACTAGGCAAGTCGACCAGGGTCCAAACTTTATTCTCAGACATGGAGTCTAACTCGGATTTCATGGCTTCAAGCCATTTTTCAGAGTCTGGGCTCGTCAAAGCTTGTTTGTAGGTAGTAGGCTCTGAATTCTCCAAAATCATAATTTCGTAGTTTTCGATCAACGGGAAATCAACCAACTTCTTGTTTGGAATCCTTTCTCTACTAGATCTACGCGGGGCCTGAGCATCAAGAAAAGAGTTCTCTTCAACTCCTTGAAGATCTTCACTTGATTCAATTGGGACGGTAGGAGGTACATGCGTTGAATACATCATCTCCTGAACTAGACTTTCGTCTTGTCGGGCCGTCTCTGACATGGTGTGAACCACGTCTATTTGTTGCTCATCTCGAATTTCTTCGAGAATTATTTTACTCCCACTTGTCTTTCTAGAAACAAATTCCTTTTCAAGAAAGACACCATCACGAGCAACAAACACTTTGTTCTCTTGACGGTTATAGAAGTAATAACCCCTTGTCTCTTTTGGGTATCCCACAAAGAGACATTTATCTCGACTTGGGTGCAAGCATGTCGATAGTAACCGCTTTACATAGACCTCACATCCCCGCATTTTAAGAAAAGACAAGTTTGGAGTTTTTCCATTCCATAACTCATATGGAGTCTTTTCTACAGCCTTTGACGGGCTCCTATTTAGTGTGTGTGCAGCAGTTTCGAGAGCGTATCCCCAAAAAGAAATCGGAAGATCAGCAAGACTCATCATCGATCGAACCATATCTAGCAAGGTTCGGTTCCTCCTTTCAGATACACCATTCAACTGTGGTGTTCTGGTGGAGTTAATTGTGAAAGAATTCCACAACCCTTTAGATGATCATCAAATTCTTGGCTCAAATATTCACCACCACGATCGGATCGCGAGTGCTTTTATTGTCTTACCAAGTTGATTCTCGTACTTCATTTTGGAACTCTTTGAATCTATCAAAAGATTCCGACTTATGTTTCATTAAGTATATATATCCATATCTACTCAAATCATCGGTGAATGTAATGAAGTAGTTAAACCCTCCCTTGCCTTTATGATCATAGGACCACACACATCCGTATGTATGAGTCCTAAAAGATCGGTGGCCCTTTCACCTTTTCCAAGTAAATGGTGATTTTGTCATCTTTCCCATTAAGCATGATTCACATACATCAAATGATTCAAAATCAAATAATGGAATTATACCATCCTTTTGTAACTTGTGAATACGCTTTTGGTTTATATGACCCATTCGACAATGCCAAATGTAGGTTAGGTTGGAATCATTTGATTTTTGTTTCTTGCTATCTATGTTATAGATTTGTAACGACTTATCAAGCACATATAAGCCATTTATCAATTTAGCATTAGCATAGAACATATTATTGTAAGAAATGGAACAACACTTGTTCTTTATTTCAAAACAAGAACCCTTGGTAATCCAAAGCGAAAACGAAATTATGTTCTTAGTTATTGAAGGAACGAAATAACAATTATTTAGTTCTAAAATAAGCCCGGATGGCAAGTGTAGACTATAGTTTCCTATGGCAAGTGCAAGAACTCGTGCTCCATTTCCAACGCGTAGCTCTACCTCGCCTTTTGCCCGCCTTCCTACTTCTTTTTAGTCCCCGCACATCATTAACTATGTGAGAACCACAGTAGGTATCAAATACCCATAAAGAAGTAGAAGTCAAATTGATTTCTATAACATATATACCGAAGTGGAAAGCCCCAGACTTCTTTTCTTCCAAGTATACCGGGCAGTTCCTCTTCCAGTGTCCTATCTTGTGACAATGGAAGCACTTGCTTTCCGCAGCGACCTTTGGCTTGGCGGTTGGCTTAGGTTTTTCAGCAACAGTGGCAACTTGCTTGCCTTTGTCCTTCTTTCCTGCCCATTTCTTCTTGAAACCCTTTCCCTTTTGAACCATCAAAACCTCTTTCTTTGGTTCAACCTTAGGGATGTTCCTTTCAGCGTTGACCAACAATCCATGCAACTCTTGCAAAGTCTTTTCAGACTCATTCATATTGTAGGTCATTCTGAACTGATTGAAACTGTCAGGTAATGAGTGGAGAATAATGTCAGTAGCCAACTCAACCCTATAAGGGAATCCAAGTCGTTCCATGTTTTCGAAAAGACCCATCATCGCGAAAACATGGGGGCCAACAGCTTGACCCGGCTTCATTTGACATTCAAGTATCTCCCTATTAGTCTCATACCGCTCAACTCGGGCTTGTGTTTGAAACATAGCCCGCAGCTCTTGCATGATGGTATAAGCATCCTTGGTTTCGAACCTCCTTTGGAGGTCCGGCTCCATGGCTGCTATCATCAAGCAAGTGATCGGTACAGACCTATCATTTGCCTGCTTAGCACGACGTTTGTCTGCTTCAGTTGACTCATCAGTAATCACAGGAAGTGGGGTTTCTATGACATCCTCTCGACCCTCAGACCTCAAAACAAGTCTTAAGGTCCTTTCCCAATTAAGGAAATTTTCACCATTCAGTCTGTCCTTTTCCAGAAAAGGACGAATGTTGAAACCGGAGTTGTTGTTGTTGTTGTTGTTGTTGTTATTAGACATAGTATCTACAGACAGAAAATAAAGCAAAGTTCAATTTTATGTTTATAAAGTAACCTAAAACATGCAAAGGTTTCTAGGTTGATCACCTATTCAATTTTAATCTCCCATTTGAATAAGTGTTTTACAAGATCCTATCAACATGCAACACTAAGCAGACGGAGGCCTTATCTTTAACGTTACATTATCAAGGTAAGTAAACTCTTTTACTAATTATAACAAATTATAACTCTTGTTTAGATGGATAAACATCGCATGCTTAACTATCTCTTGCTTCAAAATTCAAAACGCTTTTGATAATTTTGTTAAGGACAACCAAACTAAGTTGTAAAATTCGCAATTTCACCTTATATTCCCAAAATTAATGATAACACCCTGCGGAGGCATGACCTATTACTATTAATTAAGGGTTTGATAAGTACTTTATGTTTGGAAAAGCAACCTTAATATTTACGGGACCTAAGTTTATTATGTTGTTATGAATTAGTGAACTCTAGCGCATCATCAACCAACATACAATAAACTTATAAGCATTTTAAAGAATAATAAAATGCGAAAATAAAATGATCTAGTATGGCCCCTAATCCTAAAACTAAGCATCAATGGCTCATTCTTGGACTCTTCATGGATCTCCATCCACCTTATCCATGGGCCTTCTCTTGATGGACTTCGTCTTTGGATTACTTAAGTATCAAAATAATTTAAATAATAACTAAATTAAATAAATTACAAAAATACTTAACGATACGCAGATCGTATTTAAAATTACAAGAATACATCACGATACGCAGATCGTATTTTCTAACTTAATTTGGGCCATACTAGTCATACATAGCAATTATATCAAAATATATAAAGGCCACATCATAATATCACATATTATTCTTGCCATCAATCAAAATATCAAATATTCTTAATTATGGTAAGTTGATAAAACATTTAAGTAATTCATAACCACCTAAAGATTCTATCCTATTATACTTTCCTACTAATTTTAATTAGATTAAAGAATAAAGTTATGGAAATATTTAACTGAAAATCTGCTCAATATACTGAAAATCTGATTTAATGATTTTCCAAAAAAAAATTTTTTTTTTTTTTTTTAAACTGCTGGGCAGCAGCAAAACGTGGCTAGCAAGCCACGCTGCTGCTGCCGCAGCACTGCTGCTGCCGGAGCTACCCTTCCCTCTGTTTTATTTTTTTTTTTCTTTTTGTGGGAAATAAATTAAATCACAACTTCTTGTAAATTAATTTAGTGATCAAAATAAAATTAAACATAAACTCCTTTATGCCTAATTCTGCAAATTAATTTAAATCTCCATTTTAATTAATATTAGGGCTATTCATATCAATTAACCTTAAATTCACATAAAACTCCTTTTACATGAATTAATTTATCATACATAACCAATTTAAATATGAAAATTCAGATTAATTATATGATGTGAATATTCGAAATTAACATAAAATCTCTATTTTATTTTAATTCTAGCATTATTCATATATATTAACCTCTAATTCACATAAAACTCTTTTCACATGAATTAATTTATCATACATAAACAATTTAAATATGAAAAACAGATTAATAATATAAATCTAACTCTCGAATTTTTCGAAAAAATTGAGATCTAAAATTTAATTTTAATTTCGAAAATCAGGATTTTATTTTCATAAAATTCGGCCAAATAAAAGTAATTCGAATAAAAAAAAAATTTAGGTCGAATTATAGAAAATAAAATCGTTTATTAGGCAGATTAAATCAAATTTAATTAATCCAATTAAACAAAACATCCATAATTCAATTCCTCCCCTTAATCAATTAAAATTAGTGAAGAACACATAATTATTATGACCAAAAATTATATGCAAGAGGCTAAAACGATACCCTTTGTAGGATTATATAAGTACTCTAAGCGGAATTTCATGAATCAAATTCATAAGACTTAAAAACGGGATCTCATGCATATACATTCAAGGATCACATAATAGTTGGGAATTTACCTTTGAAGCGTGAATTCCACAAAGCTTGAATAACCCGGATTAAGAACCTCAATTGTGATTCCTCTACTTGGTCCACCAACCCGGATCAACACTCCACCAATGCTAGTTGGAAGGAAGAAATTCTTCTTCTACTTTAATGGAGTTTTTGTGACTTTTTGGAAAGAATATGAGAGAGAAGAATAATGAAAGATATCTAGTATATTTTCTTATTGCCTAACCAAAAATATATAGATATAATTAGGTTAGGAGGAGAATCAATTCTCCTCTCTCTTCCTCTTGGCCGGCCACCCTAGGGCCCCTTATGGGCTCTAGGTTTCTTTTGTTGATCCAAGTATTTTTGTGTGACCTAATAGGATCCATTATATTGGGCTTTGGGTTTATTATTTCCTAACCCAAAGTTCTATAAAGATTCTCTAGCAAAGACGTATAGACGACCCAATAGAACGAATTTATTATCTCTATAATACGATCCATAATATAATTAGTAATTGCATTTAAGTCGAGGACATAAATCCTTCATATATATATATATATATATATATATATATATATATATATATATATATATATATATATTAAATATATCCTTCTCTGTCCTCGGTTTTTCTCTATGCAATTTTATGAGAATTGATTGCGTAAAATGTAATTTTTAGGGTTTAATTGTTCGGTCGATTTTTTGTTTGAAAATTGTCGATTCAAAGTTCTTAATTGAAAATAGTGCTATATTAGAGTTGGAAATGAAGTTTATCTTAGAAAGAAGAGATTTCTGCAGATTGAATATGTATGATTGGTTAATTTAGTTTATATCTGGTATCGAAAGTGTCATTTGAATATGATATCAAAATGTCTTTGCAATTGTAGGGGTAAGTTAAAGTAGCAGGGAGTTTTGCTATTGTATGATGAGGATTTAGGCTGTGTGCGTCATCTTTCTCCTCCTTGTCCTGCCTTTAGTCAGACTTCTTTTACTGCCCGTTAGGTATGTTGGGGTTTGTGGAGTTAGTTCAATGCGATAATTGGAGGCATAAGGAATAAGGATGGTGCTGCTTGAGTTTAGGCATGGACCATAGGAGTGGCGCGAATACTGAACCTCTCAAAAAGAGATGAGAGGTTATAATACTGAATACTTGGTATTGTTGGGAATGTTTGGCGGGAGTTTATTTTGTATAATAATGAAGGACAATCCAAATTAGAAGATTAACTAGTGTTTGGAAAATTTAAGGAGTATATCAATAATTCAGCAGATGGATTCTTCAAACATTTTAACGGGAAAAGATTTTCATCTCTAGAGGTAGCTCTCTTAATATATTGCTTGAATTGATCATTTGAAAACTCAAGTATATGCAACATTTTCTGTATCTTTTTACCTTTTCAGTTTTATTGAAAGTCTGATTACAAATTTATTAGCCAGAGGCTTGTCATGTACTTTTTATTATTGATGTGCAATACACGGTATCTATTGAACATGGACAAGCTTCTCTTATGATTTCAACTGAACAGAGTACATGTCCAGTTTGCTTAGGTATGTAATTCATAGCTTATGTGTTTCATTTCATTTCACAACTGTTGTAGATTGGGTATAATAATGTATTGATTTATTGAATCTTCTTCTTTAGCAGCTTGTTTCTCTAATCAAGATCTTGTTTCCTTAAAGAAAACTAGAATGGAACTAGTGCTCCAATGGTGTAGAAAGGAGCATTTGATGGATGAGAAGTTAGAGATACCCAACAGAAATTTTTCTACCTTGTTACAATCTTTTAAATGTTTTTTTTGTTTGGTTCAAGATGCTAATAATTCTGCTACTATTCAATAGAAACTCAGCAGATAGAAGTAGTTGTGCCCTGCCGATGGTTGGCTAGTAGCTCTTATCTTTTGTTTCATCATCGTCACTTCGGAAGATATTTGTATAAGTTGTGCTGTTAAAGAGGAGCTATATAGCTTTGCTTTCTATGGAAGCCTAGTTGCCATGTCTGTGAGTGGAAAAGCTAATCTTTGTTCTAGGGGGCAGGAGCTGGGAAAAGAAGGGGGGAGTAGGGTCCGTCGGAGAAAAAGAATTTTACTTTAGAAAAATGATCAAGTAGACGTAGTTGGAGTGTTGGACAACACAATAAAGTATTCTCGGAAGTACAAGATCACTAGAACAATCAACAAGCCCTTTAGGCTTTAGGTTGCGTAAGTAAATCAGTCTTTAATATGCTAAGGAAGACTTTACTGGCAAAGACCATGTGATGCTAGATTAACTGCTTCGTCTAATACCAACACTGAAAAAACAAACAACAAACCCGTTAGGCTTTAGGTTGCGTAGTAAATCAGTCATTAATATGCTAAGGAAGACTTTACTGGCAAAGACCATGTGAGGCTCGATCAACTGCTTCGTCTAATACCAACACCGAAAAACAAAGGATGCTTCTACAATGTTCCATACAGATACTACAAGTGACTGCAAAAAGAGCAGATTCTGAAGTATTCTCTGACCTGAAACATTTCCATGAAGGAAGAGGGCCTAAATTGATGGTGTTCTAAAAGACCTGGAAGCTTTGACTAGTCTTCCAGGTTTGAAGAGATATGTTGTTATGATCTGCTTACACACAAACATACAAGTGCATGCATGGCATGCACACAGTTACACGTAAATAACATAGAATTTTCATATAGAAATGGCCATAAGAATATCATACTTGTATTCTTCCCTTGGCTTTGACGGTACTGATTGTGCTTATATGGCAGAGAGATTGGATCAAGAGACCAGTGGCATCCTCACAACAATCTGCAACCATTCTTTCCACTCCTCCTGCATCTCAAGATGGACAGATCCTTCTTGTCCGGTAAGTTTTTCAAGTTTGCTTTCATACTTCTGTTCTTTGTTTGCTTATTTCTGGAGTACATTCTTTAGAACTGAAAATTTAGAATTTGGGATCACATACTTGGAGTTCAGACTTCTTAACTAATTAAAAGTATTGTTTATTTTTGTGCAACTTCTTGGTTTATATGATATATCTATTTTTTGTGAACTAATAATAAGAAATATATTTATTTATTTTTCCTTCTACCAAGCATATATTTGTGTTAATGGAAATATTTGGTGCTATGAAATATGAATTACATTTGAACCCCTCCCTTCCTAACCCCAAGAGTGGCGGTTGACTAATTGTGATTTGCTAATTTTCTTAAATCTGTATACTAGCCAAGTTTCCTTCTCCTCGTCACATGTTGCTAAGCTATTAATGTTTTATGTATTGACTTGTAGTTGTCGTTGTCATCCTTATCCAGGTTTGTCGTTATTGTCAGCAGCAGCCTGAGAAATCAACCTGTTTCATTTGTCAAACCTCAGAGAATCTGTGGATATGTGTAATATGTGGTTTTGTGGGTTGTTGAAGGTAATACTCTCTCTATATATTTTTAATTTTTATGGACAAAGCATTCATGCCATTCTAGTTTCGCCACAAAGGTTAAAGTACTTTGTGATGTAAAATCTGTTCCTATTGATCAAACTGCTGAGGGAGTAACATCATTGAGATCCATAACTCTTTGAGTAAATTATGATGTAAAACAAAACTTACAGACATGATTAACATAGTTGTCAAAAATGCTAGATATTCTAATTGTCTGATTTCCTGACCAGGAAGCGTTTGATCCAGGTATAAGGCAGGCCCGTATTTGGACATGGGCGAGAGGGGCGGTTGCCCAGGGCCCCAAACAAGAAACTCAATAACAGTAAATAGAGAGAGATTAAAAACTCAAAACTTTCCAAAATGATCAATGGTCATGACTCATGAATACAGTAACTTCCTACCTTCATAATCCTCAATTTTAACCGCTCCAATTCAGAGTTTCTCAAACTTGGAAAGTTCCCTTATATAATAAAAAGAATCTCTATCTAATTTCAATAAATCAAACCCATAATTACGGTTAATTCTTTCAACTTCTCTATTTTCAATAATTTAATCCCATAATTATGGTTTTCTTCACCTTCAATACTCAACTGGATTAAAAGCTCCAAACTTACTTGTCAATAATCCTCCTCCATTGTTCTTCACATCCCACATTTTCATTAATTTTCCCTATTTCTTCTATTATTTTTTCATCAACTTTGGCTGCCAATTATACCAAAACTATTCAGGTAATTTCTGTTTTCTCTGTTTTTCTCTACTTTATTTTGTTCATTAATTCATAATTTTTTTCCAAAAACATGTATTGAAGTGCGAACTCTATGGGAATTATGTTCTGTTAAAATTTGATAAAATGGCGCAACTATGAATACCATTTATAGTTCTTCACGCATGAAGCATAAATGCATAATCACATTGATCAAATTGTGTAAAGTTCAAAAATCTGATGTTTAGTATTGCTGAATTCTGTAAAATTAATTATTACTTTTGTTTACTGTAATTTTGAATTTGATCTTGTTGAAACTGTAATTCTGAATTTGTTGAAGAATATGAATTAATTATTAGTTAATTCTAAAAAAAACATTGTTAATAATTAATAAACAACACTCCGTCATATTTCAATTCTTTTTCTAATTTTTTAACTAAAGATTATTTATGTGTAATGTCACAACAAAGGTTGAATTGGCTTGCCATTTTATGTATTGAGAAAGATATGTTAGATAATATTGATGGAGACACTATTATTAGTGACTTTGCATCTAGAAATAATCCTTGTAGAACTTTTCTTTTGTGATAATTTGATTATTAAATAAAAATTTTGATATTGGTTGCATGAAGTTTGATGTTTTTCTATTAAGTTGTTTGTTAACATGAAAAAACATAATTTACGATCAATTTTTCTATTGCATATCCTAGAAATTAAATTTTATACTACTTATTAACTAGGGCCTCCAATTTGTAGTTCGCCCTTAGGCCACCGAAATCACAGAAACGGGCCTGGTATAAGGAGGGCCATGCTATAGTGCATTGGAAAGAAACACAGCACTGCTATTCCCTGGACTTGGAAACTCGCCGTGTTTGGGATTATGTTGGTGACAACTATGTCCACCGTCTAATACAGTAAAAAACGGATGGGAAGTTGGTTGAGCTAAATGCTCCATGTTCACATGCCGTGCATGGCTGTGGCAGTTGCGAGTGCAGTGAGGATCCTGGAATCAATGACGCCATCTTAAATAGTAAAGTCGAAGCTGTATGTTTCTCTTCTTTTTCTATCAGTTAGAGGATGGTCTGTTTCTTTGTTTCTGTAAATTGTAGAGATTGAATTTCCTATGCACTTTGTTTGTCTTACCAGATTGTAAACGAATACAATGAACTTCTCTCCACACAGCTTGAGAATCAAAAATTGGTGAGGTCATTTACAGAAATAAAGACTTGTTAAAGAGTGATACATTTACATTATGCTATGGAATTGGTACCTGCAATATTTTTTTAAAACTTTTTTCTTTATTTGGAATGATTATTAATCAATGTGCATTTGCAGTATTTTGAATCTTTGTTGCAAGAAGTTAAAGAAGAGACTGAAAGGGATATAGCTGAAGCTGTGGAGAAAGCTGTGAGCTTGAAATTGCAGAAATTGCAAGCAAAATTGGATAGATGCATCAAAGAAAAGAAATTTGTAGATGATGTATGTGTCTGAGTCGGCTTTTTTTTGAAGTGGCTCGTTAGGAATTCAGTTGTTATATTATAACTCTCGATTTCTTGTGCTATCTCTCTGTTATCTATTGATGGTTCGTGTATATCTCTTGGCTTGTTTGGCTTAGTTCCTCATTTTCAATGTTTGGCTGCAGATCAATGAAAATCTGCTGAAAAATCAAGAGATCTGGAAGGCCAAGATACAGGAGACTGAGAAAAGGTAAGGTCCAACTTTAACTTAAATTGGACGTATTCTATGATTGTAGAACCCCTTCAGATATTGTTGCAGTAATATCTTCTTTACTATTCTGCACCCCTTCTGTCCCATAGCATGTCCTCTCAATATACCACACTGTACACACCACTTGCATCAACCACTAACACGAAAATAATATGTATTACTTCCTGTGTTCTTTTTTACTTGCAACATATCTTTTTCACGAACTCCAATGCAAATTTTGACCATTAATATCGTTAAATACGTACAAGTAAAAATTATAAAAAATTGATATTTGGGAAAATGCACATTGAGACGAAATCTATCACTTGATAATTAATATTGACTACATTTGAATATATATACGGTCAAAGTTTGTCAAGTTTGACCATAAAAAGATACTACAATCAAAGAAACACAGAGGAAGTATAAGTTGACGTGTTAAATTTTTAAGAGATGGACACAAGATGAGAAATACATGGGGACATATGATCTCAATCCTTATTGTTGACTTTTGCAAACTTGTTCAAAATTTAATCCGATCAAAATTATTATTTGTTCTGATGTTTGTTGAACACAATTTTGCAACCTGACCAGGAAATAAGACTAATTAAGCCATTGGTCAGGTTGTGATTGACTGGGTTTTAGTTGATTGTTAGAACATGTGTGCATTTATCAATTGTCGGAGTCAGTTTGAAGCCCGCTTTTGCAGCTTGGTAATATGGTTCAAAATTGCTGGTCTTACTGCTCATGGTTCTCCTGATCCCTTACCCTTGGTTACGTCGGAAATTTACACCAAACCCCGAAGTCCTCTGAGTTTGAAACAAAGAAACAGTTTATGCTCTCTAGGTTGTTTTCAAGATGGTGCAGCATGTGATATTTCTTTGCAATTAATAAAGAACACTAGTAGGACACTGGTGGGGGTGGTTGCTTGAATAGCTGATTTTGTTCTTAGGATAACCGGTTGTGAAGATTTTTATTTGGATGTTGTTTCTTTGAAGTTATACTAAAACTACAGAACAGTGCTTCTCTGATCTAGTATGACAACTGATAACCTGATTGTTGAGTTCCCAAGTTTTCATTCTGTAGAAGGGACTACTGAGTGATATCCCTCATTGATGGGCTTATTTAAAAGTGCTTTGTAGCTATTAGTGGGAGGATTTATGAATAAAGGCTAGGAAGTTGTCGGTTTGCTACTCTGGCTGTGTTTCTCGGACGTAGGTACTCATATCAAACACGGGTACATGCCCAAGTTTAAGGCGATAAGTTGTAGTGTGGCTTATCAAATATTTATTAAAAAAAGTAGATGTGATAGGAGTTGGTGGAGTAATTTTTATATTTTACTTTACTGAGATCAGGTAGGTTCTCCACTCACCAAGATTGAGTTGTATTACCTCCGACAAGGGGTTGAGTTTTTTCTACACTATAATGGATGCATCTCATTTGTGCTTCTTATATCCATATGATGAATAGTTATTCCTTTTGCATGTGGAATGATGAAGCTTATGTTAACACAAAAGGTAATATCTACAATGAGTATATTCTAATTCCATTTCGCTGCAGGGAAGAGAAAGCTGTAAGACTAAAGGATACCAAACTACAAAACCTTGAAGAACAGGTTTGTGAATCTGATAAATTTCTCTTTCTTTTGTTTTGGCCTCTTCACTTGAACAACTGATGAGAACTCCATTGCAATCTTCTGAAATTTGCAGCTCAAAGACTTGATGTTGCAACTTGAAGCAGGGCAAGCAGTAGAGCAACTATCTATGTCTAATGAAGTTAGTGATGGTGCTGTTTTGAAGTTAGGAGGTGAATCCTCTACTACCACAACCACCAAATCCAAGAACCGGAATAAGAGGTGAAAGAATTAAGTACAATTTATGGCAACCGTAGCTTGAATAGGAACTTGAGTTTGTTAATACTGTGATTCATATTGTAAATGGGTGAAAAAGAGTTTGTAAATATTGTTGTGTGTCCTGGTACTTATCTGGATCATGAAATACGCAATTAGCAATATTGAGCAATGGTATTCATCACTGTTGTGAGTTGTCAATGACTTTTTCAAACACTGTATAGTGAGGCTGGTTGTGTTATTATTTTTGTTCAGCATTAGCTTCTGTCGATACCTGGGTACAGTAATTTGGTGATCTGCAGCCCCTCGCAAATTGCAATCACAATAAGGTTGTATGTTGTATCTGGGTATGTAGTGTTTGGTACTTTAGTGGGCACATAAATTTGGACTTGCTAGGAAGTTAATTTTCCTCAAACATCAAAAAGCAGTGTAATTATAAAAAAGCCATATGATTGTCCTCCATGCTCGATCGCAATTTTTATCACCCACATATTATTACGCTAAACAAGCACCTAAATAAATGTTCTAATTAATCTCGATAATTTGACAACATGTTAGCAACCTTGTAAAATGATTGCTTAATAACTGGTCATTAAATAATTAGTCTTTTGTGTGTTTCCTGAACCCATCTAGATTAATTATTTTAGGGTGCTTTAAAATATTGTTTGATTGTTCTATTGCATAAAATCTGTAATGAATCGGTATTTAGTAGAGGCCAACAATGGGCAATATAGTTCCTGACTATATTGTACCCTCACCCCCGAACTCAATCTTTGGTTCACTTTGACCATCTATGGAGTCATGACGGGGAAATCTACATTGGATAATTTGTCCCTATGTTTTTCCCATATCCAATTAGGTTTATGATTCTTCCTTTAAAGAATTGTTGGCGACTTCAAAAACGTATTTTTAATAAAACCTTAACAATGGGGTAGTCAAATAAACGCGCTCACACCGCGTGTAGGCATTAAAGGAATTCAAAAATCCTACGCCTACAGTTACTCATACATTTAATTAGGGTTACTTTTATTAACTAATGAGGTTACTTTTATAATATAATGGGTCATTTGAAAAAATATACGAGGGTTACTTGTAGTAATAAATGGGTTACTCGTATGATAAAATAAGGGTACAAATAATAATCGTTACTTATTATGAAGTAATGGGTTCCTCGTATTATAAAATAAGGTTACAAATAATAAGGGTTACACGTACGTTCAAATAGGGTTACTTTTTATGAACTAAGGGGTTACTTGTACCTTTTATTAGGGTTATTTTTTCTAAATATTTCAAGCTAATTATATAATAATTGGGATTACTTTTGTGAACATATGAGGTTACTCGAACAAATAAACGAGGTTACTCATACATTTAATTAGGGTTACATTTATAATATAATGGGTCATTTGAAAAAATAGATGAGGGTTACTTGTAGTAATAAATGGGTTACTCGTATGATAAAATAAGGGTACAAATAATAATCTTTACTTATTATGAAGTAATGGGTTTCTCGTATTACAAAATAAGGTTACAAATAATAAGGGTTACACGTAAGTTTACATAGGGTTACTTGTACCTTTTATTAGGGTTACTTTTTCTAAATATTTCAAGCTAATTATATAATAATTGGGGTTACTTTTGTGAACATATGAGGTTACTCGAACAAATAAATGAGGTTACTCATACATTTAATTAGGCTTACTTTTATGAACTAATGAGGTTACTTTTATAATATGATGGGTCATTCGAAAAAATATATGAGGGTTACTTGTAGTAATAAATGGATTACTCGTATGATAAAAATAAGGTCACAAATAACTTATTATGAAGTAATGGGTTCCTCGTATGATAAAATAAGGTTACAAATGATAAGGGTTACACGTACGTTCAAATAGGGTTACTTTTTATAAACTAAGGGGTTACTTGTACTTTTTATTAGGGTTACTTTTTATAAACATTTCAAGCTAATTATATAATTATTGGGGTTACTTTTGTGAACATATGAGTTACTCGAACAAATAAATGAGGTTACTCATACATATAATTAGGGTTACTTTTATGAATTAATGACGTTACTTTTATAATATAATGGGTTATTCGAAATAATATATGAGGGTTACTTGTACTAATAGATGGGTTACTTATAGTAATAAATGGGTTACTCGTATGTTAAAATAAGGTTACAAATAATAAGGGTTATTTATTATGAAGTATGTGTTACTCACTTTAAAAAAGGTAATGGGTTACTCGTATGATAAAATAAGGTTACAAATAATAAGGGTTACATGTACGTTCCAATAGGGTTACTTTTTATGAACTAAGGGGTTATTCGTACTTTTTATTAGGGCAACTTTTTAAACATTTCAACCTAATTATATAATAATTGAGGCTACTTTTTATGAACATATGAGGTTACCCGAACAAATAGATGAGGTTACCCATACATCTAATTAGAGAAAGTAACCCCTGACAAAAAAAATACCAAAAATTGAATAATAACTAAACGGTCCTTACCAAAAAGTAACAACACATGATTAAACAAAAGAGTGAGTAGACATAACAAAATTTACAAAAAAAAAAGTAACCCCAAAAACTATAAAAAACTTATAGCTTGTGTATTAGAAAAATAATATGTTCAAACTATGTAAAATATATGTCAAAAGTTAACCAAACGATTAAAGTTCCTATGAACAAACATATTTATGTTCTTCATTTCACAATGAAAAACTTTCTATCAACATTGGTTTTCTAACTATGATAAATTCTCATGTGGCAGTTCGTCTTCTTTTTCTTTCTTTTATCTTGTTTCTTCTTCTCTTCCTCTTCCCCTTCATGTTGTACGATTGATGCTACTATACTGTCCCTATCTCTGTTGAAATTTTCAACAAAAACAAGGACAAGGCTTCGAATTATGTTTAAGTCAGACAAGATCAATGATGCTCAAATCTCACCATGATATACTTTGAGCTCCCTAGCCTACAAACAGAAAAAAAATTCGTTTCAGGAGACAACTAATTATCTACAACTTTAACAAAAATTATTAAGAAAAAGACAAAGAGAAACTAACCTTATGGAGCTTGCCAGTGTACAAACAACAATGGTATAACATAAACACACCATAATTGATAATCCAAGTTCGCAATTATAAATATTTTCTGAAAGAAGGGGTCAGTGGAGAGCAGCAACCCATTCCCAAGAATTAATACGAACTATGCAACGATATTACTGCAATGCATACATGGATGCAGAAAAGCAAAATGCTATCAATGTGTAAGTTTGCTTTGACTTCCTATGAAAATTTGTGTGTGAGCCGGTCATTCTCTTTTTCTTTTGTAGTCTGCATAGCGTTCCTTGTAGATCTTTACATAAGCAGGCTCTTTCTTACTGGTATTTAATGTTACTAATCAATTAAAAACTAAACCTAAGGTTACTAATCACATAACAACATAAGAGACGCAAAAACAAGATACGGTTACAAGACTTCAAACCAAGGGTTACTAACAAATCAAAACAAAGGTTACAAACAAATTAGCCAAAACAAAAAGAATAAGTATCATCAATTTAACTCAAAACCAAAAGAATCAACTAAAATTCAACTAAACTTGCAAGTCCACCAACAATCAACTATAAATTGAAACTGAAAAACTTATAAAATAGAAAAAAAAACAAGAAAAAACAATCATAATCAAACAAAATAACCATAATGCCACAATGAAAACAATGAAAAAAAAACAATTCAAAAACGCAAAATTACCTTTTGAACCACGACCATCATCACTCGGACCACCATCGCTGCGACCACCATCACTCGGACCACCATCATTTGCGACCACCATCATTTGGACGACGACGAGCCGTAGTCTTTACTCTAGCCATAATTCCGCAAACAATTCGAACAGCATAAAACAAGAACGAAAATCAAAACCAAACCCTTGATGATGATTGTTTGCAAAGTCGAATTTTGGTTGAGAAATGGAGGTTACGAACTGCCAGAAAAAGAAAGAAGAAAAAAAGAGAGGGAGAAAGAGAGAGAGAAATGGGCTCAACCGATCTCAAAACCAAACCCTTGATGATGATTCTTTGCAAAGTCGAATTTTGGTTTAGAAATGGAGGTTACGAACTGCCAGAAAAAGAAAGAAGAAAAAAAGAGAGAGAGAAATGGGCTTGGCGTGTCTTGCGCTTGGACTTGGCGGCTTGGGCTTTTATATTAGTTGGCCACACCATTTATTCAAGGTGTGGCCAGCCTCATATAAAAGATTGTGTTTGTCAATATATTATTTACTTACAACTGAAAGTTGGCAAACCCAGTTTCACTTTTTCAATCAACAGTGCTTCTATTCCAATCTCTTTCTACACCTCTCATCCCTTTTAGTACTCTTGTGACAATTAATTGTCTTTACAAGGCTAACTGCAGCTACAGACACTGAGGCATGATAAAATATGCCACAAAGTCTAAAAGACACACAAACTAAACTTTCTGATGCAGAAAGGAGAATCAGATCCATGCAGATCTTGTTGTCAGAGAAGATAGAAGAATACATCAGAAAGGCAAGACGAAGAGTAAATAACTAGATAGATATAAATATTAAAGGGCGGGAAGGGTGCACGATCAGAAGAGTAGTGTGATGTTGCTGGTGAGAAGGGTGGTGAAAAGAGAATGGTTGCAGGTAGGGATGGCAATGGATCTCGGACCCGGCCCGGATCCGTGGACCCAGATCCGTTTTTCCGGATCTGGATCCTAAAATTTCAGACCCGTTGGATCCGGGTCGGATCTGGGTCCTGCCACCAGATTACGGGTCCGGGTCCGGATCTGACTCAAGATCCGGACCCGGATCCGTAGATCCGTTTTTTAAAAAAGAAGCTGGGCTGGGCCGTCCAATTCTAAGGCCATTTAAAAGAAAATACACGTATAGCATTTTCACAAACACTCTTCTCTCCCTAAAACCCTAATTCCCACGGTGACCCTTCTCTTCAGACTCCAACATCCAATCCCCAACACCCAACACCCACCGGCTAACACCCAACACCTACCGGTGAACAACGAAAGCCCACCAGCCGGCCATGCTCTCTAAGTTCGACCACCAGCCGCGATTCTATCTCTCACAGTGTCGAACTCTCGACCACCAGCGAGCAGCCACCATCCACTCCACCAGCTGCCGCCCGCGGTCTCGTCACGACGCAGGACAACCATCGAAGAACACAAGACCACCAGCCACGATGGCCATCAAGCCCAACATCCTAACTTTCACGTTTCGTTACTGAATTTTGTTCATCCACGTTTTCGAAGTTTCAAATTTGTGTTAGATATTGTGTCAGTTGGTTATTGAATTAGCTTAATTGAATTTTCCTTACTGTTGTTGAATTTGTGGTTTATTGCTTAATTTTATGGCGAATTTGTGGTTAAGTTTCTTAATTTGGTGGCGAATTTGTGGTAAAGCAGGCAAAACAATGTAAAAACAAACAGATCCGTTTTGGACCCGTTTCGGACCCGGATCCGTGGGATCCGCAGTTTCCGGATCCGGGTCCTAATTTTCCAGACCCGTCGGATCCGGGGCGGATCTGGATCCAGACTCTATAAACGGATCTGGATCCGGGTCCTTATGGACCCGGTCCAGATCCGACCCGTTGCCATCCCTAGTTGCAGGTAAGACAGGGGGACTGGTAGCAGAATGTGATCACCAAAATCCAGTCTTCAACTAACATGGAGAATTAAAGATAGTTTCTCAAGGAAAAACACATACGCGGACTAAGAAACATGAGTAATAACTAATAAGTATATCGGAAAAACCATTTTCTTAAAGTCTTCCTCAACCAACAAAAACAATATGGTTCTAAAGATAGTTCCTCAAGGAACAACACATACGCTTTGATATCTTGTGGTTTGATCTCCATACCTAACTCCAAACAACAAAAACAATATGGTATCAACAAACAATTCAATTCACCACAAAAATCAAGTAAATAATCGAATCAATCAAAAGTTTACTTTTCCTTAACACCCATACCTATCAATTTCACATAATAGTAGCAATCACTAAACCAAATTATATTCCAAACATCAGCAAAACCATTATAGGACACATATAGCTTTCTAAGCAAAATCAATTCACATTTAAATCCGAAACCTTAGCTACGGCATACGCTTCCTAAACCTAAAAAATCTTGTCCAAATTCATAGTGAAGTGCTCAACTTATATGCCTGAAAGTCACCCTTCAATATTAAACCAAATTGGACAATCTACAAAATTTCACTTTCTCCCCACCACTAGAAACTGAAAAGGGCAAAATTCAAAGTTCTCCTAATTTAATTATTGTGGGAAGCTGATTTCGGAAAACTATTCAGTTAAAAGAAAGCAAGATGGAATTTTGTTTTGCACCCATTTCACTTCAAATGTTGTGAGTTCAGCAAACGAATAAACCATTAAAACCCAAAAAATACTTTGCATAGATTATTCAAAGCAATAACCGCAAAAATTGTAACTGTGTAAGTAAACACAATTGAATTTCAAGAGTAGATAGATAGGAAAAAGAAATCGAAGTAATAAACATAATTATATACCTAAGTAGATTATAGATTGAGCGCAGGCCCGGCCCTGGGGTTGTCTAGAGGGGCAACCGCCCAGGGCCGAATGAAGAAAGGGGCCCAGTTTTTTTGAAGGAGTTTAAATAAAGTAAAGCAACAACAATTATATGCAATAATTACTAGTTTGGTTTGATTGTTAGTTGTGTGTTATTTCACCCACAAGACTTGAGTTCAAATCCCATGAGATACAAAGTTTGTTTTTTTGACATTTTTTTTTACATTTTTCTTCTTTAATTAATCTTCAAAATTCCTTTACATGTAAGGTAATTGCTTTTTAAATTTTAGTTCACTTCTTTTTACATTTTTCTTTATTCATTTTAAAAATTTCTTTATTTTTTTTAAACATTAGTGTTAGTCTACTAGTATTGTACTTCAAATAAATTAGACTTAATCTTATTTTTTTTAACATCATACTAATTAATATGCTATGGATTAATAAGTTTTAGTTTCAAATTAATATTTACTTTCTCCTCATTTCACCTCAAGTACCCGTGTCGGAACCTCGACACTCGGACATAGGTGGGACACTTGGACACTTTCTTTGGGGCCAAAAATTGAAAAAGTTCCAAGAAATAGCTAAGTCAGACACTTGGACACGTACCCGTGTCAGACATGGGTACTCGAGTCTGAGCAACTAACATAGCTTTACATAAAATACTAACTCTAAAAAAAAATTGTTGTTGGTGGTGAAATCCTAACTCCACCACTACCTATATATATGGCTACATTACAGAGGCCTTAAATTTCTATTTCGCCCCGGGCCTACAAAATGTCGGAAACGACCCTGATTGAGCGATGAACAAAAGAACGGACGATGAATGAATGAATCAATCAATAATCAGCTTTGTACTTTGTAGTCATTAGTGCGTCCTGGGATTTTGGCATTTCCTACTGAAGAAGCAATCACAAGTTCATAACTCAATTAGAGTTGGCCCTAATATCACTCGAACCCGACTCGAAATTGTAACGAGAGGAGGGCTAACAACTTGTAAAGTAGTTAGTTAGTTAACCTGCCTTTAAAAATGTGAAAGTTTGTTGTAAAATTCTGTTAGTTCAGTTGTTTGTTGTAAAATTCTATTAGTTCAGTTTTGGTGGGCAAATCAGTTAAGTCTGATTTTCCTTAACAGCTTTTCTTAGTTGTTTCCTATAAATACAGAACTAATCCTCAATGTAATTCATTCAGAAAATTAATACAAATTCAGCTACACTTCTCCCTAAATTCTCAGAGGTTGCCTCTATTGTATCTTGTTTGTTAAGGAGGTTGCCTCCCTTTTTACCCTGCAATTAGTACTTGACAGGCTCTATTATAATCTTACTGTTACATTGGCATCAAAGCTTTCCCACGCCACTAATCTTCTGGGTATAAGAAGTTAGAAGGAGTTGCACTGAGGGTGTTTGATAAAAGTCGTAAGAGAAGAAAATTGAGAGTGTGTGACAAAAATTCTTGAAAAACTGGTACATTCTGGCGCCTGCAGTAACAAGAAGAGTTTAGCCATGGAAGAACAGATTAATATCATCAATCAAAGATGGGAAGAGCAGCAAGCTCATAACAAACAATGGGAGGAAAATGTTCAGAATATGGTGAAGGAATCTTTTCAGCAGATGATGCCGGAAACTATGGCTAAAATCTCTCAATATTTTGAAGATTTGAGTGGGAAAATGGAAGATAGGTTGAAAACCTTAGAATCTCAACCAAAAGAGGGGGAGTTTGGAGAGGAAGACACTCCAAGAAGGAATTCTGAAGGGAGCAGAAGGAATTCAGAGATGGGTACCATTAATAGACCTTTCAGGTACAATCCTAAATTAGAATTTCCGAAATTTGATGGCAATAATCCAAGAATGTGGATTTAGAAATGCACTAGATACTTTAATCTGTGTAGCATAAGTGAGGAACAAAAGGTTGATTTAGCCTGTTTACATATGGTTGATAAAGCTGAAGTGTAGATGTCAAGTTATATGGCCATTAGGAAAAATGTTGAATGGTCAGAATTTGTTATTGATTTGACATCAAGGTTTAAAGATGTGGTGGGCATTCATGTAGTTGAGAATTTTAACAAATTACAGCAGACTGGGTCTTTAGAGTCTTATATAGATGATTTTGAGCATCTAAGGGCTTTAATGCTCCAACAAAACCATTTCCTTCCTGATACCTACTTTTTTGAAAGTTTCATTGGAGGCCTTAAAACAACTGTGAAGCATTTTGTGAGAGCATTTAAACCTCAGACTGTTACAGTAGCCATAGAGTATGCTAGATGTCAAGAAGCTAGTCTGGAGGCTAATAAGAACTCTTCTAAAAATTACACAGCTGTTAAACCATCTTTTCCTAACACATATCAAAATTCCCTTAAGCCAAACACTTCATTTCCTACACCACAAAATGCCTTAAACACATCCAACCCTTTCCTTAGACCACAAATTAACCTCACTGCTGCTGAAAGAAAACAAAAACAGCTGAAGGGACTTTGTTATTTCTGTGACAAACCCTATGAAAGAAATCATAAATGCCAATTGAGGCAGACCCAGTTGTTTACAGTAGAGATTCCTGGGGAAGAAGATGAGTTAGCTGAAGGAAATGAGGTAGAAGGGTCTTTTAAACCTCAAGAAATGGTTGATGTAGAACCCTGCATTTCAGTAAATGCCTTAAGTGGCAGCCATAATTTTCAAACAATGAGAGTAACATGCTTTTATAAGAAGAAACCCCTACACATATTGATTGATTCAGGAAGTACTCATAACTTCCTTGATTTAAATTTAGCCAACAAGCTGGGTTTAGCTATGAAGGGCATTTCCCCTCCAATTGTTACTGTGGCAGATGGTAACCATCTAGCCTGTCAGAATGTATGTGAAGAATTTGCTTGGACTTTACAGAATACTGAATTTACATCTGATGTTCTGTTAATACCATTAGGTAGCTGTGATATGGTTTTAGGTATTCAGTGGTTGAGTAATTTGGGAACTGTTAGTTGGGATTTTAGAAACTTAGTAATGGAGTTTGATTATGGTAGCAGTCATCATGTGTTAAAGGGGAAGTTCCTAAGAAGGTTTTTTCAGTTTTGGGACAAAAGAATGAGAAGTTGGTGCTTCATTATCTTCAATTCTATCTGCTACAATTGTTTCATGTTGATTATGAAGATTCTACTATCCTTAACTTTTCCATCGAAGCTCAAGTAGTACCTGATTGTATTGAGGAGTTGTTGGGATAATATAAAGATGTGTTTGCTTAACCTACATGTTTGCCTCCTGCCAGGGGAGTTTTTTATCACAGGATACCATTGGAGTTTGGTAGTAATCCTGTTAGCATTAGACCATATAGATATCCTTTGAAACAAAGGGATATCATTGAGAAATTGGTGGGTGAAATGCAAGATCAGGGCATCATTCAAGATAGTTGCAGCCCATTTGCTTCCCCTGTAGTTTTGGTAGGAAAGAAAGATGAAACTCGGAGGCTTTGTGTAGATTACAGGGAGTTGAATAGGAAAACAGTCAAAGATAAGTTTCCTATTCCAGTGGTAGATGAACTAATAGATGAGTTGGTAGGTTCTCAAGTTTTTAGCAAGATTGATCTAAGGGCAGGCTACCATCAGTTAAGAGTACATGCTGAAGATGTGTACAAAACTGCATTTAAGACTCATAATGGCCATTATGAGTTCCTTGTGATGCCCTTTGGGCTCACAAATGCACCAGCTTCCTTCCAAAGCTGGATGAACTACATCTTTAAACCACTTTTAAGTAAGTGTGTTCTTGTCTTTTTTGATGATATACTTATCTATAACTCTTCCTTGGAGCAACATGTGCAGCATTTACAGTCAGTTTTTGAGTTGATGAGGGCTCATACTCTCTATGGCAAAGAAGAGCAAGTGTTCTTTTGCAATCACAAAGGTAGAATATTTAGGACACTTCATATCTGGCCAAAGGGTGGAAATTGATCCTAATAAAATTGCATTTGTTCAGAAGTGGCCACAACCTAGAAATGTTAAGGAGCTAAGGGGTTTTCTAGGTTTGGCTAGGTACTACAGGAAGTTTGTAAGAAATTATGCCATTATTAGCAAGCCACTTACTCAACTTTTGAAGAAAGGAGAATTTTTGTGGTCTTCTACTACTAGCTTGGCATTTCAGTCACTCAAAGATGCTCTTAGTTCTGCTCCTGTCTTGGCTCTCCCTGATTTTAATAAATCATTTGTGGTTGAGACTGATGCTTCTAATAATGGTGGTATAGGGGCAGTATTGATGCAAGAAGGTCATCCAATGGCTTTCCTTAGCAGGGCTTTAGGTCCAAGGTGGCAGAAGTTGTCTGTGTATGAGAAGGAATTACTTGATGTGGTTACCGCTGTCCAGAAGTGGGAACAATATTTGACAGGACAACATTATTTCATTATTAGAACTGATCAAAAGAGTCTTAAATGGCTCCTTCAACAGAAAATTTCCACTCCCTTTCAACAATTTTGGCTATCAAAATTGATGGGATTTTCTTATGACATTCACTTTAAGAGTGGAAGTGAGAACCTTACTGCAGATGCCCTTTTTAGGGTCAGTGGATCTGAAATTATGTTCTTAGCCTTATCAGTATTAGACTCTAATCTAGCTCAATTAATTCAAGCTAGTTACAACCTAGATGTCAATACTCAAAGCATTGTGCAACTCTTGCAACAAGGACAGTCAGTGCTTCACTACTCTTTGCAAGATGGCTTGTTAAAGAGAAAAGGATAGATTGTTGTGGGACCAGACAACTCCCTCAAGGCTGCAATCTTGCAATGACTTCATAGATCTTATCAGGGGGGACACTCAGGCAGGGATGCAACTCTTGTAAGAGTCAAAGGGTTGTTCTATTGGAGGGGAATGACTGCATATGTGACTCAATTTGTGAGAAATTGTGTCATTTGTCGAGCTAATAAACCGTAACATGTAGCCAACCCCCGGTTTATTACAACCCTTACCTGTTCCACAAGAGATATGGGTGGATGTATCTATGGATTTCATCTCGAGGCTTGCCTAAGTCTAATGGTAAAGATTTTATCTTTGTAATGGTAGACAAAGTTAAGCAAATATGCCCATTTCATGGCCTTAGCTCATCCATATATTCTTTGTGGAAGTTGCTCAAGCCTATCTTGACGGTGTGTTCAAACTACATGGGCGGCCAAGGACAATAGTTAGTGACAGGGGATGCCTTGTGTTTTGAGTCACTTTTGGCAAGCCCTTTTTTCTTTGCAAGGTATCGAGCTCCTCTTGTCATCCGCTTAACATCCCCCGGCACGGATGGACAAACACAAAGGGTCAATAGATTTTTAGAAACATTTCTAAGGTGTATGGCTGGAGAAAAACCCAAAATGTGGTGTTCTTGGTTGCCCCTAGCAGAATGGTGGTACAATACTACTTTTCATAGCTCGCCCAATACTACTCCCTATGAGTTGGTTTATCGTCAACCACCCCCTCTCCATCTCCCTTACCTTCCAGGAGAATCTAAGGTGGAGGTCCGTTGACAGATCACTACAAAAAAGGGAAGCAATGATTAAACTTCTTCAGTTTCATTTGCGTAGAGCTCAGGATAGGATGAAAGTCCAAGCTGACAAACACGAAGTGAAAGATATTTTGACATAGGGACTTGGGTTTGGCTAAAATTGCAACCTTATAAGCAAGTCCATGAGAAGAGTATCTAATGAGAAACTTTCGCAAGGTACTATGGCCCTTTTCGATTCGGGGAGAAGGTGGGGACAAGTAACATATAAGTTGAAACTTCCTCAGAAACTCAGATTCATCACACTTTCCATGTCTCCCAGTTAAAGAAGTTTAAAGGATCCCTTCCTATTATCACTCATATTCCAGTCTGGATTCATGGGAGAGATGAAGAGGAACTTGGCGCTCCGAAGCAATTGTTGACAGAAGGGTTGTCAAACATCACAATGTAGCTGCTGTGCAATATTTGGTAAAATGGTTGGGCTTTCCTGAAGCTGAAAACACATGGGAACTAGCTGAGGACGTTGAAAAGAGATTTCCTTCCTTTGTTACTGAAACTTGAGGGCAAGTTTTTTCTCAAGGGGGAAGGATTGTAACAGAGGAGGGCTAACAACTTGTAAAGTAGTTAGTTAGTTAACTCCGCCTTTAAAAATGTGAAAGTTTGTTGTAAAATTCTATTAGTTCGGTTGTTTGTTGTAAAATTCGTTAGTTCGGTTTTGGTGGGAAAATCGGTTAAGTCCGATTTTCCTTAATGCCTTTTCTTAGTTGTTTCCTAAATACAAAACTAATCCTCAATGTAATTCATTCAGAAAATTAATATAAACACTTCTCCCTAAATTCTCAGAGGTTGCCTCTATTGTATCTTGTTTGTTAAGGAGGTTGCCTCCCTTTTTACCCTGCAATTAGTACTTAACACGAGATATTATAAGCTTACTGTTACAGAAATTAGCATATTAGTGTTAGGCTCGTTTTGGAGGAAAATGTATTTTCTCTATTTGTCGTTGTTTGGTTGGACAAAAGATTTTAAAGGAAAAACTAAGGTGGAAATAAGTTTTCCATCCCTTTGTATACATTTTCGGCTATTATAACCTTGCTGCAGATGCCCTATCTAGGGTCAGTGGATCTGAAATTATGTTCTTAGCCTTATCAGTATTAGACTCTAATCTAGCTCAATTAATTCAAGCTAGTTACAACCTAGATGTCAATACTCAAAGCATTGTGCAACTCTTGCAACAAGGACAGTCAGTGCTTCACTACTCTTTGCAAGATGGCTTGTTAAAGAGAAAAGGAAAGATTGTTGTGGGACCGCACAACTCCCTCAAGGTCGCAAGCTTGCAATGGCTTCATAGATCTTATCAGGGGGGACACTCAGGCAGGGATGCAACTCTTGTAAGAGTGAAAGGGTTGTTCTATTGGAGGGGAATGACTGCATATGTGACTCAATTTGTGAGAAATTGTGTCATTTGTCAGTCTAATAAACTAGAACATGTAGCCAACCCTGGTTTATTACAACCCTTACCTGTTCCACAAGAGATATGGGTGGATGTATCTATGGATTTCATCTCAGGCTTGCCTAAGTCTAATGGTAAAGATTTTATCTTTGTAATGGTAGACAGGTTAAGCAAATATGCCCATTTCATGGCCTTAGCTCATCCATATATTGTTGTGGAAGTTGCTCAAGCCTATCTTGACGGTGTGTTCAAACTACAAGGCTGGCCAAGGACAATAGTTAGTGACAGGGATGCTGTGTTTTGAGTCACTTTTGGCAAGCCCTTTTTCTTTGCAAGGTATCGAGCTCCTCTTGTCATCCGCTTAACATCCCCAGACAGATGGACAAACACAAAGGGTCAATAGATTCTTAGAAACATTTCTAAGGTGTATGGCTGGAGAAAAACCCAAAATGTGGTGTTCTTGGTTGCCCCTAGCAGAATGGTGGTACAATACTACTTTTCATAGCTCGGCCCAATACTACTCCCTATGAGTTGGTTTCATCGTCAACCACCCCCTCTCCATCTCCCTTACCTTCTAGGAGAATCTAAGGTGGAGGCGTTGTCAGATCACTACAAAAAAGGGAAGCAATGATTAAACTTCTTCAGTTTCATTTGCGTAGAGCTCAGGATAGGATGAAAGTCCAAGCTGACAAACACAGAAGTGAAAGATATTTTGACATAGGGACTTGGGTTTGGCTAAAATTGCAACCTTATAAGCAACAGTCCATGAGAAGAGTATCTAATGAGAAGCTTTCTGCAAGGTACTATGGCCCTTTTCAGATTCAGGAGAAGGTGGGGACAAGAACATATAAGTTGAAACTTCCTCGGGAAACTCGGATTCATCACACTTTCCATGTCTCCCAGCTTAAAGAAGTTTAAAGGATCCCTTCCTATTATCACTCATATTCCATCTGGATTCATGGGAGAGATGAAGAGGAACTTGTCTTGCTCCCGAAGCAATTGTTGACGAAGGGTTGTCAAACATCACAATGTAGTCAGCTGTGCAATATTTGGTAAAATGGTTGGGCTTTCCGAAGCCGAAAACACATGGGAACTAGGCGAGGACGTTGAAAAGAGATTTCCTTCCTTTATTCTTTGAAACTTGAGGGCAAGTTTTTTCTCAAGGGGGAAGGATTGTAACAGAGGAGGGCTAACAACTTGTAAAGTAGTTAGTTAGTTAACTCCGCCTTTAAAAATGTGAAAGTTTGTTGTAAAATTCTATTAGTTCGCTTGTTTCTTTGTAAAATTTCGTTAGTTCAGTTTTGGTGGGAAAATCGGTTAAGTCCGATTTTCCTTAACAGCCTTTTCTTAGTTGTTTCCTAAATACAAAACTAATCCTCAATGTAATTCATTCAGAAAATTAATATAAACACTTCTCCCTAAATTCTCGAGAGGTTGCCTCTATTGTATCTTGTTTGTTAAGGAGGTTGCCTCCCTTTTTACCCCCGCAATTAGTACTTAACACGAGCTATTATAAGCTTATCGTTACGTAAATTAGCATATTAGTGTTAGGCTCGTTTTGGAGGAAAATGTATTTTCTCTATTTGTCGTTGTTTGGTTGGACAAAAGATTTTAAAGGAAAAACTAAGGTGGAAATAAGTTTTCCATCCCTTTGTATACATTTTCGGCTATAATTTGAAAGAGACCTATTCTCCTTTACTCTCTCATTCCCAACATCTCTATTTTTCCTTCTTAGGTTAATAGTTTTCCATCAAACCAAACAAAGGGAAACTAATTCTTCCTCTCTTTTTTATTGCACCATTTGCTTTTTCACATTTATAGAGACGTTTTTATGAACATTAATATCTCTAATTGTGTATGAATAAAGATTATAAAAATTTGATATTTGGAATCCTTGCATTGAGATGAATCTAGCAGGACCTCACTTAATTATGTTTTTTTTCTTACATAATGATGCGAGATAGTTTAACACAATTGGTTGATACATAGTGCCAAAAAACAAGTGTGCAATTAAAATACAGAGGAAGTATTTAGTTGTGTTTTCTACCGACAAATCTTTTTCGTGGCAAATTTTTTCCATCAAACTAAACACAGTCTTAATGAGTCAAACCATTTAGGTTATTAGGCTGTCCTAAGAAAAAGTTTTGTAGTTTGTGGTTGGTATGGGTCAACCTGTTAAGTATAAGATTATTATCAATATAATTTGCTTAAAGGTTTTGTGTTATTCTAGTATGAACACTAGACCAACTACAAGCGGGGGGGTGAATTGTAGTTGAGGGAAAATTTTCAAAATGTATTGCGGAATTAAAAACAAACTAAAAGTAGAAAGAGACAAACACACAAGATTTTTACAAGGAAAACTTTATAGGCCCAATAGGAAGAAAAACTTTGACCACGAGAGATTTTGACTCAAACTCTCTTTACTATAATAGGCCAAAAGACTCTATCTTTTACAACCTATTAACGGACCTTCTCTGTTCCTCTAGGAACTTGTTCCCAGTCACCCAGTTCCTCCTGAACTGATGACACTCACTTTGACTTCACTCGAAGTCTTCTATTTTCTCTCTTTCTTTCTCTCTCTTGATTACAAGGATATTCTCTCAATTTTCTCTCTCCCAAATACTATGAATATTACAATGATAAGTATGTTGAATATAAGAGGAAATCACTAGAAAACTTTCTAAGTATAGATCTTCTTTTTATTGTCGAAAGTTCTCCATCTTTCTTCTTCGAATAATCTTCCTCTTATATAGCTGCTGTATTTAGCTTCTTCTACTGGAAATGTAATGCTCTATGATCTCCTTGATGTTCGCTTGAATTGATGTAGAGATAATGGCTCAATTTTCGCTGCACTCCTTCCACGTTCAATGCAACGGCAATAAACCAACTTCCATTATCCGTTAGTGGGAATATCTCCAGCGAGTGTGTTGGAACAGTTAGCTAGCTTCATGGAAGTTGTTCCACAAAATATGCCACGCTCTTTTCAACCTATTTTCAAGCACTAACAACAACAGCAAAATATCTAATAACTTGGAGAATCTTTTATTCAAAGATTTTATGTTACTAGAATATTAAACATACCATATGATAAAAATTCAAAGTGTATAAAATAATATATTGACTTAGATTAAATAATTAATCATTCTCCACAAGATATAAATGCAAAATTAAACATTACATTATTTTTGGTATTTTATATTTTTCGCAAAATAAAAACTATATTATACTTTAACCTATGTATTTGGCATCATTAAAACATGGAATACAACATTTTAAATTGGAATATAATGGAATAATAGATGATGCATTTGATACGGTTAATTATGTAAATGTTGTTTGATTAGCGTAACTTGTGGATAATATAACCAATATTCTCATACCTACGTGCACCACCTCATATGGAGTAATTTTCATACATCACCTTTAATAATGGATTCTAAATGCATTCTTTGATTGAACCAAACAACTAAATAAAAGTTACAATTTTCATTCCACACCTATTAGGTCGTCATTTACATACTATTAGCAGTGTGGCTTCTCCATATGTCCTATGAAAAAGTTACGATTTTTTGGCCACATGGTTGTCTAATTCTACTTCACATTTTCACCAGTTCAATACGATCCTCGTATTAGACTAACATATTTTTCTCATTGAATCCACAATTTTATGTAATTTTGAGTCAACACAACACTCTTGAAAGTCCATGCTTATATTTCATTGACTCGATTTAAAATATATACAGGAGAACTTGCATCAGTATCTCAATTTCAATTCAAACATGGGTTTTGTTGGAAGTTTCTGATTTTTTGTTATTTTTCTGATTTTATTTTTATTTTTTAGAATCAATATCATGTTGGAGGTTTCTATTTTTTGTATATTTTTTGCCATATCTCTTCAATTTTTTTGTATATTTTTCTCGCCATATCTCTTCTATTTTTTTTTGTATATTTTTCGCCATATCTCTTCTTTTTTTTTTTTAGTATCTGTTAGATTTTTTTTTGTATCTTTACGTTTCTGAGTAAGCACATGTTGAGAATCTTTACCATTAATTCCAGTTTGTATTGTTTTGTTTTTGTGATAAATTTTTATCTTTCGAATTTAATGGCGAAATGCCAAAAAAAATTTTTTTTTTGACTTACACCTGTACCTATTGTTGCGGTTTTGGCTAGGAACCGCAGCAATAGGTGTAACATATTGCTGCGGTTTTGGTTAGGAACCGCAGCAATATGTCGGAACCGCAGCAATAGCTTGGCCTATTGCTGCGGTCAAAAACCGGAGCAATAGGTTAGTTACCTATTGTTGCACCCTTAATTGTTGCGCGGCCAAAACCGCCGCAATATGCCACTTAATGACCGCAGCAATAAGCATTTATTCTACTAGTGTGAGGACTTTGAAAAGAGATTTCCTTCCTTTGTTACTGAAACTTGAGGGCAAGTTTTTTCTCAAGGGGGAAGGATTGTAACAGGAGGAGGGCTAACAACTTGTAAAGTAGTTAGTTAGTTAACATGCCTTTAAAAATGTGAAAGTTTGTTGTAAAATTCTGTTAGTTCAGTTGTTTGTTGTAAATTTCGTTAGTTCGTTTTGGTGGGAAAATAAATTAAGTCCGATTTTCCTTACTTGACTTTTCTTAGTTGTTTCCTAAATACAAAACTAATCCTCAATGTAATTCATTCAGAAAATTAATACAAACACTTCTCCCTAAATTCTCAGAGGTTGCCTCTATTGTATCTTGTTTGTTAAGGAGGTTGCCTCCCTTTTTACCCTGCAATTAGTACTTAACACGAGCTATTATAAGCTTACTGTTACAGAAATTAGCATATTAGTGTTAGGCTCGTTTTGGAGGAAAATGTATTTTCTCTATTTGTCGTTGTTTGGTTGGACAAAAGATTTTAAAGGAAAAACTAAGGTGGAAATAAGTTTTCCATCCCTTTGTATACATTTTCGGCTATAATTTGAAAGAGACCTATTCTCCTTTACTCTCTCATTCCCAACATCTCTATTTTTCCTTCTTAGGTTAATAGTTTTCCATCAAACCAAACAAAGGGAAACTAATTCTTCCTCTCTTTTTTTATTGCACCATTTGCTTTTTCACATTTATAGAGACGTTTTTATGAACATTAATATCTCTAATTGTGTATGAATAAAGATTATAAAAATTTGATATTTGGAATCCTTGCATTGAGACGAATCTAGCAGGACCTCACTTAATTATGTTTTTTTTTCTTACATAATGATGCGAGATAGTTTAACACAATTGGTTGATACATAGTGCCAAACATCAAGTGTGCAATTAAAATACAGAGGAAGTATTTAGTTGTGTTTTCTACCGACAAATCTTTTTCGTGGCAAATTTTTTCCATCAAACTAAACACAGTCTTAATGAGTCAAACCATTTAGGTTATTAGGCTGTCCTAACAAAAAGTTTTGTAGTTTGTGGTTGGTATGGGTCAACCTGTTAAGTATAAGATTATTATCAATATAATTTGCTTAAAGGTTTTGTGTTATTCTAGTATGAACACTAGACCAACTACAAGCGGAGGGGTGAATTGTAGTTGAGGGAAAATTTTCAAAATGTATTGCGGAATTAAAAACAAACTAAAAGTAGAAAGAGACAAACACACAAGATTTTTACAAGGAAAACTTTATAGGCCCAATAGGAAGAAAAACTTTGACCACGAGAGATTTTGACTCAAACTCTCTTTACTATAATAGGCCAAAAGACTCTATCTTTTACAACCTATTAACGGACCTTCTCTGTTCCTCTAGGAACTTGTTCCCAGTCACCCAGTTCCTCCTGAACTGATGACACTCACTTTGACTTCACTCGAAGTCTTCTATTTTCTCTCTTTCTTTCTCTCTCTTGATTACAAGGATATTCTCTCAATTTTCTCTCACCCAAACACTATGAATATTACAATGATAAGTATGTTGAATATAAGAGGAAATCACTAGAAAACTTTCTAAGTATAGATCTTCTTTTTATTGTCGAAAGTTCTCAATCTTTCTTCTTCGAATAATCTTCCTCTTATATAGCTGCTGTATTTAGCTTCTTCTACTGGAAATGTAATGCTCTATGATCTCCTTGATGTTCACTTGAATTGATGTAGAGATAATGGCTCAATTTTCGCTGCACTCCTTCCACGTTCAATGCAACGGCAATAAACCAACTTCCACTATCCGTTAGTGGGAATATCTCCCGGCGAGTGTGTTGGAACAGGTTAGCTAGCTTCATGGAAGTTGTTCCACAAAATATGCCACGCTCTTTTCAACCTATTTTCAAGCACTAACAACAACAGCAAAATATCTAATAACTTGGAGAATATTTTATTCAAAGATTTTATGTTACTAGAATATTAAACATACCATATGATAAAAATTCAAAGTGTATAAAATAATATATTGACTTAGATTAAATAATTAATCTTTCTCCACAAGATATAAATGCAAAATTAAACATTACATTATTTTTGGTATTTTATATTTTTCGCAAAATAAAAACTATATTATACTTTAACCTATGTATTTGGCATCATTAAAACATGGAATACAACATTTTGGATTGGAATATAATGGAATAATAGATGATGCATTTGATACGGTTAATTATGTAAATGTTGTTTGATTAGCGTAACTTGTGGATAATATAACCAATATTCTCATACCTACGTGCACCACCTCATATGGAGTAATTTTCATACATCACCTTTAATAATGGATTCTAAATGCATTCTTTGATTGAACCAAACAACTAAATAAAAGTTACAATTTTCATTCCACACCTATTAGGTCGTCATTTACATACTATTAGCAGTGTGGCTTCTCCATATGTCCTATGAAAAAGTTACGATTTTTTGGCCACATGGTTGTCTAATTCTACTTCACATTTTCACTCGGCTCAATACGATCCTCGTATTAGACTAACATATTTTTCTCATTGAATCCACAATTTTATGTAATTTTGAGTCAACACAACACTCTTGAAAGTCCATGCTTATATTTCATTGACTCGATTTAAAATATATACAGGAGAACTTGCATCAGTATCTCAATTTCAATTCAAACATGGGTTTTGTTGGAAGTTTCTGATTTTTTGTTATTTTTCTGATTTTATTTTTATTTTTTAGAATCAATATCATGTTGGAGGTTTCTATTTTTTGTATATTTTTTGCCATATCTCTTCAATTTTTTTGTATATTTTTCTGCCATATCTCTTCTATTTTTTTTGTATATTTTTCTGCCATATCTCTTCTATTTTTTTTTTAGTATCTGTTAGATTTTTTTTTGTATCTTTACGTTTCTGAGTAAGCACATGTTGAGAATCTTTACCATTAATTCCAGTTTGTATTGTTTTATTTTTGTGATAAATTTTTATCTTCCGAATTTAATGGCGAAATGCAAAAAAAAAAATTTTTTTTGACTTACACCTGTACCTATTGTTGCGGTTTTGGCTAGGAACCGCAGCAATAGGTGTAACATATTGCTGCGGTTTTGGTTAGGAACCGCAGCAATATGTGTAACATATTGCTGCGGTTTTGGTTAGGAACCGCAGCAATATGTGTAACATATTGCTGCGGTTTTGGCCCGGAACCGCAGCAATAGCTTGGCCTATTGCTGCGGTCAAAAACCGGAGCAATAGGTTAGTTACCTATTGTTGCACCCTTAATTGTTGCGCGGCCAAAACCGCCGCAATATGCCACTTAATGACCGCAGCAATAAGCATTTATTCTACTAGTGTGAGGACTTTGAAAAGAGATTTCCTTCCTTTGTTACTGAAACTTGAGGGCAAGTTTTTTCTCAAGGGGGAAGGATTGTAACAGGAGGAGGGCTAACAACTTGTAAAGTAGTTAGTTAGTTAACATGCCTTTAAAAATGTGAAAGTTTGTTGTAAAATTCTGTTAGTTCAGTTGTTTGTTGTAAATTTCTGTTAGTTCAGTTTTGGTGGGAAAATAAATTAAGTCTGATTTTCCTTAACAGCTTTTCTTAGTTGTTTCCTAAATACAAAACTAATCCTCAATGTAATTCATTCAGAAAATTAATACAAACACTTCTCCCTAAATTCTCAGAGGTTGCCTCTATTGTATCTTGTTTGTTAAGGAGGTTGCCTCCCTTTTTACCCCGCAATTAGTACTTAACACGAGCTATTATAAGCTTCATCGTTACGTAAATTAGCATATTAGTGTTAGGCTCGTTTTGGAGGAAAATGTATTTTCTCTATTTGTCGTTGTTTGGTTGGACAAAAGATTTTAAAGGAAAAACTAAGGTGGAAATAAGTTTTCCATCCCTTTGTATACATTTTCGGCTATAATTTGAAAGAGACCTATTCTCCTTTACTCTCTCATTCCCAACATCTCTATTTTTCCTTCTTAGGTTAATAGTTTTCCATCAAACCAAACAAAGGGAAACTAATTCTTCCTCTCTTTTTTTATTGCACCATTTGCTTTTTCACATTTATAGAGACGTTTTTATGAACATTAATATCTCTAATTGTGTATGAATAAAGATTATAAAAATTTGATATTTGGAATCCTTGCATTGAGACGAATCTAGCAGGACCTCACTTAATTATGTTTTTTTTTCTTACATAATGATGCGAGATAGTTTAACACAATTGGTTGATACATAGTGCCAAAAAACAAGTGTGCAATTAAAATACAGAGGAAGTATTTAGTTGTGTTTTCTACCGACAAATCTTTTTCGTGGCAAATTTTTTCCATCAAACTAAACACAGTCTTAATGAGTCAAACCATTTAGGTTATTAGGTCCGTCCTAACAAAAAGTTTTGTAGTTTGTGGTTGGTATGGGTCAACTGTTAAGTATAAGATTATTATCAATATAATTTGCTTAAAGGTTTTGTGTTATTCTAGTATGAACACTAGACCAACTACAAGCGGGGGGGTGAATTGTAGTTGAGGGAAAATTTTCAAAATGTATTGCGGAATTAAAAACAAACTAAAAGTAGAAAAAGACAAACACACAAGATTTTTACAAGGAAAACTTTATAGGCCCAATAGGAAGAAAAACTTTGACCACGAGAGATTTTGACTCAAACTCTCTTTACTATAATAGGCCAAAAGACTCTATCTTTTACAACCTATTAACGGACCTTCTCTGTTCCTCTAGGAACTTGTTCCCAGTCACCCAGTTCCTCCTGAACTGATGACACTCACTTTGACTTCACTCGAAGTCTTCTATTTTCTCTCTTTCTTTCTCTCTCTTGATTACAAGGATATTCTCTCAATTTTCTCTCACCCAAACACTATGAATATTACAATGATAAGTATGTTGAATATAAGAGGAAATCACTAGAAAACTTTCTAAGTATAGATCTTCTTTTTATTGTCGAAAGTTCTCAATCTTTCTTCTTCGAATAATCTTCCTCTTATATAGCTGCTGTATTTAGCTTCTTCTACTGGAAATGTAATGCTCTATGATCTCCTTGATGTTCACTTGAATTGATGTAGAGATAATGGCTCAATTTTCGCTGCACTCCTTCCTCGTTCAATGCAACGGCAATAAACCAACTTCCACTATCCGTTAGTGGGAATATCTCCAGCGAGTGTGTTGGAACAGTTAGCTAGCTTCATGGAAGTTGTTCCACAAAATATGCCACGCTCTTTTCAACCTATTTTCAAGCACTAACAACAACAGCAAAATATCTAATAACTTGGAGAATCTTTTATTCAAAGATTTTATGTTACTAGAATATTAAACATACCATATGATAAAAATTCAAAGTGTATAAAATAATATATTGACTTAGATTAAATAATTAATCTTTCTCCACAAGATATAAATGCAAAATTAAACATTACATTATTTTTGGTATTTTATATTTTTCGCAAAATAAAAACTATATTATACTTTAACCTATGTATTTGGCATCATTAAAACATGGAATACAACATTTTGGATTGGAATATAATGGAATAATAGATGATGCATTTGATACGGTTAATTATGTAAATGTTGTTTGATTAGCGTAACTTGTGGATAATATAACCAATATTCTCATACCTACGTGCACCACCTCATATGGAGTAATTTTCATACATCACCTTTAATAATGGATTCTAAATGCATTCTTTGATTGAACCAAACAACTAAATAAAAGTTACAATTTTCATTCCACACCTATTAGGTCGTCATTTACATACTATTAGCAGTGTGGCTTCTCCATATGTCCTATGAAAAAGTTACGATTTTTTGGCCACATGGTTGTCTAATTCTACTTCACATTTTCACCAGTTCAATACGATCCTCGTATTAGACTAACATATTTTTCTCATTGAATCCACAATTTTATGTAATTTTGAGTCAACACAACACTCTTGAAAGTCCATGCTTATATTTCATTGACTCGATTTAAAATATATACAGGAGAACTTGCATCAGTATCTCAATTTCAATTCAAACATGGGTTTTGTTTACACTCCACGATCCAATAAATATTTACTATCGGGAAAGAGGGGAAATGGAGTCTTAGACTCTTATATGAAACCTTTAATCCTTTATATGATTGTGTCCTTATGATACACCAATATTAATCATTAATCATAATCCTGGAGCAATATTTTAAATTTTTTACCCATCCACTTGAAAATCTTCTTCTACAACCTTCCTCAATTTATAACCCACCTTTAACCAAAATGTACAACTCCATTAAGTTTATTAAAAGTTTTTATTTGTGTGACATTTTAAAACATAAATCTTTTTCTCTAATGCCATCTTTTCCCCTTTCACATTATTTCCCTCCCACCTTGCTATCCACTCAACGAAAACCATCATTGACCAGTTTTTTCATTTCAGCACCTTCAATCTCAAATATAACTATAAATCCTCTCTAACTGGAAAAAACTTTGTCTACTTAGTGAGTAATCTATCCACTATAGATAGATGTTGATAATTAGTAGAGCTCTATTCAACAATCTTAATAATTTTTTAATTGTATATTCTTAGTGGGTCGATGTATCAATCTCCTCTCAAGTCAACTCTTATTCTCTAGCTTTTTCCAAGAATATGATAAAATTAATATATTCAATCACATATTATAAGTATGATCATTACTAGTAACTTTGGAGATCGCCGAGGGGCACAACACATAATAGGTGAACGAAGGAAATCTTCAAGTGGGCGAGTTGAATATAAATTTCACATATTGAACCAAAATTGTGGTTAGTGATTGAGAATGTGTACCATGTGAAAATTAATAGTACAAATGTAACATATATAATTTCCTATATATTTTTAAGCAAATTTTCAATTTTGTGTACTAGTAGACTTACATAGTTAGTGCACACAAATAGAGGAAAGAACCAAGTATCATATATAATAAAAAAAGTTTAATACCCTATAAAATAGTCAAAAGTTTAAAAGTATATCATATATTTGGGAAAATTTGTCACCCATAAATTTCATATTTCGGGGTGTTTTTCCATATTAATCCCAAATTTAATTTATCTATAAATAATCCCAATAAGTTTAGTGATACTCCTACCGAATTTGACCCTGGTGACTTATAGCCATATTTCACATGTTAATTTTAATTTTTCTCCATCATCGCCTTTCTTCTCTCCATTCATTTGGCTGAACATGGTTAATTGAAGCAAGTTATGTGGATAATTTTTGTTTGTAAAATTGATCTACTTCCTCCGTTTTTTTTTACTTGTAACATTTTTTTTTTTCATCAACTCCAATGCAAAATCTGGTTAGGAGAGAGGTAGAGAGGAAAAAAAGAGAGGGGTCCATGTGATTGGAGAGAGATAGAGATAAAGGAAAAGCAAAAGTAGAAAGTGTTGGAAGTAATTAATTATTTCCCTTTTAGAAAAGTGTTGCAAGTAAAAAAAACAGAGGAATTATATTCAATTCAAACCAATATAGGAAGGGTATCAACAAATTTAGAATCATTCATAATTAAATCAAATTTAGCGACTTGGATTTATAGTGATAATTTTTCCTATAATATTTTTGAAGATTATTTCCTTAATCATTTTTTTAGAATATCTTCTTATACATAGTTTAGGAAAAGGTACTAGGATCTCTATAATTTAGATATTAAAGTTTATCCTTATAAAATGTGCATAATTTGTAAGAAAATAAAATATAGAAAAATTACCCAAAACACGTTTAATTCTAAAAAAATCCTATAACATATCCCTAATTTTTCTCAAAATTACACAAAATGCTTATATATAAGCTACTATCCACATATCTCCTTGAAAATTTGGGACAAGCTCTTGTAATCTTGTAGTAAGTACCTCCGTTTCACAATACATACACCATTTCTCATTTGGACACTATTCATCAACCAACTTTGACAATATTTCTCTCACCATTGTGTAAGAAAAAACATAGTCAAGTGGGATCTTGTTAAACTCGTCTCAATGAGAGGATTCCAAATATCAACATTTTATAATTTTATTTATACGCAATTAGAGATATTAATGTCCAAAGAAGCGTGTTAAAATACGTGAAAAAGTAAATGGTGCGTGTATTGTGAAACGCAGGTAGTATTTGTCTTGGGGTGGAGAAACTTGTCAGTGGATGGTCCACTACCAGTACCTTAGAGCACCATTAACCATGAGTGAAACAAATATTGTGAGCATAATATTAATTTTTGGGCCCTTAACCATGAGTAGAACAAAGATTGTGGGTTGGTTGGGGAAAAAAATGCAATGGACGATCGAGTTGGCGATCAGGCGTGGCTGGCCCCCACGCCAGCCTGATCTGCCAGCTAAAATTTTTTTTTTCTCTCCTTCCGGTCAAAATGACGCGTTTTGACCGGGAGGAGGGACAAGACAAATTCTTTGCAGCGCCAACAATGTTAATCGCGTCTGGCATGCGTCAGGCCAAATGTCACTCCCCTATTCGTTTTTAATATATAATTGTTTTAAAATTTGAAAGGGTTATATATTTAAAAATACAAAGTAAAAAAAATTAAAAAAATACTAATACCTCTATTTTTCCGAGCTCCATAAATAGAGACCCATTTTCCTATATTTTGGACAAATATTATTTTCAACTATTTACTAATTTCCTCTAATTTTGCTTATTTATATGAAATATATTCTATTTTTACACTTTAAAAAAAATAAAATCTCGTTGTGTATTTAATTTAGTTAATGATAAAAATACTAATTATGTATTTAATTTTTATTAATACTTATTATCAATTATTAATGAATATATCATATTAGTAAGAAATAAATAATATATCCCCTAAAAAAAAGAAATAAATAATATATATTGTATAACGGTGGTTGGGTGATGAGAGAGATAAAAGTAGTTGGGTGGGGTCAAAAAGTAAGAGAGAGGAAAAAGTAGTTGAGATGATATTTTGTGTTGTTCATGGTTAAGACTATGTTTAGTTCTCCTGATTTTTACTGATCTGATCTGAACTTATTTTTTCTGATCTGATCTGAACTAATTTTTTCTGATCTGATCTGATTTAAACTTATTTTTTCTGATCTGATCTGGTCTGATTTGAACTGATCTGATCTGAACTTATATTTTATAAAACATATTATTACTAATATTATTATTACTTTGTATTTCATTACTAGTATTACTATTACTATCATTTTATTACTATCACTACTTTTAATAATAATAATAATAATAATTGCATAATTAGTTTTTTTTTTAAAAGAACACATAGTATATGAACATACAATTAAAAATAAAAGAACACATATTTTAGATAAAAATAACTTATTGTTCATGGTAAAAAGAACATATTATTCATGTCTAAGATCCGTTTATAATAAGAACTTACTAGGTAGTAATGAAAAGAACATATATTGAAAGAACATATATTGAAAGAACATACAAAATCTATTTAAAGAACAAATTCTAAAACTAAAAGATAGATGCTACTTTTATATTGATGGCATTTCGGATTTAACTAACAACAACTTCTTTGTTATATCAATCAATTGTTCTTTTTTATATTATTATAAATAAACCAATAAATTATATATAGTCATATGATCTTGAACAAAATTGTTAAATGTTCTTCTTATATCGTTGTCATGTTCTATATAGTTATTTTTAAAGATAAGTTGAAATCCCTTGTGGAGGGGAATTTGAATGTGATGCCAACACCATTAGGTTATCCCATGCTATTCATGTTTTATATAAACTAGTAACATATACTTTATATTATACTGCCAAAATTGTTAAAAAAAATAAACATCATATACTATTGTCATGTTCTTTACATGTACAACATCAAAAAGAACATTGAATATCAAAATTGTTAATTAGAACAAATATAAAAATAACACGTACAAATGCCAAAAGAACGACATCCTTCTTCTTGAACACAAATAGCTTGAAATAGTGATAACAATGATATTTATAATAATAATGAAGACATTAATAGTAATTACAAATATCTATACAAATATATTAAAAAGCATTTTTAACCAAGTTTACACGCCACGTGGCACTATCCCTTTAGTTGTTTCGTCCCATGTCATTTACATACATTAAAAAGAATTAGAAACGTGCTCCGTATAAGATTCGACCACGTGACCTCAAGTTAATACAATAAAGTTCTAACCAATGAACTATGCAACATTATGTGCTACTCTTTTAACATGAAAGTATTAATAGCTCGGGGCATCGTCCGGGCTAGAGATGATCATGGGCCGGGCCGGGCCGGGTTCGGTCCGGGTCGAGTAAAAAAAAGCCCATTGACCGGGCCGGGCCAGACCCAAATCCGGGCCAAAAAATTGTGCCCAAAGCCCGTTATTTCGGGCCGGGTCGAGCGAGCTTTTTCGGACCAAAACGGACCGGGCCAAAAATTTAGACTAAAACGTCTTTTTTGGCTTGTCCAAAGCCCGCCCAAAAAAAAAAAACTGCCCAAGCCCGCCCCAAAACCGGGCCAGACTGGAGTTGATCAGCTCTAGTCCGGGCGTAATAACTAGTTAATAATTAATAAGTACAACAACAACAATAATAATCCTTTTGAACAAATGTACTAGTAAATAGTTGAATTAATAGTAATAGTAATAGTAATCTAATAATAATAATAATAATAATAATAATAATAATAATAATAATAATAATAATAATAATAATAATAATAGTAATAGTAATAGTAATAGTAATAGTAATAATAATAATAATAATAATAATAATAATAATAATAATAATAATAATAATAATAATAATAATAATAACAATAGAATTAGTAATACTAATAATCATAATAATCATGATACCAATAACAATAATAACAACACTAACAATAAGAAGAAGTCCCGTTCGTTCAACTTATTTTAACTTATATAAGATTTTATAAGATAAATAAGATGTTATACACACACAATAAACTATCTTATAAGATAAGATAAGATAAAATAAGATAAGATAATATCAGATAAGATTTTATAAGATCTTATAAGATAAGATAAGATAAGATAAGATAAGACAAAATAAGTTGAACATAACAGACCACAATAATAATAAGTTTTTAAATATAAGCATGATCTGAAATGATCTGAACTTATTTTTTTCTTATCCGATCCGGGACTATCCTGGCCTCGATCTCGATCCGATCGATATGAAATAAGTAAAAAGGTGAACTCGAACTCGAACATGGGAGGATAGTTGGAAAAAGATTGAAGGGGTGATATTTTTGAGCAGAGAAAGTTAGAGAGGAGTGGGATGATTTTTTTTTAAAGATTGTGAAGGAGGGTTTAAATAAAGATCATTCACTTCTCTCTCTAGAAAATATCACTCTCACTGTATTTTCCTACCTCCCTCCTTAACAATGAAGAGAAAATTTTTTACCCCAACTAATTTTTTTTCTCTCTCCTATCCAATTATTTTTTTCTCTCTCATCACCCAACAACCATAATACAATTTTTATTATTATTTATCTCTTAATAATATAAAATATTTATTAATAATTGCTAATAATTATTAATAAAATATTTAACAAAAAAATATATGTACAATGAGATTTTTAAATATATTAATTTAGATTTTTTTAATGTGAAAATAAAAGTTATTTAATATAAGTAAGCAAAAATAGAGAAAATTAGTAATGAATGTGAAAAGACAAGTTGTCCAAAATATCGCAAAATGGCCTCTATTTGTAGAAGTTTCTGAAAAATAGATCTATTTAATTTTATTTTTTTTAAATAAAGCCATTGCAATATTTGTCATCTGTATTATTTTCTCTCCCGCGTAGATTTAACAAGTGTCGGGTTTCGACACACGCGTCGAAAAGTTAACTTTTTTTGTTTTTTTTTCCAAGCGAGATTAATGCGTTTTGGCTCAATTTTAAGAAAAACGACGTCGTTTGACGTTGAGTTGGCAAAAAAAATTAACTTTTGGACCGTAATCTGCGCCCCACCCCACGACTGGTCGAGAAACCAATCGTCCCAACCCACTTTTCTCCCCAATCGACCCACTATCTTATTTTGGACCATCATTAGGGATTAAAATTTTAAGATTGTGTTCACACTCTTTATTTTGGTTTATAATTAAGCATGCTCTTAGTCCCTACTAGCCCATTAATCACGGACCAAGCCAATGCAAAGCCGGTAAAACCTTTCAAAAAGAAAGTTTAGGAAATAAATACTTTCTTGAGGGATGACGGAAATGAATGCTTCGTAATCAAGGAAATTTGAGTTCAAAACATTCTTTTATTTTTAAAAGTTCCAATACCATAGATTCTTAAGTTAAATTGAAAGAAAAGGGTATTCTATATGTGATCTGTACCACACTCGATAATAGCACCCCATGTGAATTGTGATCCACCGCCACCGACAAAGACCCACTTGTCCGACCCATCTCATTTTACTTACTCCGTGATCAACTCTCCCTTTAAGTTCCTCTACACCTCACACTTTCTCAACATCTCTACAACCCACTCATCTCAACCGTTAATCTAACACACTCATCAATCAATCAACCGCTCAAACAATCCCTCCACATAAACAAACAAATCAGGTATACCAAGTTAGCATGTACCCTCACACACAATATAACTCCACTTCACTCGTTTGCCTTTTTCTTTTGCTGGACAGTGTATGAGTAGTGTGTAAGACAACATCTACCTACACAACTAAATTTATTTCTCCTTCATCTTCACTACTCTTCTTAAAACCACTCACTTCAAGCAAACCAGTTGTTCAAAGAGGAGAGAGAAAGAAGAACAAAAACAACAATGGCGAAAATTGCAGGAATATTGTTTTTACTATGTGTGCTTCCAGTTTTAGCAATGGCAGGTAGGCCAGAGAAGAAGCCATACTGTGTTCGTGGAAAAGTTTACTGTGACCCTTGCCGCGCTGGTTTCGAAACCCCCGCTTCTACTTACCTTGAAGGTTTCTCATTTTCTCTCTCCTCTTTTTTTTTTTTGCTAGCTTCTTCTAGATCCGCTATTTCTCCTCATTTTCGGTTTAGATCTACATTATATACTTTGTCTACTTTGTTCATTTCGCACTGTTAATTTCCGTAAAATATGTCTTGCTAATTTCTAGCATTTTTATTTTTTTTAAAAAAGTTTATAATGGTTTTTTGAAAATAAGTTGGAAGAAAATATAATGCTATCACGATCTATATTTGCTTGCTTCGATCTACATTTTCGGTTTAGATTTGTATGTTTTTTTTATTGATTTTACAGTGTTTTTTTTTTGGTAAGATTTAATTTAGTTTTATGATAATATTTGATGATTATTTGGAGCAAAATCTTTGGTGAATCTTGAGGGAAAACAGCGATATCCACTAATATCATCTTATGTATATACCACATGATAAACCTTGATTAAATTAGACTGAATCAGCACTTAAACTCTTCTTTTGAAGCTGAAAGAACGCACCCTAAGTTCAGATAACTTCCAATTAGTTCAATTAAGTTCGGATAAGTTTCGTAACTTTAGCCGAACAATGTCTAGGAGAAGAGAATGCACCCTAATTATAAGTCCTAATAAGTTCAAATGAGGGAAATTCCGATGGAAAGATTACGCATTTACGCCCTATTATCTGTACATAGTATTGTTAGGCTCAACATCTGTACTAACATTGTGATTTGATCATGTGATTTTAGGTGTAAAGGTGAAGTTGGAATGCCGCCACAGGCAGACACAAAAAGTCCTCTACTCAGCTGTGACAACCACCGATAAAACTGGATCTTACAAGATTTTCGTTGAGGACGACCAGAAGGAGAATATATGTGATACCATACTCTTGAGCAGTCCCCACAAGGGGTGCAAATTGGCTGACCCTGGACGTGATCGCTCCCGTGTTGTCCTTACCAGCAACAATGGTGTTGTTTCCTATGATCGTTATGCTAACAACATGGGCTTCACTGTCGAGGAACCCATGAGTTTCTGTGCTCAGCTGATGCAGCAATATCAGCTCACCGAAGATGAAGTTTAAATTTAGATTCGTCGTTTGAGTGTATGTTGGTTCGGTAGTATGGGTATCTACATATATAATGCTTATTATGCTTGTTACCTAGTTAATTATGTTACTTAATCTGCTTAACAACTTCTGTCATTGGTTGTTGCTAAGATGAGCCGCATTTGTTTTACTTACGATTGGTTTAGTGACATGAGTGCCCTGTATTCGTAGATCTGGAACTACATCGTACCAAGATATAGGATTATTGCCAATCTTTAAACCTTCAATCTTTCAGTTGGGGGACATTTTCCTAGTCAGTTGAGTATCTGTTGATTCTTAATATTAAAATTTCTACCAAAAGAAGCTTATTGTAGCATGAATAGTAGCAGTTTCATGCTGTAAGAGCTAAGGGTATGATTAACGGTAGTCTGGAGTGCAAACTTTGGTGAATCTTGAGGGAAAACAGCGATATTTTTGACAAAGACTAGCGTGAGTCTGGAATGGAGTTTGGAAATCCGAGACTATCAAAGACTCCTCTGGTGGGCCCATGCAAGCAATTACTTTTTTTGGTAAACCAACAAAGCAATTGTGTGATATGAGAATATCAAAAACACCAAATCATAATCTACAATCTGTTTCTTTTTTTTATATAAAAAAATCATTCTAAAAAACCTATAAATAACCCTTTGTGTGCAATTTTTCTTTTAACATTCTTCCAAATTCTCCTAAACCTATAAGTAATTATTCAAAGTATATATTCTCATGACATGATTTTATGTACTCAATGTAAAATAAAAAAATGAAATAGAGTAAATATAAGAGTTTTTCATGGGATATACAGGGTAATAGGGTATTTTGTGGGGATATACCTCACTAATTTTTTTTTTTGTGGGGATATACCAACATAAATTTAAGTTTTGTTAAAAGGTATCAAAAATATTATTTTCGGCAAAGAAAATCAAATTTTCGTGCTTTGACTTGGAAGCTTAACCCTAATTTATACCCTATAAAGACAAATTCAAACCACAAAGACAATTAAAGAACACAAGAAGTAAATTGAATTGAGATTAAAGCTAAAATAAGACATCATACCTTGTAATTGATGATTTTGGGCGGTCCTTTCTTACTGAATTGAAGAGCGCTCTTTTTTCAAGGTTTAAGGAGAGGGAAATGTTAGGGGTTGGTTATTAAGGGAGGGAATTCTTAAAAAATTGTTAAAAAAAAACATTTCAATAGGATGCGCGTGGTTGAGGCGGTAAAACACAACATTTGTGGCTCACTCGCGAATTCCTACCAAGTCAAAGACCGGAAATTTGACTTTCTCGCCGTAAATAGTGTTTTGTGGTACCTTTCAACAAAACATAAATTTAGGTTGGTATATCCTCAAAAAAAAAATTTAGTGAGGTATATCCCCACAAAATGCCCCTATTACCCGGTATATCCCCGCAAAAACTCTAAATATAAAATAATATGTTAAACTTTTTGTAGAGAAACCTGAGAGAGTTTGAGGGATAAAGTGAAAACCTGCAATGAATCCGGATTGAGTCGAAGAATAAAATGTAGGTAAAAGTTAATGGAAAAGTCTAATGTGACCGAGTCAAGTTTGGGGTTGAGTATGAGGGATAAACACAACCTAAGAAGTAGAACATCTTCTTTCAAAAAAAAAAAGTAGAACATCTTCGAGCATCTTTTGATGGTATGATTTCAGTTGATGTTTTTGTAGTCAATAACAAAAGGTGTTGAGTTCAACTGAAATAGCTCTTCGTTTGCAGGAGGGCTGAGGCCTAGTTTTACGTGACCTTGAACCATGTAACTTTGCTTGTGGCTCATAAACTCATCTTAGACTTAGTTATTGGACAGGGTGGTCCAATTAAAGGGTTAAGGTTAATATTATAGGGTTATTATTGGATAGGGTTAATATGTAGGCAGTCGTTATTGGACGAAGGTCATTATAAAGTCAATAAAATATCCCAATAATTCCGAAAAATAAATAGATATTGTAAAAAAATGTATGAATTTGTATTTAATTATACTCACTTTAGTCTCTTTCCATTTACTATTTTCCTTGCCCGTTTATCAACTCGCTATCTGCATTGACCCGGGTCGGCTCGCTATGACCCGACCTGCATTTGACTTGCATCGACCCGTCTAATAACTAAGTCTACTCATCTTACATGAAGATGCATCCTAATTTGCAATTTAATAATGTTAGAAAAAAGTTTTAGTAGCCTATCAAATTAATACATGAGAGTCCAATAACTTATATTTTCAAAATAGCACAATTAAGTGAAATTATACTTGCCCATAACAATCCACGTAATAAATTATTAATCACTAAGAGTATGCCTGTTTGGTTGGGTTAAAAAGGTTTCTTGAAAAGTGGTTCTTTTTGTCTTCCTTTGTTTGGTTTGAATTTTGATAAGGGTGGAAAATAGTTTTTTCAATGATAGAAGACATTTTTTCTTCTCCTCCTTATTCTTCACCTTTCATCTATCCTTTTCCATTCCATTATATTATTCTTTTTCTCCTTAACTTTTCATCCAATGAACCAAACAACAAAGACAATATTATCCTTTACCTTTCATCTATCCTCCCTCCATTCCATTATATTCTTCTTGTTCTCCATAATTTTCATCCAATGAACCAAACAATAAAAAACTATTTGAAATATATCATTTACGGCATGTTTGGTTAGTGGTCTTTAAATTATGGTAATGGTAATGCTTTTTAGTCTAAGTTTGTGAAGACATTTCAATGTTAACATCCATAGTAATGAAACTTGATGTCAAAACATGTGTTTTTCTTTTACAAATTTCCATTACCACCCAATACCACCTTTGTAAGTGGTAATGGATGGTAATGAAATTTAGGAAGAAAACATGTGTTTGGGGATAAAGTAGCATTACTATGGAGGTTGACATGGAAATGCCTTCACAAATTTGCACTAGAAACCATTACCATTACCATTACCACCATTTAGTACCACAAACTAAACGGGCAGTTAAGGAAAATCATTTTATTAAATTGTTTTCCCTCCTATCAAACGAAGCTAAAAGAAAGAGCTATATTGGTAAGTTTTGTAAACATGAAGATAAGAAAATGAGAAGACGAGGCCTTTTTTAGTGGGACGGATGAAACGATCAAACAACCAAAATATTTCCAATGGTCTTCCTAAAGATGACCATTGAAGTTAGTTGGCCAAAAGATATATATAAACCATTATCATTACCACCATTTAGTACCACTAACTAAACGGGCCGTTAAGAAAAATCATTTTATTAAATTGTTTTCCCTCCTATCAAACGAAGCTAAAAGAAAGAGCTAATAATAATTGGTAAGTTTTGTAAACATGAAGATAAGAAAATGAGAAGACGAGGCCATTTTTAGTGGGACGGATGAAACGATCAAACAACCAAAATATTTCCAATGGTCTTCTTAAAGATGACCATTGAAGTTAGTTGGCCAAAAGATATATCAACGACAGAACATGGACACCTCTCTTATATGCAGATATAGTAGCCAAAGTAATTTCTCAACAGCATAACGTGTACACCTCGCTCACATCAAAAGCCCCATGCAGTTGATTGTGGCCAAGTCCTCTCAGTTTTTTTTGGTCCAGAACAATACTATGTATGTAAACATTGACATATATGAAAGTTAAATAGACAATTTTTGCAATATTAACTAGTGTTTAGGCCCGGGGGATTCCTCGGGGTTTCTCTGTGCTACAATTTAGTACTCGTAGTAGTTAAAAAAGTCATCTCATACTCATTTAAAAAAGTCATGTCATTCATTATATGGATTTCAAAAGTTTTCTTTTCATATATCATCACTAATTTTGATTAAATAAGCAATAATAGTATGGTGGAGTGATGGTTGGATCTCTTTCTTTGATACTTGAGGTTGTGGGTTCGAATATTCACGTTAACAATGCTTTTTTTTTTACTATATGAGAAAAGACGTGGATAGAATGTTCTTGAATGAAGGATGGTGACACGTGACACGTGGCATATATACGTTCTTAGGAACGCTTTTTTAATATATTAGACGTGGATGCGGCCTAGGCCCATATTGAATACAGACTTATGATCAAATTTCGTTTATAGTATTACTGTAAATATAAGGGTAGTATTGTAGTAGTCAACACTGCTCTTCAAATGGTATCATGCATACATAATTAATTTTAATGAACATGCGAATTTATTTATCTTTAAGGATGCAAGGGCTATGTTTAATAACATTAACTAATTACAACACATATCTGTAATTTTGTGGAAACATGGATCACTAAAAGACGTTAGATCAGATGGTGATTCTTTGGACATCCTTACATAAGGTCAAGGGTTCGAGCCCAGGCTTCAACATATTTATTTTTTAAATAATGTCCACTTGAGTTAGTTGGTTAATAGACACGTGGCAAAATTCCGTTGGCGGGGAGGAGGGTGCCACGTGGCGCATAAACGTTGTTAAGCACGCCTTTTAATATATTACTAGTTATTAGGCCGGCTATGCCCGGGTAAGGAAAATTTTCATTTATTAATATTATACTTTAAGATGATAACACCAAATGTTATTTGGTCTATTGGTTAAGACTTTAGTATATGTTCTTGAGGTCCTGGGATCAAACCCTATGCTACGCAATTTCTAATTTTTTTTATTGTTGTGGATTACATGGAGTAAAACTCCCTTAGGGAGAGCGCCACGTGGAACCCTTCCTTGTTTATGCACGCCTTTTAATATATTAGTATAAATTATAGATATCCTTTGTGAGTCATCTGAGCCCCCTGTCTGATTTGTTTCACGAAACAATGAAAGGCCGAGACACCATCAAAAGTCTTGAGCTCTTCACTTGCATCCTTAATAAGTGTTAATAGTCCAAATATTTATTTAGATGTTTTTCAATAGTATTAATAACTATGAGGTTGTTACCTTCAATTTTGAAGATTTTTAATGCCTAAAAAAGAGGCTATATTTACCTTTCCTTAGGCCGGGCTTCCGCAATCGGGATAGTACAATGATCGATTGAGCTTTAGCTCGCTTAAAAACAACATTACTTTTTATTATCTGTAATAAGAAACCAAATGAGGGCTTGCCATTATCTAATTTAGAGCCATCAAAATCAAGTTGGGGGAGAGGGTGGGTGGCCCCTTACGCACTTTTTTAGAAGGATGGGACAGCAGCGTATAGTATATAGGAAACAAATCGGGATTCTATTGAAAGAATAAACCTTTGAAAAATGGGAGGAGCGAGGACCAGTCGACCGTGCAATATTGCGCCACGAGCCTTAGCTAATATTTTGAAACAAAGGAAATATTTAGGAAAAAGAAAAACTCAGACTAAAAAATGCTCAAACCCATCTAGTTTAAAAAACTCTCTCCTCTTTGTTTTGATTTTTGTTGCTATAGTACAAGTAAATAAGCAGAACATGATAACATGAAAGGATTATGTATTTGGTTGAATTTGATTTCAATTGTAGATATTGTATGACTATTCATTAAATTATTTATTTGGTTAATTTGACTTCAATTATAGATGTTGTATGACTATTATCTCCTTTTGAAAAGAGAAAGAGATTTTTTTAAGCGGGAAGATTGTGTTAGTTTTTTAATAAAAGGATATTTGTTATTTACATGAATGGTCAAAATTGACAAATTGTAGTCGATTCATCGTATAATCACTATTGGTAATATCAAGGTCTTTCTAAAGCGGGTAAGGAAGTTACGATAAAAGAAGTGGCCCAATCCCTCCCTACCTACGTGATGAGTGAGTTCCGACTTTCGTCTACTTTCTTTGATGAACTATGTTATCTCATTTCTCATTTTTGGTGGAGTTAGAAGCAAAGTTAAAGGAAGATCCATTGGCTAGCATGGAAAATATTTGTCTGCCTAAAATTGAAGGGGGTCTTAGGTTATGTGATTTTAAGCTTTTCAACTGGGCACTCATGGGTAAGCAAGTATGGAGAGTACTTAAGCACAATACAAATTATTTGGTGGCCAAAGTTCTCAAAGATAAATATTTCTCTTATTGCTTTTTTTGACGAGGCTTTGTTGGCTAATTGCCCAAGTTATACTTAGACAGTATTTGTCTTCTTGCAATGAAGTTAAGGTTCTTGAACTTTTCTTCCGATTGAATGCGATCGTATCCTAATTCCTTTGAGTATAAAAAGCCTCTTGATTTGTTGGGATTTGGAGAAGAATGATTCTTATTCGGTTCGCTCGGCTTACCATGCTTGTTTTTGGTGATACTTGGGTTGAAACGGATGCTCCTAGTTTGCAGCATATGGATAGAAGAATATGGAAATTCATCTAGCATGCCAACATTCTTACGAGAATCAATGTATTCTTTTAGTGTGCTTGTCATGACGCATTGCCAACGAGAGGTGGTTTACATCGTGGCATTTTTAATTTGATAGAGGAGTTTGAATTGTGAGGGTTTCCCTATGGATGCTGGCAAAGACGCTCTTCTTGGGTGTATTTCTAGCGAGAACGTGGGATGCTGCTCGGTAGGGGTGTTCATAACCGGGTATCCGGTATTTCGGGTACCCAGACATGCGGGTAGTAAAAATTTCGGCCCGGGTCGGGTCACAGAGTACCCGGAAAATATATTCACTGCTGTTCATTTCTCTTTTACCCACTGCCTTGATGTCATGAATTACACCCACCGCCTTGTGCTAGTGGGTCACAAAAAAATTAATATTTGATGAAGTTCAAATAGCCACTGCTATGAAATATGAATATGATGATTCTCGTCATCACACAAATGCAAATCAGCATGATGAGTTACCGGCAATAGCTCGCGCGTTTTGGCTTCTGTTCACATTTTAAAGTCACTTTCACTTTAATTTTTTATCATATGCAGTGTATGATAAGTGGAAAACTGCAGTTTTTTTGTTGATAAATGGAAATTGAAAAACGCATAATAATGAAAATTGAAAAACGCATAATAATGGAAATTTTAAAAGTATTTCACGGGTATCGGGTACCCGGTTGATAATAAAAATCGGCCCATGACCGGACCCGCTTTTCCGGGTCGGGTACCCGGCCCGTCAAAAACATATTTTTCGGAAAAAATACCCGGTTTTTTTCTAGCGGGTCAACGGGTCGGCGGGTCGGGTTTTTTTGAACACCCCTACTGCTCGGTTGGCCTGGATAGTAGAGTGTTGGTTCCCGTCTTTCATGGCTTGGGTGATTGATGTGTTTCACAACTTGGATGAGGATCTGCGGGTGCGTGTTATGGCTCTTTGTTGGGCAATTTAGGGTTCTCATAATCGCGTTATCTTTGAGAACGAGGTGTCGTCCTCTATTCAAGTGTGTTCTTATGTTGAGAAGTTATTGATTGCTGATAGAGATGGAAATAGATCGGGTTCGGGGCGGGTGGACCATCACCCGCCTCCATCCACCCTACCCGATCCATCCATCATCCGATCAAACATCCACCCGAATCCATCAACCCATCACCCACGGATGAAACGGATGGATCGGACGATAATCGGATGAAATATGTTAAAATTAAAATAATAAAAAATACATAATATTAATAACATCAAATAATTAAATCCAAATCCAAACTTCAATTAATTATAATACACAAACACAAAGTTCAACATTCAACAACATCAAATAATTAACGGTTTTTCACTAGCACCCGAGTTTTCAAAAAATTCACATGGTACCCTCCATGTTTTCAAAATTCACGGGTACCCTCGCTTTTATGCAAATACACCCAAATGCCCTTAATGACTAACGACGTTAACCACCGTTAGTTTTAACCGTTATTAACCCTTAATTAACCTAATTAAACCCTAATTAATCTAACTTCTAACTAACCCTAACCTCTAACTTCTAACCCTAACCCTAACCCCCCATCCCTCACCCTCCCACCACCAAAGCATCCCCCCTCCTCCACCCCCCAGCCTCCACCTCCCATCGCCAGCCCCCACCCCCATCGCCACCATCCACCCCCTCCTCCACCCCCCACCCCCGCACCCTCCTCCTCCCCCAGCGGCCCCCACCCCCCAAACGCAACCCATCTCTGCGCCTCGTTTTCTCTTCCCCGTTTCTTCATCATCATCTCGCCTCTTCTCATCATCTTCCTTTCGTTTTCTCTGTCGATTCAAAGGAGCCATTAATGGGGGATCGCGGAAATTCGGCTTCATAATCATCTTCCTTTCGTTTTCTCCGTCGGAATCAAAAGAGCCGTTAGTGGGGGGTCATGGAAATTCAGCGGTGGTGGGGGAGGGAGGGGTGGGGGATCGCGACTGGTTGTTCTACTCCCACGAAAATCGACGGGGTGGACGGGGGTAGTGCGGAAATGGACTGGGGTCGGGGGGAGCGAGGGTTTGGGCCGGGTTTATGGTTTGGGCCGCGCGAGGGTTGGGAACCGGGTTTGGGCTGCGGGCGGCGCGGGGGTGGGGGAGGGGGGCTACGTGGGGTGGGCCGGTAGGGGGACTGCGGGGTGGCGGGTGGGGGTGCGGGGTGACGGGTGGGGCGGGAAGCATTGGTGGTGGGAGGGTGGGGGAGGGGTGGCGGGGGTGGTGAGAGGGTGGGTTTGGGTTAGGTTTAGGGTTTAGGGTTAGGGTTAGAGGTGGGGATTAAAATTAGGGGGTTAATTAGGGTTTAAAATAAAAAATTAGGATTAATGACTACCGGCGGTTAACGCCGTTAGTCATTAAGGGCATTTGAGTGTATTTACATAAAACTGAGGGGTACCTGGTGAATTTTGAAAACATGGAGGGTACCATGTGAATTTTTTGAAAACTCGGGGGTACTGGGTGAAAAAACCGAATAATTAAGGAGTCAAATAAAGTTTAGCCAACATATAGCAATATCTTAATTCATTATAATAAGTGAGAGAAATTAAATCAGTAGCAGCATCACTGCAGCACTAGCGAACAAGGCCCTCCACTACCACTTGCATCATCATCATATATTTTCATCTTCATCTCCCTACCAATGATTAATAAAATAAATGATTAAGATGTGAAGAAATCTGTTTCTAAAACCGCTACAAAGGCAACCCGTGTCTTGCCAAACACAACTATAATAACAATTAAAATTTGAATTAAAAATAATAATTGAATTTGAGTTTATAGTCTTACTTGAGTTTGAGAAGAAACCTCCCAAGTAAAGCAATGTACGGCAACCTGGCATTGTGGTAATGAAAGTAGGAGAGAAGAGTGAGACTCTAAGAGAGAGATGAGAGTGAGAAGAATTGAGACTTGAGAGGAAGCTGCGCCTGCTAGGCAGCTAGGGTTAAACACTTAAACTTGCTCAGTTTGGGGCCTTTGGACCATTGGGTTTTGAGTTTTGACTGTGGAAATTTTTTTTTTTTTTTTTACTTTAAACGGGTAACGGGTCGGGTGGTAAACGGGTGACGGGTCGGGTGATTGATGAAAAAATATCACCCGAACCCGACCCACACCTGTCACCCAGTTATCCGTCACCCGGCTATCATCCGTTTAAACCGGGTTTTTCACCTTCTTAATAAACCGGGTGGAGCGGGTGGTCGGGTGATCCACTGGATATTTCCATGATTCCATCTCTAATTGCTGAAATGTCTTTTGGTGACTCGTCGAGGCCGGTCTACTGCTGCACTGGTTGTTCATTGGGTAGCTCCTCCTTTCGGTGTAGTGAAGATTAATGTTGATGGGAATGTCTTACGTGAAATAAGGGGAGGGGTGTTTGGGGTTGCTTTGCGGTGTTCAGAGGGAATTCCTTGCTTGGTTGTGCTATATTGCAAACTGTTCAAGAGCTGGACACCGAATGCCTTGAAGCGAGTTCTATTCTCTATGGCATGAAGATCACGTTGGAGTTTGGCTTCAGGAACATGCTTGTGGAAATTGATAGCTTTAATGTGGTTAATGTTATTTACTTATTGATAACATTTTACATCTTGCTAGTAGTTTTAGTTTTGTTTCTTGGTCTTTTGTTGGTAGGAACGACAATAAGGTGGCTCATGCTAGCTCTTGCTCACCTCTCTCCGTGGGACTTGGGTAGTAGAATCTAGAGCTCGGACTTTCCTCCTTCGTTTCTTTGGTGGCCAACGATTTGCGGTTGAATGGTTAGTTGCTCCCTTGGAGCTCCCTTTCTAAAAAAGGACATACTTTGACTATAATTATCCATTAGTAATAACTAGTCTTGGCCCGAGCTTAATTCGGCATATATAATACTTCCTCCTTTTCTTAATAGATGCATCATATTGACTTTTTACACTATTTGGATATCAACTTTGACCATCCTTAATTACTAATTATAAAGATATATGTCATTATTTTAGTTACATTGATGTGTTAATCTCAAAGTATATTTTGAAAATATTCTTTTTTAATAATTTTTAATAATATCTCTATCATACAAGGGAAGGGGAGAGTTATGGTGTCCCCTTACAAATTTACTTAAATGCCCATTAGTAAATCAACTACCACCTAAAAAAGGGAAAAACAAAGTCAAACTCAAATATAACATTGAAAAATTAACTTAAATGTTGAGGGCAATCAAGTTATAATTGAAACACAAAAAATGGAAACATTGACTATAAGATTCAAAGTATATTTATGCTTTGAAAAAAAATAAAAAGGATTATTACATCAATCAAATATCTTATCAATCAATTTACAAACAAAATCAAGTATTACATCAAAACGGAAAATTCAATCAATAACAAAGTGAAATAATTTATTTAACACAAAATACTATGTTAATACAACATAAGAAATCCTAAAAAAACAAACTTAACATTCTTTTATTGTTCATCAAGTTTAATTTTAAACACCTAAAAGAAAGAATAAGTAAAAAAAATTAATAAAAGAAGGGTTAAGTGATAGATGCTTAACCAGAGAAATTTAGCCAAAAAAATCTAATATGCAAAATTTTACCCCTGTTTATGCCCAAAAATGCTAGAATTTATGTTTGAAAAAGTTAAGAAAACCAGGCACGCATCGCGTGCATAATTTGCTAGTATAATTTAAGATTTTGATGGTCTAAGATGTGCATCGGCAAGTGTGTCCATTCAATATGATACATCTATTAAGAAATAGAGGAATTATATAGGAAAAGATTTGATAGATTAAACAGTTGGTCTTGTAAGAGACCGCCTACTTTTAGTTTAAAATTAGGCACGGCCCAAGCCCAATATTAAGAAGAGAACATGGCATATTTTTTAATATAGTGACTAGTTTAATCTATTTAGGGACTGGTTTAATTTATTCCGTGACCAGTTTAATCTATTCAGTAATGATATTCTCTAACTCATTCAGTGACTAGTTTAATCCATTTAGTGACTAGTTTAATCCGTTCGGTAAGACTACCGAGTTATTTTTTGAAGTTGTCTGTTGTAGTTTGAGAATTAAGAAAACAAAGGAAGGAGAAGAGAAGGGATGACTAGAATAGCATTGGGTTAGAGTGAAATGGAATGGGCTTGTTAGAAAAATTCAGTATTGGGTTCGTCTAATTTTATGTTAAAATTAGACCGCCTATTCTAATAATTTGTGTTGAATCGTTTCCCAATCTAGTGTTAGAAATTAAACAAATTCCCAATTTGGTGCTTGCTCAAAACTTATTCCATAATCTAGTGTCCATGTAGGCTTGGAATTACAAACCTAATATTTTTAGTTTAACAACACTCCAACCCTCCTTTTTTTTTTTGGTGAAACTCCAACCCTCCTTTTCATCTTGTAAATTAAAGAAAATAAAAACCTGCTATTCCTCCTCCCTTCATCCCCGCGCCAGTTTGAATTTTTTTTTGTTTTTAAAAAAATTTCCTCCAAAAAAAATGAAAGAATACTACTGTTCATTTAGGATCAAATTACAAACAATCTTCACACATTACTAATTTAATCAAGCTGGTTGTCAAAATTGAGACAAATACATAGTGCCACCAAAATAATTAATTCTTCATCCTTCTCTGTCTACTCCATCAGCATCAGCATCAACATTATTACGACTCAAAGACACAAACTCAAGCTCATCTAATCCTATTGGTTCATTTTGTTGTTGGTTGGCCATCATGGATGTAGAAGTCCTTAACTGACTGTTATGTTGAGTTTCATATTCAATATTCATTTGATCGATAAAAAATTGGTCATCGTTGAGCATCTGTGTGAATGACCCAATTAATGGGTAATCTGAATTTTCCATTTTTGCAAATGATAAAGGAAATGGGTATATGAATACTAGTGGCATACAAAGATAAATCAAATTCAAATGGACTTTTTTTATATATTTGTAATATGAGTTTTTCAACTATATTCAAAAGCAGGGACTATTCATTTCTGCAAATGATAAAGGAATTGACTTTTTTCTTTTTGTCCTCTAAAATAAGATCAGGTAGTGCAACACATTGCAAGGAAACCATGGAAAACGAAAACCATCACTTCGATGTTCAATTTGACAAAAATCCAATTGACTTTGCAAGATAAAGAAAATAAATAATTCAAGATTCCTAAACTTAATTCAAGAAACCATTCGAAGACCATTACTTCGATGTTCAAATTTTTTTCCCCAAAAATAAAATTCCATACCAATGTTTTTAAGAATTAATTGAAAAAATAGGACATGAGTTTTTTCAATATTTGGGAAAGCATGGAAGACGAAAAACGTACCTGGAAGGGGAGGGGCTGCGACGGGTTGAGGAGATGTGCCAATGCGGTGGCCGGTGGGTGGTGCGGTGAGTGGTGCGGTGTAAACTACGGCGGGTGCAGCTGTAGAAGAGTGTAAGGAACTGTAGTGACAGTGAAATCAGACTTTTCATTTTTTACTGGAGAGAGAAAGGTAGAGGGCAGTAAAAACAATAGGTTTGGGATTCCAAGCCTATGTGGACACCAGAATAGGGAATTAGTTTTAGACAAGCACTAGATTTGGAATTTCTTTTATTTCCAACACTACTTTGGGAAAACAATATTTCGAATTAAATTTTCATGAAATTAGTTTTCCAATTGAAGAATATTATCTCAAATTTGTCGTTAAGAAAAATAGTTTATTTATATAGAAGATTTTATTTCCTATAATATCTTATAAATTATTTAGACAGAGAAAGTTTTAATAAAAGATCGACATGTGTTATCTCTAGTATAATATATTAGAGTTCCTCGATTATGTAATACTTAGAATCTCATATATATAATGTAGGTCATACTTCTTTTAGATTAATGCATTAATAACTAGAATTCATAAAAACACTTATAGAGATGAGTATATTAAGGGTGGTTCTAAAAGTGTACTTTTTTTTAAAGGACTAAAAGTGTACTTTTGTTGGCAAATAAATGGTCAAAAACTGTCATTCTACATGAAAAGTAAAAAAAAATAAGAAAATTGTTTAGGAAACATATTAAAAAAAAATCCCCAAATTATTTAGTAAATGTTTGTAATACTGCCATGCAAAACTTTTGAAGATGAGTTGTTATACGTATATTGATTCCATTTGCTATCTATGTACTCTACTGCCTTGTTGGCTTTTCTATTATTCAAATTCAATGATTTTTCGATTAAAACTGTATGAAAGTCCTCTTCTCATTACACGTATTAGATATTAAGAATAAGAGTCATATTTTCCCTTACATTTTGTCTTGTCTAATCTATTGAACATATTTACTACCTTCATCTTATGAGAAACTACTCATTTCTTATTTGCACGTTCTCCAATGCACAACTTTACCATTAATATGTTTAACCAATTATTTGTAAAAATAATTAAAAAATTATGAACAAAATAAACACTTGAGACAAATCTAACACTATCCTACCTGTTTTCATTTGTCATGTAACACCCCCAAATTTCTCTCTTTCTAAAAACATATTTTAATATAAAACTCATTGAGAAACTTGAGAGTATTACCGCCACGTGATAACGTTATTAAAGGCTTTAATACTAACTACTAACTGAACTTTAAACTAATGCAGCGGAATAACTGAAATAATTCTCTTTATTGATATAAACTTTATTGTACAACTATAACAATGGAATATAGAAAATAAAATAACAACTCCTTGACTAATTATGATTCCTCACTAACTCCCCCATATGAAGTATGCATCATATCAACTTGTAAATTCTGCTCGCCAAATTAGGGTCATCACAGGGACAAAGCCATAAAACAAAACAAACAAAACGTGTGTCAGTAAAAATACTGAGTACATGTATATGCGGAATATTAAACACTTTATTTAATTAAACATTTGAAATATTTAATTTCGAAAAGCCTTCCTTGGATACTTGTAATACTTATATAATATAGAGTATATAACTTTAATAAAAATCCTTTTTCCTTGCCTAGGTACCTAGCTTTCCTAAAGTGTGCACACTCCCCAAGTTTAGTATTCCTTACTGAGTCTATTACGAGGGGATACTACCTTGTCCACATGACTTATACAAAAAGTACATGGGTAAATAATATAATGGCTACCGTTGTTGCTAATAAATAACAAGCCGTTGCCTGGATAAATAAATAATATAATATTAATAGCTACCGTTCTTGCTAATAAATAACAGTCGTTGCCTCTTTATTATTGCGATCATAAAAGATCATATATCTAATAAAAATCCTTCTGAAATAATCCTCCTTTAAAAAGAATAATACTACTTATAAATTTAGCCATATAAAGGCATAAATAAAATAACTTGCTTAAGAGGTAACTTTTGAAAAATAATAATAATTCAAAAACACTCCTTTTTAAATATTTAAACATGCATTTAAATATCAAACTCCTTGTAAATTATATGAATACAGATTCAAAGATCAAACTTTATAATAATATTGAACTAAAGACATAATTCAAGTGCATAATAAAATTAATAAACATTCAAACATGTTCATATAAAACACATGTAGTTCATAATAAGACTTATAAAAACATGGACTTCAATCCAAAATATTTTCCTAAAAACATGATACTAAGGTTGCAAAAATAATTATTAAAGATCTACATATACACGCACCTTGAAAATTAATAACTACTAGGGAAGAAGAGAAAGGGTAGGCTAAGAGGGAGAGAGAGTTTAAACTTGAGAAAAGAGATGTATTTCTCAAATTTGGTGTGAAGAATATGATGGGTGGAGACCCCTATTTATACTAGTCGGATAGGTAGAATCGGAGTAGGACTAGGAAACTAAAAGATGAATTTAAGAAAAAAAATAAACTAATCTAGCTAAGATATAGCTAATATTTACGATCATCCAACTAATATTAGAGAAAGATATACATTATCCCACAAAACAAAATTCTAGAAGGTTAATCTATAAGATAACAGCTAAAATTAAAAATAAAACAAACCAACATCAATGTGAAGTATACATGCCGGCTGCACTATGCGCCGAAACTCTTTTTTTTTTTTTTTTTTTTCTTTTAAATATTTTTGTTTTAAACAAAACACTTGGATTTAAAACTAGTAGACTTAGGCCCAACATTCAATTTGGGCTAGGATTTATTTAAAATACCCATAATTTAATATAAAAGGCTACTTTAAAAACTTTTCTAATAAATAATAAGTCTTTTTAGTAAATAAAACCTTTTTGAATAATAAGTTAATAAAAATACGGAGTATTACAGACTACCCTCCTTAAAAGAAGTTTCGTCCTCGAAACTTGAAGCAAGCAACTAAGAAATAAAGCAAATAATTCACATATACCAAAAAAAGTTTCTATAAAAGTAAGCTAACTCAGTTAAAAACTCATAAAACAAGTCAAAATTAGGTCAAAAACAACGTTTTAAGTCAAAAGCGCGAAACTCTATCGCATTCTACTCCCCTTAAAAGGAGTTACGCCCCCGTAACTCGCTAAGACTGAAAACTTGACTTAATTTTTTTTTTACCAACTTTGTAATACAAACAATATAAAAACATTGGTTGACAAAGAATAAAAAAAAATCACTAGATAGATTATACCTTCGAAAATATCTTTTGAGCTGTGAGAATTAATCTCTTTTTCAAGGTATTAATAATAGAAGTATTTGCCTTCAATAATAGATCAACATAATATATAAAATATTTAAATCAGGTCAAAAAGGGTAGTTTATGACAAACTGAAAAGTTTTAAAAATTTGAATAGGAAAATTTTCCAAAATTAATAAAGAACTAATATTGATACTAAAACAAGTGTTGCTGAAAAACAACTTGAGGTGAATGGTAATATATTAAAAGAAAAATGTTATAATATAGTGAGTAAAAGAAAATTATAAAACCTTTCGTAAGCTTTACTTGAAAATGCCATAATCAAACATGCCTTTTCTTTTATAAAATACAAAAAAATTGCTTTCTTCTCAAAAAGCTTCACAAAACTCATGAAGAACTCATAATGAATATCAACAAAATAACGTTGATCATACTTTATTACAAATCAAATGAAATCATTTCATATGCTAAACTTGTTAACATAATAACAAAACACATAATTCAAGAAAAGCAGTCTTCCTTACTTAGGACCTCAAAACTAGAACTCCTCGAAAATCATCTTAAAATTTTCCTTGAAATGCCATAATCAATATTCTCTCAAAATAGATAGTACTACAATAGTCAATTAGGACTTTAGACAATAAATAAACAATCTTGCCTCAAAATTGATATAATCTCCATTTCAATAAAATTAACTCTTTCACATAATATATACTCAATGCTTAAATCCATAAGACAAAAATACGACTACTATTTCCAAAATCAATTACCTTGATTGACTAATTTCTTCCCGTTTCTCCTTTATTAAACTTTCGATTTTTTTTTTCCAAAAAAAAAAGTATATTTCTTACATTATTAAAGTCACTTGACTCCTTTGATAATTGATATACCCAATCCTTTATAACTCATTATAACAACAATAATACACTACTATTCAATCAAGAGTTCAAGCCTACTTCCAAATATAATACTCCTCTTGACACCCAATAATACCCCAAAATCAACTTAGCATGACGTTTGGAAAGCTCTAGTATCTTACTTCCACCTTTTAATACAAAAAAGGATCTAAAGGAACCTACTAAAAATTCAAATATGGTCTTTCGTACTTTCTTTGCTTAACTATAACAACGATAACTCCTTTTAAATATATTTGCACTTCAGCATAGGGAAAGATTCCTTAATTAAATCAAACTTCAAATATGATATCTCATATACCTATAAGGTCCTCATAATATCCCTTATTTTGCCACCTTTTTAAGGTTGTAGCTATATGATAAGTCATATTTATATATAGTTTTAAGGTGCATTTAGGTTGCATTTTAGAGCATTTAGATTCATATTTAGGTTCATTATTGCATCATATTCTTAAATTATGTTATTCTACTCCTATTCGGTATGTTTTCTTATTTTTGATGAATTTCAGGTAATGAGAACGTATTTGGAGTATATTTAGCTGAGCTTGAGGATTAGGAGCACTTGGAAATAAGCTACGATGCATAAGGATAGTATGGATACGTCTTAGTACGAGTTTGAGCGAAAACGAAGCGGAAAATCATTAGAAGAAATGTGAAAAAGGAGTCATGTATACTCTTCTGATCATAACTTTTGATGTGCTTCTTAGAATCAAGAAATTCCAGTTGGGTTGGAAACTAGACTTGAAGGGCTTTCCAACGATAGGTCACACGCCCCAAATGAACTTCTGGTTCGAGAGATACAGCCTTCGCAAGTTGACACAAAAAATCGCTGTTTTCGGGCGAAATGAAATTTTCACAGGATGCAAGGCATGTTAGCCCGGTCAACCGGGCGAGAAAGGAGCCAAAATCTCTTGCGCGCCCGACCGGGCGGGCTCGCCCGGTTGACCGGGCGGATTTGCCTTTCTGTCGTAGTTCCTCAATCACCGTCGCCCGACCGGGCGGATTTCGCCTTGGCCAACCGGGCGGTTTCTAGGGACGGGTTTATTTGCCTTTTTTAGTCCGTTTTGTAAAAACTATAAATAGGTCTTCTCTCTCTCCCCAAAGGACCCTCTCTTTTTCTGACGTTATATTTTGTATTCTTAGGTTTAGCTTTAGTTTCCTTCTTCCTTTTCTCTCTAGTTTTTCATGGCAAACCCTAGTTTCTCTTTTCTTCATTAATTCATGAGTTTATAAATTTCATCTCTTTTCTTTCATTGACTTCTTTGATCATGCTTTTCTTTGTAGATTTAAATTTCTTTATTTATTTCATGATTGAGTAGTTTATATTCTAGGGTTTGGGAATCCATGTTTATATGCTATGATTCCTGATTGATATTTATTAATGGTTTGATTAGTTATTGATATCTCTAATTGATTAGTGTTTTTATTGTTAATCTTGCAATCTGATCAATTGTCTGATTAAATATTGCTAATATCGAGTCATAGATCGAGAGATAGTACTCTTTAGAGGCTTACCTACAATTAGCAAATCTGATTATGTTGAGCGACCGTACTAGCATATGTTGATTTGAGAGCGTTAAGGCCCGACTGTAGGATTAACATGTGCTCTAGATATCTGATTAATTGAATCATTGATGATATTTTGATAGATTATAGTTATGAACATGGTGAACCATTGCCCTAGATCCTTTTTAGCTTGATTTTCGTAGTTTGATTAGTTTAGAACTTTAATTCATTATTCCTGATCTTGTTTAGTTTCTCCATGCATTAGAAGCTAGATTAAAACAACCATCTCTCTGTGGATTCAACCCTACTTACCCTACTACATTGTTAGAAGGTTTTGCAGGAATTATTTTTCACAGGTGTTTGACAACCTATCAAATTTTGGCGCCGTTGCTGGGGAGACGGTATTGTTTTATTTGGTTTTTATTATTGGTGAAATTAAACTGTATATATATTATTTTCTTTTTTTTCTTTCTTTTTGTGAATATATATATTTTTTTTGTTCTCCTTGTCTGTTTTAGTGTGTTGTCATGGAGTGGAATAATTATAGTTCAGAGGGGGATGTTTTTTCTAATTATCAAGGGCAATATAATTATTCTGGGTATTATAATGCGAATGATTATGTTTGTGATGCATCATATGATTGTCAAAATTCACAAAATCTGTGCATGAATTCCTATGAATATTGCCATTACCCTAATGAGTCTTATGTGCCTGATTATACTCAATGTTATCAACCTGAAGTGAATAATTTTTTTCAACCCGAAACATCAGAGCGTCAGGAACTATTTAACATGATGAAAGAGTATATTGTTAAACAGCATGAAGATTTAAATGAATTAGCTCATGATTACCAAAACATGGCGAAATCTATTGAATTATTTGCTGCGCAACAATCTACTAACCAACAGGTTATACTTGATGATGATGATTTTGGTGTTGAGAATTATACTTCAGAGGAGAAAGGCATTGTTTTGACTCATGATAATTTGTTAGAGGGTAAGGGTGTAATTGGTGAGGTCGGTAGTGAGTGTCTCTATGTTGACGAATCCATAGTTGAAAGTGAAGTGTCTGACACTTTTTCGATAAACTTTTCATCTGCATATGAGTCTAAAGTTGAGAGTGATATGATGCATGAGTCTTTGTCGGTTCCATCTGATACTGTTTTTGAGTCTCATGTTCCCTTCTCTAAAAAACTTGATCTTATTCCTTCTTCCCCTTTATTATATCCTCCATCGTTCCTTCTTTCTCCCCTTTTGAATGACTCTCATGATAATGTAAATAATGTACAATTGGTTTCTTTTCCGTCTTTTGAGTCCTTTAAAATGACTAACGATTTTTCTTTTTCTTCTTCTTGTAAATATAATTTTTCCTTTGATTTTTCTTTTGGTAGTTTTAGTAATATTTTAGTACTAATTTTTTTCATTTTTCCTTTCCACTCTTATACAATATGCTCTGAGATGTTTGCAGGAACATATGATAAGCTTCTTAGAGCGTTGAACTATTATGAGTGATCTACTAATCTTAAACGGTCATGCAAGACCTTAAATCAGCGCTTATCGGGAGGCAACCCGACTTTGTTCATTTTTTATTTTTTAATTTTTTATTTTTTTAAATTTTTTTTTTTTGGTTTGACTAACTTTGCTAATGTGTGATGAAGTCTTTTGCTAGGTGCAAGCATAGCCAATTTTTTTTGGCTAAGTTCATTGCCTCATTACAACTATCGATTGTGGTGGAGGTGTCGATGCTCTTTGACACTCCCTTTGATTACCCACCCCTTTTGTAAGTTGTACCTCTCCCTCATTTAATTCCTCTTTGTTCACATTGAGGACAATGTGTCATTCAGTTTGGGGGAGGATGTTTGTCATCATTACTTAGCGCATGTTAGTTGCATTTAGAGTAGTTTTTTTCATTGCTTTCATAGGATGTTGCACGGTTTGTACCGCTCACTAGGAGTGGGAGTTTACGTGTAACCAAAAACATTGTACTGCTTTCTTAGTTGCATTAGCATATTTCATGTCATATTAGACTTCATCTCATTTAAGTTGCATCTATAGGACTATTGCTGGCACTCTTTGAGAACTTTGATGATATTTTACTACATTTCCTAAGCGTCATTCATCTTGAGCATGATACTTTATAGCACGATTGTTTCGCAATTGATTGATCTCTCTCTGGTTCGATTTAACTTTATTGTGCAGACACCTTAAACTAAGTGAGCTTCTGTGCCTATAAACTGACGTATCTATGTCAGTTATGTTCTTTCATGTGTGATTAGTTCCTTAGTTGTTGCATTGATCTTGATTTTGACTTGGTACTCTTTGATATTTGATAGTGCATACATTTTGATATGATTGAGACATTTTATTTCATGATCTTAGCTCCAGAGTTACTCTTGTTTTCATATTATCCTTCCTCTAGCCCCGCTGAGCCTTTCTGACTATGTTTGATTGCTACCTACATTAGAAGCCATTGGCCTCATTTGATATTTGTCCTAAGCCTAGCTTGGGGGAGCGAGTATTAGTTTTGGTTTGGTTTGTATTGAATTGAAATGCTCTATTTGTGGTTTAGAAGGATGGAAAAGTATGTTTAGTGAGCTTTGAAATTGAATTGTAAGTTCGAGAAAAAAAAAAAGTGAAAAATGAAATGAAAAAGAAAAAAAAAAGTTGTGAATAAAGTGAAATAAAAAGGGTTATGATTGAATTTCTTGAGTGAATAAGGTTGTTGATTATATTTGGAGATTGTTGGTTGTTGCGTGGAGTTGTTGTGATCTTTCTTGGTCATGTTTTCAGTTATATGATGCTCCACAATTCCCAAATTATTCCATACCTATAACCTCTGCCCCATTACAACCCTTAAAAGTCCTCTTGATCATTGTGTATTGTATTGTTGAGTGTTAAGTGAGTCAAAAAGTCAAAGTTAAAGAGTATTTGCTTCATCTGAGTCGACTTAATTAGGTTGAGTGTCATCATTTATGCCTTAAACACATGAGAAATTTGAGTGCACATAACTATAGTGAGGTCTGTCAGGTTTTGTTAAATCCAGCTTGGAAGAGATGGTATGTAGTATGATTGGAGAGTCGATTGCGATACATGACATGCTATGCGGCTTTGTTCGAGATTGTTTCGATACTTGGTTTGTGTAGTGATTATATCTCTTGTGTTTTCAGTTGAGTGTTTAGCCCTGTTGTAGTCCTATATTGTAGGTCGTCTTTCTTTTCCAATGTTTATGTCTTATTGCTTGGGGACAAGCAATGGTTTAGCTTGGGGGAGTTTGATAAGTCATATTTATATATAGTTTTAAGGTGCATTTAGGTTGCATTTTAGAGCATTTAGATTCATATTTAGGTTCATTATTGCATCATATTCTTAAGTTATGTTATTCTACTCCTATTCGGTATGTTTTCTTGTTTTTGATGAATTTCAGGTAATGAGAACGTATTTGGAGTATATTTAGCTGAGCTTGAGGATTAGGAGCACTTGAAAATAAGCTACGATGCATAAGGATAGTATGGATACGTCTTAGTACGAGTTTGAGCGAAAACGAAGCGGAAAATCATTAGAAGAAATGTGAAAAAGGAGTCACGTATACTCTTCTGATCATAACTTTTGATGTGCTTCCTAGAATCAAGAAATTCCAGTTGGGTTGGAAACTAGACTTGAAGGGATTTCCAACGATAGGTCACACGCCCCAAATGGACTTCTGGTTCGAGAGATACAGCCTTCGCAAGTTGACGCAAAAATCACTGTTTTCCCGCCCGGTCGACCGGGCGGTTTCGCCCGACCGGGCGAAATGAAATTTTCACAGAATGCAAGGCATGTTAGCCCGGTCAACCGGGCGAGAAAGGAGCCAAAATCGCTTGCGCGCGCGCCCGACCGGGCGGGCTCGCCCGGTTGACCGGGCGGATTTGCTGTTCTGTCGTAGTTCCTCAATCACCGTCGCCCGACCGGGCGGATTTCACCCGGTCAACCGGGCGGTTTCTCGGGACGGGTTTATTTACCTTTTTTAGCCCGTTTTGTAAAAACTATAAATAGGTCTTCTCTCTCTCCCCAAAGGACCCTCTCTTTTTCTGACGTTATATTTTGTATTCTTAGGTTTAGCTTTAGTTTCCTTCTTCCTTTTCTCTCTAGTTTTTCATGGCAAACCCTAGTTTCTCTTTTCTTCATTAATTCATGAGTTTATAAATTTCATCTCTTTTCTTTCATTGACTTCTTTGATCATGCTTTTCTTTGTAGATTTAAATTTCTTTATTTATTTCATGATTGAGTAGTTTATATTCTAGGGTTTGGGAATCCATGTTTATATGCTATGATTCTTGATTGATATTTATTAATAGTTTGATTAGTTATTGATATCTCTAATTGATTAGTGTTTTTATTGTTAATCTTGCAATCCGATCAATTGTCTGATTAAATATTGCTAATATCGAGTCATAGATCGAGAGATAGTACTCTTTAGAGGCTTACCTACAATTAGCAAAATCGATTATGTTGAGCGACCGTACTAGCATATGTTGATTTGAGAGCGTTAAGGCCCGACCGTAGGATTAACATGTGCTCTAGATATCTGATTAATTGAATCATTGATGATATTTTGATAGATTATAGTTATGAACATGGTGAACCATTGCCCTAGATCCTTTTTAGCTTGATTTTCGTAGTTTGATTAGTTTAGAACTTTAATTCATTATTCTCGATCTTGTTTAGTTTCTCCATGCATTAGAAGCTAGATTAAAACAACCATCTCTCTCGTGGATTCGACCCTACTTACCCTACTACATTATTGTTAGAAGGTTTTGCGAGAATTATTTTTGACAGGTGTACGACAACCTATCACTATATCATTGCTATAATGGTGTTGACTTTATCCATAAACAAAATATTTAACTTATCTAAATCTTAATAATTCCTCCAAGCTAGTATAAACCATTAATCTCCTACTTCTTGTTTCCAAAAATCATAAATTTTTCCTTCCTTACTCATGTCACTATATATTAAAGATCACCCAACTGAATAAAACTTCAAATTACTATTTCACAATCCTTAGCACATATAATAATGTATTGTCTTCTTCACTCCTACTAAAAAAAATAACTACTAAACTTCTTTCCTTCAAAGGAATAAACCAAAACAGTATTCACCTTTAATGAATCTAAAACAACTAGGCTTACTTTGAAGTCATAGTTTCTTGTAACACTTATAAATCAACAAAACAAACATATAAATCACTTTGCATGAATTAAATCACATGCATACATGTCATATAAGACGTTAAATAACCAAATTCATCTCGTAGAAAATATCCGTGCCAAAAAAAAAATGCCTCAAAATATAGTAATATCACAACTTGCAAGTAGCTTCTTAATAATATGCCATGAAAGACAGAATAATAACTCAATTCTTATAAAAAATATAATAAACTCTTTCTTTTGCTTATGAAAAATACAAAGATTTTTCATATTAACTTGACAATAAGTCACACTTCCTTGAGATATATATAAAAAAAAATCATATTTCTAATATAACAATAAATGACTAAATAATTCATCTTTAAAAAAGAATTCAAAGTCTATCATCTTATTCTACTTATGCACATAAAATGCTAAAACTTTTTTTGCCAAAATTATTTTTTCAACCTTTTGTTTTTCCAAATATGTTTTATAATGAGTACTTGATTCATGACAAAGAATAGTTGGGCCAATGAATTTCCCAGGAAAGAGTTGGTTACACGCAACGTTGGTGAGAGCCCAAGCCTTTCCTTGCCAGAAACATTGCCAACCCAACTTATCCAAATCAATCGTTTTTCCTCAAATAATAAAATAGATTTTTATGCATATTTAATATAAATATGAAAAGAATGCGAAACTCTCTAACCTATATGCCCATCCTTAAGTCTACCCATTACTTTTAGATTCCAGTTTTATATCCCTAGGCTTTTAAACTGATACCACTTTGTAACACCCCCAAATTTCTCTCTTTCTAAAAACATATTTTAATATAAAACTCATTGAGAAACTTGAGAGTATTACCGTCACGTGATAACGTTAAAGGCTTTAATACTAACTAGTAACTGAACTTTAAACTAATGCAGCGGAATAACTGAAATAATTCTCTTTATTGATATAAACTTTATTGTACAACTACAACAATGGAATATAGAAAATAAAATAACAACTCCTTGACTAATTATGATTCCTCACTAGCTCCCCCATATGAAGTATGCATCATATCAACATGTAAATTCTGCTCGCCAAATTAGGGTCATCACAGGGACAAAGCCATAAAACAAAACAAACAAAACGCGTGTCAGTAAAAATACTGAGTACATGTATATGCGGAATATTAAACACTTTATTTAATTAAACATTTGAAATATTTAATTTCGAAAAGCCTTCCTTGGATACTTGTAATACTTATATAATATAGAGTATATAACTTTAATAAAAATCCTTTTTCCTTGCCTAGGTACCTTTCCTAAAGTGTGCACACCCTCCAAGTTTAGTATTCCTTACTGAGTCTATTACGAGGGGATACTACCTTGTCCACATGACTTATACAAAAAGTACATGGGTAAATAATATAATGGCTACCGTTGTTGCTAATAAATAACAAGCCGTTGCCCTGGATAAATAAATAATATAATATTAATAGCTACCGTTCTTGCTAATAAATAACAAAGTCGTTGCCTCTTTATTATTGCGATCATAAAAGATCATATATCTAATAAAAATCCTTCTGAAATAATCCTCCTTTAAAAAGAATAATACTACTTATAAATTTAGCCATATAAAGGCATAAATAAAATAACTTGCTTAAGAGGTAACTTTTGAAAAATAATAATAATTCAAAAACACTCCTTTTTAAATATTTAAACATGCATTTAAATATCAAACTCCTTGTAAATTATATGAATCACGATTCAAAGATCAAACTTTATAATAATATTGAACTAAAGACATAATTCAAGTGCATAATAAAATTAATAAACATTCAAACATGTTCATACAAAACACATGTAGTTCATAATAAGACTTATAAAAACATGGACTTCAATCCAAAATATTTTCCTAAAAACATGATACTAAGGTTGCAAAAATAATTATTAAAGATCTACATATACACGCACCTTGAAAATTAATAACTACTAGGGAAGAAGAGAAAGGGTGGGCTAAGAGGGAGAGAGAGTTTAAACTTGAGAAAAGAGATGTATTTCTCAAATTTGGTGTGAAGAATATGATGGGTGGAGACCCCTATTTATACTAGTCGGATAGGTAGAATCGGAATCGGATTAGGAAACTAAAAGATGAATTTAAGAAAAAAAATAAACTAATCTAGCTAAGATATAGCAAATATTTACGATCATCCAACTAATATTAGAGAAAGATATACATTATCCCAGAAAACAAAATTCTAGAAGGTTAATCTATAAGATAACAACTAAAATTAAAAATAAAACAAACCAACATCAATGTGAAGTATACATGCCGGCTGCACTATGCGCCGAAACTTTTTTTTCTTTTTTTTTTTCTTTTAAATATTTTTGTTTTAAACAAAACATTTGGATTTAAAACTAGTAGACTTAGGCCCAACATTCAATTTGGGCTAGGATTTATTTAAAATACCCATAATTTAATATAAAAGGCTACTTTAAAAACTTTTCTAATAAATAATAAGTCTTTTTAGTAAATAAAACCTTTTTGAATAATAAGTTAATAAAAATACGGAGTATTACATGTCATGTGTATAAATTATAAAACACGGTCAAAGTTTTGTAACTTTGACCATATAAATAGTTTTAGTTTGCATGTTTGACCAACAAATTTGTGTTGATTAATTAGAAAGACAAATATAACAATAAGGTTTGAGGACAACTTACTCTCTTATCTAATTGATGCATTATATTTAATTAGACTTTCTCTCACTTTCTTCCCTTTTGTTGCCTAAATATCTTTTGATATTATTTATATATTGTGCAAATCGGTGTTATCATATAGACTATTGATGTTCTTTTGTAATACTATTGTTATCTATAATAGTCCACCAAATACTCCTATTTTTCTTACCAAACAAATTACCAAATGTTATCTCATAAGTTTGCGTTGAAATAGGCTATAAATAATCTCATAATATACAGATCATGGATTCCTTTGAACGGATTATTAAACGGCTGATAATTGTACAAGTATATGAAGTATATACACAAGTAATTGCACATGTGCAACCATGAGCCTATAATGTAGACATTGGACACCAACCGCAACCTCATAACATTGTGGAAAAAGTTTTTGACCAGCTAAATCGGGGAAGAAAAGACAATGCAAGTGATGCTCCTACACTCCTACTTACCAGGAAGATCACAAGTAGCATATTCTTATGGACATTATATTCATGTGGTGGACGGGAGGAATTTATTAGTGCCAATTCTATAACGTGCGGTTAATGCCAATTTTAACAGCTTGTCATTTTGCAATCATTGTATTATGTACTTTTACCGTTTGATTTCAGGAAATTAGGTGGCCCTCCACACACAGTATCCGTAGTCAAATTATTTGGACTATGTTTTTTCACTTTATTTTGAGAATTTATCATTCATTTTTGTTAGAATTTGACCACATTGAAGCTGATCTTTTTAATTTCATTAGTATTAATAGAAGTTAGATTTTTGAAACTACATGTCGGGTAGATTTCAAGAACTACCTATATGAATATGTTTTTACTTATAAATTGGTGTAAAATATGATCAAAGTTCAATCAGACTACAAGTCAGATGGGACTAGATCAAACCAGAAGATGCAGGCTAGACCAAATTAGATCTTAGAAATTATATATATAAGGAAAAATATAGTTATGGAGATCTTTATAACTATATATTTTTGTAGTGAATGTGAAATGTGCAGAAAAATAAAATGTAACTATATTTTGTGAAATGAGGGGATTAACTTTGTAATATGTCGAAAACATTTGTAATATATGAAGTATAATTTAACAAGAATTCTAGTACTTGCAAGGCTAATAAGAGAAACCGAGAAATACGTAGGCTATACTCTCTTCGATTCAAATTACAAGTCTTTTATACTATTCTCACATACATTAAGAAACTGAATAACTTTACAATTGAATTAGTATTGTAAGTCTCGATCAATACATATTTATATTGATACTTGAAAATAAAGTCAAAAGATGTAGTTCATATTAACAAATGACATTTAATGTTGGTATCATGATTCATGATAGGATATTTTAAATTTTATATTTCGAATTAAGAGGCATCATTTTAAATGAAAAGAGTAACGTGTGGGGGTATTTTTCATGAGAAGTGAGAAATGAAAACTCTATTACTAATTTTCCATGAATAAAAACTGGCCAAGGCCCAAGTGCCAAATAGAACGTTTGGGGGTATTTTCCCTTGGCCATTATTCTTTTATGGCAATATGAAGTATTATTAAAATCTTTGTTGGTGTGTTTGAAAAGGAGCTAGAAAATGGAGGTAGGTAGGTACGTACGTAAGAAGACTAGGTGTTGTTTGGAAACTATGAATGGCTGCTATATTTGGTATGTGTTCTTTCATTTTGAATATGTACAATTTCTGGTCTCTTTACTTTTATGAAAGGCTAAGTTCATCAAAACATATCTTGTTCAGCACTAAATGAGTTTCTTCAAGTTTGCTACCACCTAACAGATCTCATCCCCTCCCTCTTGCTTCGCCAGCCCAAGGTAGGTTGGGCTGCATGTGGATTTGTATTCTTACACGTTGAAGTGGAGTATCTACCATCTCTAGTTTTATCTTCAATGTACATGATTTGAGTTTCACATTTGCTGACGTAAAATTTTAACCATACGTATCTTTAATTATTAATTAAAAATCATGATGTTAATATTACTTTTAAAATCATTGTCTATATATTAAGATGAGTCTAACAAATTTTCATATAACTATTTTTCATTAATGTATAAATCACAAATAGTAGTCAAAGTCTCAAATTTTGACTTGGCTTGACATCCAATTCTGTCATAAATTTAGATGTCCTAAAGTTTCTTACTTTCAAGAGAAAGTTGTTGCTACTGCTTGCTGGGATCACTATTGTAAATCTACAATGTTTGCCAAAATAGATATAATAATAAGAAGTATATTTTATATATAATGACCCCCATCTCATTCAAAATAAATCAATGCAAACTTGAATCCGAAAACTCCATATATTCAAAGGACGACCAAATCTAATATCTACCCAATCTAATTGAACCTAATCCCAAATTCAAACTTCATTCAGTCTGAACTGACTAGAAATCCCGACCCGGTTCATCAATGAGCCAAATCAAAACCAAAATCCAATGAAACGTTAAACTAATTCAAATATAAAACGACCCCAAAATGACAATCTCTAAGCCCTATCTAAAATGTCTCGAGTGAAACCCAATCCAGACGACACAATTACCCAATTTTGGTTGTGACTTGTGAGCATTGTACAGTGAGCTAGTGACTCCAATAGTCCAATGGGTCGCGTGGGAATTCTTGAAGAGGATATAAGAATGAAGAATAGCATATGCCCTTTGGCGGTTTGGCCTCCTTTCCTTTTTACGGCTCAATTTGCTGGGTTTGGATTTTAAAGGGGTTAACAAGAATGAGAATCAGACAATAAATATGTCGAATTTTTACCTCCACAAAGTTTTCTTAGTAGCCTCCTTAGGGTGAGAATTATTGGGAGTTTTTCTGAGCAAGTAGCTCAGCTTACCTAGACTCTTGGTCTTTATAACAAGAGTCTTTAGGAAGATGAGGGATAAAGTATAAAATTGAAATGAATCCAGCCTTTGTAATTTACCTACCTCTTTCTTTAACACAGTCCTTTGGTGAAAGTGTGACCGCGCTTTGTTTATATAAACTCCACTTTCTTTCATATTTCCCCCGAAAATCACAACCAAAATTATTAGTACGACTTTTTATTTTTCATTTAAAACTCACGATTTCATTTTCTTAAAAGAACACTTCTTTTTCGTCAACGATCTCTCTCCTACCCCGGTTATTAACACACATTTCTTTCTCGATTTCATCGAATATTCAAGTTGTTCCCCATAATTTTCGTAAGATCTTGCTCTCTTTTCACTCATTGTTTTACTGATTTTTTTTCACCATTTTATTTAACTGTTGCTATATTGCCTTATTTTTATTCTCTTCTCAAACACCCATTTGTGTATAGGTAACATAAAAAAATCGATCTAAACTACCTTTTTTTTTTTTTTTTTAATTATGGAGTTAAACTGACAAGTTCTTCACTCTTTTGAAGATGTTATCATGTTTTTTTTGAGTGCAAAATGTGGAATTAATTTAATTGGTTGAGTTTCTACAATTTATACCAAGTAGTTGGTTAGGTACCCAATAACATCCAGTAATTCATATTAGTGATTTTTGTAGTTTGTGATTAACGGGTTATGAAGTATTATGTTTCTCATTTTGAATTCATGATTGTACAAGTATGCTATTGTTTTATTTTTGTAAATATGCCTTCTTTTTTTATTATGTATTATGAAAATTTAGGTGCTTGTTGAATTTAATTGTTGTTTCTTAATCAAATGCTCTTTACCAATTGGGTACCGCTAATGGTTTGTTTGGATATGCGAATTTGGAGGGAAAGGGTGGGACGGGAAAAAGGAGGGATTCATTTTTCCCTTGTTGAATAGAAGTAAAAAGGATTAGAAGGATTCATTTTCCGTCCCCTCTTAATAAACCAAAAGATTGAAAATGCAAGTTTGCTCTTCTCTCCTTACCAATAATCCGTAATTGCTATCCAAACAAAGTGTAAGTGCTAGTTATGCCCTTAGTGATCATTTATAATTGAGTGTGTTTTGGGTGTAACGTATTCTACCATAACTTATTGTGTAACATGCATAATGACATGACTTCAACAAAGAATGGCATGGATTTATACAAATCATGACATGAATCTCGTGTCGTTTTGTCATTTATTTCATGTCATTTGTTTTTTTTTTTTTTACAAAAGAAATGTGGTTTATGGGTTGTTATACTATAATACGATTACACCCAAGAATTTGTGTTTATAATTAGTGTTTTGTGTTTGATATATCCAGAATGGCTTCTTTGGTGTTCCAACAAACTATTGGCGGCTTACAAACTGCTGGTCCTAGCTGTAGTTCTGGTTGTCATCATGATTCTCGCACTGTATCGGTTAAGTTACTACCAAAGGTAAACAAAGTGAGCCTTGGATATTCAACTACCGATAGCTTCAGTTCTGTTCAGAAACGTTCAGGTGTAATTCACGCTTCAAAATCTCAAGTCTCGGTTGTCGATACAGTTTCATTGCCATCTGGTAACATTGCCAGTGACACACCCAAGAAAGCAAGTAAGCTACTAGTTTCTTGTCTGGTTTGTATTCTAGGGAGAATTGGTTGTTAACATTCTGTAAGATTAATTAGTTCTGCATGGGATATAGTTAGATGCCTGATTACTCTTAGAGTCTCAGGCTTTGTTTGGTTGGACAGAAAGTGGAGAATGATTCTCCATGAAGAACATTTGACAATTGAAATTTTCCTTTGTTTGGTTCCTTACAAGTTAGTGAAGGGAAGGAAAAATAAAATTTGTGCGGAGAAGAGAAAAATGAAGGTTAGGAATGGGGAGAAAAATGTGGCATTCCTTGCTTTAGAAAGGATATATGTTTTCTATCCTTGGGTGTAACTATCTTCCACCCTTTACAAACCAAACAAAGAAAAATGGGGTAACCACTTCTCCAGGAAAATGATTTCTTCCTAACCAAACACTCCCACAGTTTCAAATTTTTTTTTTCTTATGGACAAAAATTAGTCTAGTTTGTGTTTCAAGATTGAGTTGTCTCTGTGATGACTTTTAATTAGCTGATTTTCATCATCAGATGAGGCAGCTCTTATCCTGATCAGACATGGTGAATCTTTGTGGAATGAGAAAAACCTTTTCACTGGTTGTGTTGATGTGCCATTGACATCAAAGGGTGTTGAGGAGGCAATTGAAGCTGGTAAGAGGATCAGCAATATACCAGTCGACATGATTTATACATCTGCGCTGATTCGTGCTCAGATGACAGCCATGCTTGCCATGACACAGCATCGACGCAGGAAGGTAATGTCTTTTTACTCTGCTGTGAAAACCCTAGTATTGTACACTTGATTATGTATGATGTCGTAACAATCAAATGCTTGAGGTGAACCCCTGAATTTTTTGCGCGAAACACTTGGAGCCTTGAAGGGCTAGAAGCTTCACTAATTAAGGAAACTTAAATTCTTGACTTCCCAATCATTGTTGCTCTTAAAATTCGATGGATGAATACTGCAGAATAACTAATTAGTTAATACGACTTGGAACATCATGAATAAAAAGGTTCAAACGTCCTTGCTTTTTTATTTGATTAAGAACTGCTACATTGTGGTGTGTAAATCTTGTTGTAGCGATGAATAGCATGCTGCTTGTCTTCAAAAAAAAAAAAAAAAAAAAATAGCATGCTGCTATGTCATGCTAGAGCTTCCAGGAGTGGCCACCATATCTTCTTTCAGTTTTTTTAATGCCTGAGATGTTCATGGAAATCCCTTTTTCACCTTTCCTTCAGGTGCCCATAATTATGCATAATGAGAGTGAACAAGCTAAGTTGTGGAGTGAGATATATAGTGAGGAGACCGTAAAGCAGTCAATTCCTGTTGTTACAGCATGGCAGTTGAATGAAAGAATGTAAATCCTTTGTTTCTCTCTGGTTCTTGTTTTTATTTCATAAGTGCTTCAATGTCTTGTATGTTAATAGAGTAACTGTATATGCTTATTCAGGTACGGGGAACTTCAAGGACTCAATAAGCAGGAAACTGCCCTTAAATATGGAAAAGAGAAAGTTCATGAGTGGCGCCGTAGTTACGACATACCTCCACCAAACGGAGAGAGTTTGGAAATGTGTGCTGAAAGAGCAGTCGCTTATTTTAGAGAACATGTACGTGCTTATTTCTCTCCAATATTCTGTTGGAAATCATTTTAGGAATCAACTGATCTTGAAATGTAACTTGCAGATAGAACCCCAATTACAATCTGGGAAAAATATAATGATTGCCGCACATGGAAATTCGCTAAGATCTATTATTATGTACCTTGATGCGCTAACATCCCAAGAGGTGCGCTTGTGTTCTCTATTCAAAAAGGTTTTGATGATTTTGTCTGTTTCTCCTATGACGAATGAGACACTTGGTGCAGGTTATTAGCCTTGAACTATCAACTGGGATACCACTGCTTTACATTTTCAAAGAAGGGAAGTTCATGAGAAGGGGAAGCCCCGTAGGACCAACTGAGGCAGGCGTCTATGCATACACAAGGGTATGCTGCTCTGCTTTTCTTTACCTGGTTTCAGTCACATTCTTCATGAAATGAAAAAGTTCTCATTCATTTTGTGTAGTTGTACCTTTATTTAAATGTCTCATTATCATATGCCTTGTCGCATTACTGATGAATATGATTTCTGCTGCAGAGATTAGCTGTTTACAGACAGAAGTTGGACGAAATGCTTCATTAAAAGATGTATTATTTTTTTAGGCAAAGTATCCCACGGTGAGCTCCCTTCTTAAAAGTTTCCGTTTATGCATATCATTTTCAGTTCTTTGTTTTAGTGCCTGTCCTTACTATCTCTGGTGCTGCATGTTTCTATGCCCCAGCAATCACAGTTCACACGACTGGCTGGAGCCGAAGATACGTTGAAAGTGGGTTAAAACGAATTGGATATAATGACAAGAACTGAGACTGAGCTGTTGTTGCTGGTTTTTCTAGCTGGTTCTTTATTTTGTTTAGGCTACACAGATTTTATATGCCACTGTGGTACTTATGATGGTTTGTAATGGAACTGAAAACATAAATACTGTAATGGTAGTATTTTAGAGATGATTTGACGACCATTGATGCTTCAATCTCAAGCTAGCAGCTTGCTTTCATGTGTTTCTATGCTGATACTGGCTACAAGCCTACAATACATCAGGTGTTGAAGGTTTTAGAAGTTTAAATTCGGTATGTGGATATGTAAGTTGTAACCAATCTGTATCTAGTAGTCTTTAGCCTTCAGTAGTGAAGGACCCAAACAAGATCAAGGCAAGGCAATCCACCAGATAGATACAATCCGAATCACCACAAGTAGTCACCACAAAAAGTGATTTATACACGGAAAACCTCTTCGGGGTGAAAAATAAAAACAGGGGTTTGGCAGGAGTCCATCCTATCTTTTCTTATTATAATGAATATGAGGATAACAACTAACAAGACCTAAGTCCAATGTCAACTTACACAGACGTTCACATCCACCAATGAACAATATATATACTTCCTCGGTTCCGAATTAAATGCAACAAATCCATTTTTACGCGTCGGCGTTATTTTGACCACAAATATCCATAATTACATATAAGTAAAAATTATAAAAATTACATTTTGTGAAAGTACGTCACGAGACGAATCTAACAAGATCCCACTTGACTATGTTTTTCATTATGTATAAATCACAAATCTTAGTCAAAGTGAAAACAGTGAATAGTGAAAAAGTGGAATTGTTGCGTTTAATTCGGAACGGAGGAAATATAAGAGTTTAGGGTCCGTGGTTTGACGGGAAGCATTTTCCATGGAATATGGTTTTCCAAATATTTTTCGTTGGAAAACTGAAAAGAATATTAGTTTTCGCTTTGATTGGTTTGATGGAAAACTATTGAGCTAAGAAGGGATAAAAAGGAGATGTTGGGAATGAGAAAGTGGGGGAAAATGGTTTCCTTCAAATTTTGGAGGAAAATGTTTACGTAGGCATGGAAAACTCTTTTCCATCTTAGTTTTCCTTTTTGATTTCCTTTGTCCAACCAAACAACGAAAAATGGGAAAATTATTTTACTGAAAGGTGTTTTCCTCCAAAACAAACGGAGCCTAAGTGATACAAGAAAGATGAAAGATGTCACTGAAGACAATGGTTCATTCAGCAGTGATATCTCACAATTTAGTGCACGGATCGACAATAACATCGGACCAAATTAATGTAACAAGTGAAAGATGAACAAATATTAGAATTAACTCACCAAGCACATCACGCAATTGACAAAAAATAATCAACACGGAAGAAATACAATCACAACCAACACAACTGATTTACAACATCGAAAACCTCGCAAGTGTGAAGAGTAAAAATCACCAATCTGGAAGGAGTCTTATGATCCTATCTTCTTTTAGGAGATTGATACATCTACCACTATGTAAACTACCCATTAGAATTATTTCTTTTGTCAAGCAATGGTGGCGAGGTGAGGTGGATTTAAATGTTGTGAATCATACTAACATTGTGCTTATCCCAAAATGTGCTACTCCCCAACGATTGACGGAGTTTCGGCCAATTAGTCTTTGCAATGTTATTTATAAAATCATCTCTAAGACTTTGGCAAACAAGCTTAAACCGCTCCTATGTTCTTTAATATCTGTCAATCAAAGTGCGTTTGTGCCTAAAAGATTAATAACAGATAATGCACTTGTGGCCTTTGAAGTTTTTCATACTATGAAGCGGCGGGGGGAAGGTAAAGATGGCTCAGTAGCTTTTAAATTGGATATGAGTAAAGCATACGATAGAGTCGAATGGAGTTTTTTGGAGCGGGTGATGTCTAAAATGGGGTTCAGTGAGTTATGGATACAGAAAATCATGCATTGTTTAAAGAGTGTTTCCTTCTCTTTTAAATACAATGGTGGTGTGTCGGGATCTTTAATTCCTGGGCGCGGTTTACGTCAGGGGGACCCCATTTCTCCCTATTTATTCTTGATATGTGCAGATGCTTTTTCTATGTTGCTCTCACGGGCGGCTCGGGAAAATCGTATCCATGGTGCAAGAGTTTGTCGGGGAGCGCGAGAATTTCTCATCTCCTTTTTGCGGCAGCGACGGTATTCTTTTTGCAAAAGCAAATTTGCAAGAATGCACTATTTTAGGCGATATTATCGGTAAATATGAGAGAGCATCCGGTCAAAAAGTTAATCTTAGCAAATCTGAAGTTGCTTTTAGTAAAGGGGTTACTGTGGAAAGAAAAAAGGAGATTATTGAAGCACTCGGGGTCCGGGAGGTTGAAAAGCATGAAAAGTACCTAGGTCTCCCCACTTATTATAGGCGAGATCGAAAAAAGTGGTATTCGCGTGTACGAAGGAGAGAATTTGGAAGAAACTTCAAGGGTGGAAAGAGAAGCTACTATCGAGGCCCGGGGAAGGAGATTCTTATAAAAGCTGTTGCACGAAGCCATCCCTACTTATATGATGAGCATTTTTCGTATCCCGAGGGGGCTTATTGATGAGATCCATTCTATGCTTGCACGATTTTGGTGGGGCTCGAAAGACTCGAACGGAAAATGCACTTGGCATAGCTGGGAGTCTTTGTGCCTCCCAAAGTCTATGGGTGGTATGGGGTTCGGGGACTTGAAGTGTTTTAATCGGGCACTCCTAGCAAAGCAATGTTGGCGGCTTTGTGAACCGGAAATTCACTCTTTGCAGGGGGTTCTAAAGGCACGCTATTATAAGCATGTGGACTTTCTTGAATCTTTTTGTGGTCATGACCCTAGTTATTCGTGGAGGAGTATATGGGGAGCTAAATCTTTATTACTTGAGGGGTTGAAGTGGAGAGTTGGAAATGGTATGAATATTAATATTTGGGATGATGCTTGGTTGCCCGGCAACGACACTCACATTGTGCCTACTCCGTCAAATGATAGTGATCCATCCATGCAGGTTAGTAGTCTCCTTGATTTTGTTAATGGGTCTTTGGGATATGAATATGGTGAACCAAATTTTGAACCAACATGATGTTATCTTTGGTTCGACATTCCCCTCTCGAGGTCTTGGCCCTCGGATAGTCGCTCTTGGTGGCCTACTAGTGATGGTGTTTATACCGTCAAAACGGGCTGCGGCTCGGTATGCTTGGCCGCGAACGCACTTGGCGGCTTGTTTTTGGTACCGCTGAGGCACCCTTGTGGAAACGGGTTTGGAGTCTTCAAGGCCCACCGAAGTTACGTCACTTTCTTTGGAGAGCGTGCAAAGGAAGCTTAGCTGTCAAAGCGCAACTTCGGCATCGTCACATTGTCCCCGATGCAACTTGTCAAACGTGTGGGGCTCCTGATGAAACGGTTATTCATGCTCTATTTCAATGCCCCCTGGTGGATGAGATTTGGAGCCATAGCTCCCTGGTAAGTATGATTAATATGGCCCCTTTCTCGTCTTTTGCGGATCGCCTTCTATGGATGATGAATAATGCTACTGTTGAGGAGGTTCACCTATTCTCTACTCTCACTTGGGCTGCCTGGTTGTGTCGAAACAAGGCCCTTTTTGAGACTTCACCCCCTTCTCCATCCTTGGTGGCTGCGGGTTTCTGTAGGCTTGTGAAGAATTATGTTGAGTATCAAAAAATGGTGGGAAGTCCAGCCGGAAATGCCTCATGTGCGGCTGCGGCAGTGATCCAAACCCCCTCCTGGTTGGGTTAAGGTAAACGTGGATGCTCATGTGTCTATGGGGAATGGTGTTGGGCTTGGTGTGGTGGTGAGGGATCATGATGGAGGTGTCTTGGTGGCAGCAGTGATGCGAGTAAGATCAAGATGGGAGGCAAGTAGTCTTTGAAGTTGCGTTTTGCTCGCTATGGGGTTGGCATTGCACGAAGATTTGGGTGGCAGAATGTTTGGCTTGAGAGTGACGCTGAGAGTGTGGTGAATAAGATTGTGGGGCAACATCAGGGTGCTTCTCCTATTTTCCACTTCTATAATGATATTTTTGCTTTAAGTAGTTTGTTTTCTTCGTTCCGTTGTAGTCATGTTAGGAGATCGGGCAATACTGTAGCCCATCTTGTAGCTAGATGGGAGGCTCTCATAGATTCGGAAACTATTTATGTTGGTTCTTTTCCCCAAAGTTTAATCACTTTGGCGGAACTTGATTTAATTTAAATAAAATGTGTTGCTCGTTTCAAAAAAAAAAAACTACCCATTAGAAATAAACAATTAAGCATCACAAATTATAAGAATATGCGGTCTAATTTTGACATAAAATTAGACGAACCCAAGACTATATTTTTCTAACAATCCCATTCCATTTCACTCTAACCCAACATTATCCTAGTCATCCCTTCTCTTCTTCTTCCTTTGTTTTCTTGATTCTTGAACTACAACAAACAATTTCAAGAAATAACCGGGCAGTCTTACGGAATGAATTAAACTAGTCACTGAATGGGTTAAAGAATGTTATTACTGAATTGGTCACGAAATAGATTAAACTGATCCCTAAATAGATTAAACTAGTCACTATATTAAAAAAAGGTGGCATGTTCTCTTCTTAATATTGGGCTTGGGCCGTGCCTAATTTTAAATTTAAAATAGGCGGTCTCTTACAAGACCAATTGATTAAAAAATTATTAACTCTGTGAGTTGTACTAACTAATTATTAATGTCTATCTTAGTGCGTGAAATACCCACTTTGGGTACACAAAGTTTTTTCCCTTCTATTATTATGATAAATTTCCCCCGTTTTTCAATACTTCCAATCGTTTAAATTTTGTCGTATTCATCTAATAATTTTGACTATATATTATTTTATTATTAGTGCTATTAAATTAAATGTTGGATTAATCTCTTGTGTGTTTTTGAAATATGAATTGTTTTTTTTACATCGAGAAAATTTGCATTAATTAAAAGTCGAGATTACAAACTACGAACAAACCATACAAACGATAAACATAAACTAACCAAACACTAAACAAAACTTTATCAGCTCTTACAAACCCTATAAGGAAAGACCAACAAGTAAATGCGGTAAAAGAGCGCTTGCTATGGAAGTCTTATTTGTTCAATAAGCGTAAAATAACTCGGATAGATGTGGTCGAGAATGGTGTATCCATGGCGAATGAAAAGACGACAATGTAACTTCTCAGAGGAAGGCAACCTGCATTAAAAGGGTATTTCATACCTGATTGAAGTGGTGGAAGGAGCGGATTTCGTTCATGTTCCGGGCAACTATCATCCAATGGTAAGATCTGTATCTCACCGCATGAGCAATCCCAGTGACCTCCTATCACCTGGAATTCTTGGCTCATGATTCTCTTAAGAGTCACATTCCTTGGTGACTCAATTCTCTCATAAGAGAGTATTACGGGTTTATCCTTTTGATAGGAGAACCTCAGTTGAGTTGACGAGTTGAAAACCACCAGATATTAGGGTGCCGCCTTCGATTTGAATTTTTCAAGGCAAAGATCGTTAAGATCAATGCCAAGCGAAAAGTGAGCTAAGCACTTTTAGCTCTCGAGCACACTTCCGATTTTTGAAATCGGATAAAACACGTCCCGACCATGAAAACTTTTCCCTTCCTCTCCTACGCTCACGAACTTTGGAATAAACAACTGAGGGATCCCTAAACACTAGTTCCCCACGATTCTCTTCCATTTTCTCTAGTTCTAAGCTAGTATGATTTTGAACTCTCGCATTAGAACCATTTCCCCTATTCACCTTCGATATTGAGAATTCTCCGCGCTCAAAATCAAGATAGCCCACTCTAGTATCTTTGTAAGATCGAATTCTAGAGATAGGATCGGGGACTCGACTATACCCTATAGAGAATTTAACGTCCTCTTGATTCAATTTTTCCCTCCTCAAAGACTCCAACAAATATTCTACTTGTGCAAACAACCACCACCATCCCCTAACCAACTGACAAGTACCTTGCAATTGCCATAACCCACGAAGAACAACTTCAATAACTCGAAATAAACAACTTCCTCCAACTAATCCCATAATTACCAAACATATTAAGAAAGAAAAAAACTTATTCATAGCTCGAACTAAAGAAACTTGATTAAGCTACGCTTGCAGAGAAATTCACAAATCATCCACCAAAACATAACACTAGCAAAGGCGAACTTACTTACACCACACCGGAAAAACCGCCTAAAACTGTTCGTTCGCCTCAATTTCAGCCCAACCTTCTCGTTTGCTCCTTGTTCGTTGTGAATTCAGGTGGAATCCACAAAAATCGGGTATATAAATTGGTTCTCTCTACCGGGATTCAACGACCTCGAGCAAAGGGACGGAGTGGAAGCCGTTATCTGCGACGCCAAACACCGGCGAGCGACGGAGAGAAGACTGTGGTGGAGATAGGAGGAGCGAGATGCTTGCGGTGGTTGCCTTCGGTGGCTCGCCTGCGATACTTGCGGTGGTTCTCTGCTTGCGGTGGCTCGCCGACGACCTTGGAAGAGCATATGCTCGGGTCGTCGACGAGCCAAGCGGGTGGGGGGGTTGGGAGGCGCTAGTTTGATCTAGGGTTTTGGCCAAAGGGTTTTCGAGGAGAGCTAAAATATTGTTACAATAATCATATGAATTGTTTAATATGATTGATAATTAAATATACTAATGGTCAAACTAAATACTTCCTCCGTTCGTTTTTAAATGAAACATTGGGTGAAATGACATTATTAATTGATCAATTTTTTACTCCAATTTATTGTCATTATATAAAGAAAACATAGTCAGTGGGATCTTTGTTAGATTCGTCTCCGTGCATCTTATCAAATTATAACTTTTTTATATTTTTTACGTGTGCACAACTAAAGATATTAATGATTAAGAAAGCGCGTTGGGTTGCGTGAAAAGCAAACGTTTCATTTAAAAACGAACGGAGGAAGTATATGTTTTGTCACGTGAATGTCCAAACGGTTCTGAAGTTTTGAGAAACAGAGGAAGTATATATGAGAGTAACAAAACCCAAGGCCCAATTTCATCTTCCATAAAGTTTCATCCTCCAAGCAAAAACATAGTGTACATAAGAAAGAGATGACAAAAAGAGTAACAAAGGTGAATATGTCATCCACATTACTCCGTCTGTCTCTTAAAGTTTGCCCAATTTTATTAGTTTGTCCGTTTGAGTTTGCCCCATACTATAAATGGTCATTGAGGACCACCACACCCACTACATTTAGTCCCACTAATTTTCTATCTCATCAACTCCTCCCAACCAAAAATTAAAGCAATGACTTCAACCAAATGGGGTAAACAAAAGAGGATGGAGGAAGCAAAGTAATACGTGTCTTCAATAAGTCGAGTCAAATCTCAGCACAGTCAGATGTGTTTGTATTTCTATCAAAAGAATTAATTTAAGCTCCACCCATAATTTTTTTTTTTAAGAAAAACAAATCAAGAAACAACTTAGAACGTCAATCAAGTTTGTCTCACTCTCTATCAGGTCTCTCTTATAGTCCTATTGCAAGAGAAAATTTAATTCCAACATGGATGGAACATATAACGTTCCAACCATGGTGTTTTTGTAAATAAACAAAGTTAATCTTGTTTAATTTCTAAAAAGTTCGACGTTGTTTAATGAAATAGAAACATTGTACGATAAACAACAAACGTTGCATAAGGAACTACTAATGTTGTATATAAGATGTTCTCTTTTCCTGGGGTGGTTATCTCGGTGGGGGAGATTGATCATTTCTTGGTTTAGATCTTTGGTGTTCTCTTAGGTTGTACTATTTTTTTTTGGTTATCAATAAAAATTTTGAATTGCCAAAAAAAAATGTTGCATAGAAGATGAATATGTTGTATAAGAATTTACAAATACTCCATATTACATTGGCAGAAAAGTGGAGAACAGGTATCCTTTGTAAATATCACATTTGTTGCAATAGTTCAGCAGCATGTATGCTTATCTTATTATGATGGGAAAACATGTCAGCATACCATTCTTTTACGATTACAAATAATTACTAGGTTAGAGAAGGTGGAGCCTCCAAGATGCACGTTCCTTAGCTATGCAAAGTAGAAAATTGCCATTAATGCAGCTTTCTTAATATGAAGCAGCAAAAGTTGAATTACATACACAATATCGGGAGAAGGGATTATTTGCAAGAATTTGGTTTACATTGCTAAGTTATACTGAGAGATATGTCAGATTCAGTATTTAACTGTCATATCCGATGTTGTTAGGCTGCCATCACTTTGTTCATCACGCTTTGACATGTCCGGGATCATCAAGGCTCATGGTAGCCACTGACACACCAGCATCTGGAGTTGAGGTGGGGGAATCCTCAGCAACTGATGAAGATGGAGTACACCTCCCGTCAGTGTCATTCTCCTCCTCTTCCTCTTCCTCGGATGGATCATTCTTAGGCGACAGTGCAATCTTGTGCGTATGATTGCAACTGGAGGCAACAGATGCATCATTTCCTTCTTTCCAAGTCAATCGCATTTTTTCATCATCCTCTTTCATTCTTTGGGCATACTTTTGAATATCAAAACTATCCGAACTTTTGCCACCAAATGCAGCTTCAAGTTGTTCCATTTCAAAAAGCTCTTCCATGATCTTCATAGTACTCACGTCATCAGCATAAACAAACTTTACTTTCTTCCGAGTTTTGGGCTCCAAAAAGGTTTTACCACCTGAAGTAAGGTGATAAACACATGGTTGCATGCATTACAATCTTTCCATCTAAACTTGTATTGAAGACTAAAAAAATCTCTTTGCATGTCCTTGCACTAATGACTTGTTTCGTAGCTAATAATAAATTGTGGTAATAGTAATAAATTTATATGTAGAATTACAAAGAAAGTTTCAAGCCAATACCCAAGGTAATGAAACTTCCCCAAGGTGTTTCAGGATGAACTAGCACTAGATTTTCTTTAAAAAAAAATTACCTATAATTCCATTAACATTACACCATTTATTACTGTGTACCAAATACACTGTCATTGGCATCTTAATAAACAGAAGAAAGGAGGAAGCAGTCCAGTGGCTTAGGGGAGGCCAGATATATTCACATGCACAAACAAAAGCAACAAGCTGGCTGGTATCACATAAAAAAATAAGATAATACCTTGTAAAATTGTTCAAAAATCCTTGGCGGGTTGTACATAATAGCGACACCCAATCTTTCAGGATAATGGTTTTGTAATACATAGGCAGTTTCCTTGGCTGACTTGAGTGAAATATTTGTTAGATTGAAATTCCAAAAATCGACCAGCCAGACCATCTGCTCTTGATTAGGTGGTAAGTTGAGGATGGCATTTTCCATGCAATACACCAAGTATTTTATTTGCCCTGCTACAGACTTCGAGTTCTGCAACAGAAACACAGAAATCAATCAGTTTGACTGGGAGGTGGCTATATAAGCACATTGATAATAATGTCATAAAGACTAGAAATCTGCTAACAGACCATAAGCTACTGAGCATTAAAGCATATATAGAAAATCAACAAAGGCAAAAATATCAGAGAAGATAATCATATTGTAAAACTGCCAAGGTGTACTTGATACAGGTTTACCAAATTTAAGGACTGGTAATGAGTTTGCTGGTCCTTTTCTGTGAATGCCAATAGTGATGCATCTTCACTTTACTTTGATGTTTTTCATTACCAATTATTACCATCCAGAGAAGTGGGTATAAATGCTAAACAAGAGCGCGAAATTATGCATATCCACATGGGACATCCATAAACAAACTAAAAATGGTTCCCCTCATTAATGACATTACACCAAACTAGCCATAGGGATTTTGAAAGAATTTTATAAAAAAAAAAAAAGACTTCTAGAACATAAAACCATGACCAATTATGACATTACATGAACCACTAATCTTCCTATTTTCATTAATGGACAAATAATAATAGTACCTGACAAGACGGACGCATGACGAGGACAGGTCTCCCTTTCTTGTCAACAGAAGTTGATCTGTATACTTTTCCCGATTCGGCTTCAGAAGCAATATCTTCCTAAATTAGTGGAAACATATTACAATCAATTTTTAACCTTTTCGGATATAAGAAGTTCAGAACAGAAAAGCACACATACCCAGCGAATTTGTTCAGGCTTGAATTCTAATCTCCATCGCAAAGAATCTTTCAACATCTTTGTGGCCTTTTTCACATTCCAATTTCGTGCGGTCAAGTAGCTTGCAATTAATGCGTCAGAACAAAATGTAGACAACTTTTCTGGGATCGGACTTATTGCCGTTCTTACCAATTCAATCTGCACATATACCATGCAACGAAGTTCCATATATTACAAAGTCAAAAAAATTTGTGTGTGCCCTCAAACATGTGGTATAAACTCTATGAAAAATCTGCAAAAGTATGACGTTGTGAAGTACCTTCTTTAGTTCTTCTTCATGTGACACAGATTCTTCTTGGATATTAGAAGTATTAGAAGTAGATTTCTTCAAATTTGTATTCATTGCTATGGACAAAGATCCCTGTACAATAACAGATTAATATTATGGAAAGAAAGTCGTCATAGGACGATATCATTGCACTTCTCCCGTCACTCACATCCAGGGTATGATGATACAAAGTAAAACAATTTATATCTTATGGTAAGGCAAGAGTGTTCGAGGCATTGGGGTAATACTAATGATGATAGAAAGACAGCCAGAACTTCCCTTCCTAGATATATACTTATTGGTAAAACCTAATAAATGGACACAATTAGCTCTTCATTCCGGTCATTTCTTGAAATGTAGGCAGTTTAATGTTCATTGAGGGTGAGCAAGATAAAGCTGAATCATCTTAACAAACTAAGATATTACTTCCTCTAGACAGAGTAAACGAACAAATTAATTTTAAAAATTTAGAAAACCATAAGAGGAGTAATTGCATTACTAAATATCTAAATAAATTCAACTAAAATTTGCCCATTTACCTTGTCTATTATCTTCCTATAACGCTAAAACCGCGTGCAAAGGAGTTTGTCGCAAGTATTCTCAAAAATTCTCAAAACCGTAGCTATTATGTTTTAACAAAGAAGAGAACCTCCAAACTAATGCAAAACCACCTAGAAGTAAACCTTGCTTATAGATCATATCAACGTATCTTGCAGATTTTATTCGATACACCCAGTAAAAGGCAAAATGCAGTCTAATTACGATTGAAATTAATACATTAAATATTGAACAAATATTCATTTTTATTTTTTATTATTTATTTATTTATTTATTTATTTATTCAATTCTCTAAAGAAGGGTTGACTGACTTTAAGCTTAATTAGCATCCAAAAACCTCCCAGGAAAAACGGAAAAAAAAAACTAGACCAGATTAATCTGAAAACCACTTAGTCAAATCAAAAGCCATAAAAACAGTTGAATTTAAATTCAATTTGATTCATTTTCTTCAAAAATCCTAATACTATAATAATTTACGCAATACAAAATCATAGCATTGACCAATATGAAAATCTATGCAACATAAACAATAATTGAAAAGGGGGTGAAAAACCTTTTTTAAAGAACATAATCAACATAATAGTATGACAAATTGAGAACAAAATTTATATGGGTATGGGAAAATCTTAACATAATAACAAAATTCAACCCAAACGAAAAAATAAATAAATAACTTACAGAAATGTTTGCTGGGTTTAAGCTGAGACTCTGTAAAATCAAGATTGTGGTGAAATGAGGAGAGAGAAATTAAAAGGGAGTGAGGGGAGGATAATCGGGTAGGATATTTGAGAGATGATGATTGATGAGGACTGATTCATGTGATGTTGAGTCGGGAGTAATAAAAACTTTGTGAAATTAAGGACACATGGATTTACTTTATTTTTCTGGGTTTTGTGTTGTTGGACTTTTGTACTTTGTTTTGATCTCTTTGTTCGTGCGTGGCCCTTTTTTGTACATAACATAGTCAACCGTACACGTTCGTTATATTGAATGTCCTATGCTAATTGCTATCTCTGCTTTTTCTTAAAACGCTTTTTTTATAAAGTGATCGTGTTCATATGGCATAAAGGAAGTATGACTCATCTAGAAGGAGTGTTGATGTCTGAATTCTTATAGGTGAGTTGGGTTGGGTCGAATTTCTTATAGAAAGGGTTAGAATTTGGGATATTATCAAACATATGATCTCGATTTTTAGGCTATTTTTTTCAAATAATCCACATTTTTACCTCTATGCGTTAGAATCCTTTCTTTAATTAAATATAGGGTTTCATATTTTCTCTCTCCAAAAAAATGTCATAATTCGAGTACAAATGCTTCATCGGCGACCTTATTGGGGCCACTGATGACCGGTCATTGAAGCAAAGCTTTCGCTCAGTATGGCGATGTCGTTGATTCGAAGGTTTTTTTGTTACTGAGTCTAAATAAAGAACGATGAACGAATCTAAACTTGACGAACGTCAAATCACCATTAGGGAAGCGCAATCTCGAGCGGCGAAGGCGGTGGTGGTTTCGGGGCCGTGGTGTGATTTTGGTGGGTCAGTGGTAGTTTTAGGGGTTTGGTGGGGTTTCAGTGGGTCCAGTGGTGGTTTCCGGTGGGAGGGTGCTGATTTTGGGGATGGTTGGGGTTTCAAAGAGAAAGAGGAGAGAGATGATTTTAGGTTTTTTTTTAAAAAAAAAAATCCAAATGATTTGTTTTAAAATAGTTAATACCATTAGTTATTCCGTCTGTTATGAGAACAAGTTTAGAGTTATTCGTAATAGATGTTAAAATATCATAATTATTTCGGAACATGGCCTAAAAGCCAGGGTCATGTGAAATAATTTCCCTTAGAATTTCTCAATTTTTACCGAATTCATTTATTAACGGGTTAGTGGTAACTCTTATCCCTAGCTCGACCTACTTCTCTGTTTTTTTGATAAGTGGAGCATGTAGAAAATTGGGGGAAATTTAAGGAACTTAGAGAGAGAAGTTGGACCACAATAAAGTAACGTACCTAAAGGAGTTCACCAAAAAAGAAGTCGTCCCATCTTACTTTTATAGGGGCATGTTTTGTAATAAAGATAAAAATTTTTTTGCCATTTCAAGCTTGGTGTCACTTATTGTGACATTTCATATAAAGGGAGTGTGTCACTTTTTTAAAAACGGATGAAATATTTATTGAGTATGCATATATATCAGTTCGTATTTTAAAAAAAAAAATTGGTAAGGTGAAGTGTCCTCTTTGGATAGGAGCCTCGCACGAGTTAATCTCGACCAACCTAGCTACACATGCAAGGCCCTTTGGAAGTGGAAGGAATGGTAAGGAATCCCACCCCCAAAGTGCCTCTAATGGGGTTTGATCCCACAAACTCGAGGTTGTGAGATACAAACCTTACCACTAGACCAAGTACTACTTTTTTTAAAAAAATTTGGTAAGATAAATTACATTAACGCCCTCTCACAGGGCACCTAAATACAACCTACCCTAAAGCCCCCCAAACCCCCTGATGAGAATCGAACCCACAACATGTGGGTGGAAGATGAAAGGGCTTACCACTCTTCCACTCCATCAGTTCATATACTGAGCACCTTGAGGAATAAATAACTAGCCCTTGAATTACTTATTTATTTTTGCCTATGTACCCTAAATACTATATGAGTATGTATCTTTTTAAATGAGTATGTGTACATTTTCTACAAATGAGTATTTCAATTGAGCATGATGTTTTTGCAGATGATTACATTTATTTGCAAATATGTATATTGTTTTTCAGATGAGTATATATGGGAAATATGTATTATTGACATGTTAATGTTAGTGATCCTTGTTACAAATATGTGTATGATGATATGTGAATGTGTAGAATATCTTGGAGATGATATCTTTTTGCATACTTTCAGAATGAGTATTGAAGGTATTATGTAATCTAAAGTTGAGCAAGCAATGGTAAAGTTATAGGCAAATAATTTTCTATACTCATTAAAAACCGGTTGTACTCATTTAAAATTTATGGAATTATTTTATCCGAATTTTGTAATCATTTGAAAATCTATATACTTATCATATAACAGTCATCTACATTTGGACAAGACATACTCATGTCAACAAATGCATAATCATTTTCAAAATTTGCATAGTCAATTGAATATTTGTTGATTCATTTGTAAGATTAACTTAAAATTCATATTCATTTGAAAAGATACATACTTAATTGACCAATACATACTCATTTGAAAAAACAAATATTCATCTGATAAAGATGTATACTCATTTGACCTTCGATACGTACTTGAGGTGTACATAGAACTATGTACACCCAAGAGTATTGTATAATTTGGTTTTCGTATATATATATGAAAACCAAATAGCTCAGCCATGTAACTTTCTCAACCCACATTTTGTGTATTGATAATTTAATATGAAATATAACAGCCAAAAGGTAAATCTTAAGTAGTCAAGAAAAAGTTTCAAACTATTTCAAACCTCACTATTTATATTGATAATAACCTTGCAATTAAACAAGTTATCGTGTCTTGTTCATGTTTGACAGTTCAACTCTAACCCAATTAGTTTAATATATGAGTCGTGTTGAGTTAATTCACTTATTTGTATAGGTTGAAAACTTTAACATGAACTCGCTAATTAGTATTCGATAGGTTGTCGTACACCTATGAAAAATAATTCCTAGCATAACCTCCTAACAATGTAGTAGGGTAAGTAGGTTCGAATCCACAGAGAGATGGTCGTTTTAATCTAGCTTCTAAAGTATTGGAAAACTAAACGAGATTAGAAATATGATAATTAATTCTAAACTAGTAAAATACGAAAATTAATTCTAAACTAGTAAAATACGAAAATCAAACTAAAAAGATCCAGAGTAATGGTTCACCATGTTCATATATAAAATCTATCAAAATATCATCGATAGTTCAATTAATCAGATATCTAGAGCACAGGTTAATCCTACGGTCGGGTCTTAAACGCTCTCAAATCAACATATGCAGTACGGTGGTTAACATAATCAGATTTGCTAATTGTAGGTAATTAAGCCTCTAAGGAGTACTATCTTTCAATCTATGACTCGATATTAGCAAGATTTAATCAAACAATTGATCAAGTTGCAAGATTAACAAAATATACCTAATCAATTAGAAATATCAATGACTAATCAAATCATCAATAAACATCAATCAAGGTTCATAGTATATAAACATGGATTCCCAAACCCTAGAAAATAAGACTATTCAATCATGAAATAAATAATAAAATCTAAATCTATAAAGGAAAATATAATTAAAGAAATCAACGAAAGAAACTAACAGAACTCATGAATTAATGAAGAACATGAAAACTAGGGTTTGCAACTAAAGCTAGAGAGAAAAAGATCAAATTAAAAGAAAGCTAAAACTAAAAACTAAGAATAAAAAAAACGTGAGAGTGAAAAAGAGGAGAGAGAGAGAGAGAGAGAGAGAGAGAGAGAGAGAGAGTTGATTCCTAATCTAAATAATACTAAGTAACCTAATATGACTAGGAAAGTAAGTTATAAGATAAGGAAAGTTGAAATATTCATTAAATGGGCGGAATTAGTGATCAGCGCGTATGTTAACAGATTCCAGCAGAAACAGTCCAAACTTACGAAAGGCATAACTCCTTGACTAGACGTCTCCTTGTGGCATGCCACCTATCCTTGAGAAGTTCTTCAAGTATAGTTTCCAAATCCACTGGAATTATTAAATTATCATAAGCACATCAAAAGTTATGGTCAGAAGAGTAGACGTGACTCCTTTTCCATATTTCTTCTAATGATTTTCCACTTTGTTTTCGCTCAAACTCATACTATATGACATATCCAAATGATCCTTATGCAATGCACCTTTTTTCAAATGTTCCTAATCCTCAAGTTTACCTAATTATAATCCAAATATGTTCTCAATACCTGAAATTCATCAAAAACAAGAAAACATACCGAATAAGAGTAGAATAACATAACTTAAGAATATGATGCAATAAACCTAAATATGAATCTAAATGCTCTAAAATGCAACATAAATGCACCTAAAACTATATATAAATATGACATATCAGTATCAGGTTCGGACTGAGTTCGGAGGTCGTGTATATGTAAAGGGACATAAAGCTAATAACACAAGCTTTAAGTTCCTCATTGAATGTACTTGTTTTTCTTACTAGTTAAAAGACCCACGTACCATTTTGCTCCTCCTACACCCTAACATCATTTTCCTCCCTTCCCTCCCTCCATTTCTCCTCCCTCATAATATTCTCAGTTAGTACTCATCATTGTCGAGGGGTATCGAAAATTCGTTGGTGAATCTTCATGTGATCACTAATTATGAGTTTATGTTGCTTTGTAATTCCATATAGGAAATACGGTAGTGATGCTCCATTTATTATGTTTCCTCAACTAATAAAGGATGATAACTCATAAAACCATTGATTAAAATTGTGGAGTTACACTAACTCTCCCAAGTGTAGTATTTACTTGGAATAAAGGAAGATACGAATATCAAGGACCAACACTTATAATCCGAAGACCAAACAAAGGTTTGTGTAATGGGCTTTTGAGGATTACTTGTACATTATTGTGAGCTCCAACCGCAAAAATCTAATGAAATCTCCCTAAGTCTCATAATATAGTCTTTACGTTCTATTTTAGGTGTCTCAAAATATTGTGCCTACTTCATTTTTTATTAATTTGTTTTGACTAAATTATCCTCAATTTTTACACAAACTTTCCAAAAATATTCCTACCTTTTTTTCAAAATGTGTGCTCTTATTTATTGCTTTGCACCATTCCAAGGAAAATTTATTTTTTTTTGATTTCTTTTTGAAGGAAAAATAAAATAAAAAAGTAGTTCCAAGACAAAAGTACTCCATTAATTATTTTTTTGAGAATCCTACTACTCCCTCTACACTCCTTAATTCCCGTGAAAAGAAGTAAGAACTATATTATGGGACAGAGGGAGTAGTTATTTATGACTTAACTTTACTTCAATGCACAAGAGAGTTCCCCCTCCAACAAAAGTCATTTTCAACTTGTCACTGGTCCATATGCTCAACTACCTCGTAATGTAGAAGAGCTAGAATAAACGAAACATAACTGGGTTACTAAATGAACCCTTGTTTTTACTTACTAAGGCCATATATACATACTTGTCCTCACCCTATGTATTTATACTCTCACACCCATTCCCTCACTCTCTCTCACTCTCCCACTCTCATACATCCTCACTCTATTTCATTCTCCCACTCTCATACTTCCTCACACACTCTTGTTGTGATTTAGAAACAAGTGCTAACTAGTTTGTGCAATCAACAATAATCAAGAAGAAGCATGAAATTGAAATAACAACCAAGAAAAGCAAAGAGAGAGTAAACAAGAAAGAACACACCAAGATTAACGTGGGAAACTCGAGCTCTGGGAGAAAAACCCACAAACTTGCAATATGAAATCAATGGAGAACAATGGTGAACATACAAATCTCCCACAAACTCGCTCCGTCTCCTAAAACCCTAGAAAAGATGAGGCTCCAAGTTTGAACTTTGAGATTGTGTGATATTCTCTTCTAAAAACAGAAATAGGGTATTTATACTCCTAGGACTAAAAGCAATTCAACGGCGACGATTAGAACTTGAATCGCGAAACACGTGCAAAAATTGGGTTTGCGCCTTAGGACCGAAAATCGCCCGCCTAGGGGGCAAACTCCTGGAAGTTCCCGCCTCCTTACGCCTAAAAAATGCACGCCCGAGCGAAGAAGAGCCCGCCAGGGGACACGCCCGCTGGGCCATCTGCTCCTTCCCTCCCGGGCCACCTTCGCTTCGCCGGGCGTTGGTTCTGCAGCACTTCTTTGCTTCTTCTCGTCTTATTCTTCAAGCTTGCTTCACCATTCTCCACTCAACCCGACAATCACCCGCTTGGGGATAGGTTAAGCAAGAGAACATCCTACCCATAAGTACCCATGACCATCACCATCATCTCTCCATACATTGGCCATAGCCAATCCCGCTTCCTCTTCACCAAAAGAAGCAACACGGAGATTACAACCAACCCCATCCAACATCTTCCAAACTCATCACGCTCGTGCTCCCACCTAGATGCAATCCCGAGCATCACCACCATGCTTCACCTAGACAAAGCATCCCCATGATAACATATCTCCTCTACACCAAGGAAATGTCATCGAAGTTTATACAAACTTCGATACAAAGACTATCAAAGCCTAAACCAACTTTGATTCTCACTAAGTAACCTCCAAATCATTGCACTATCGGTACATGAACCTACACACCCTCCTACCCGGAGGTCGGATCACCTAAGATACAAGCACAACCAAATGAAGACCCCTTCCTCTACAACTAAGGAAGACCATTGAGACCCCTTCCTCCCGAATCGGCTTGTGCGCTACTTGGTCAATTTGCAAGCGGGATACCGCTTCACCATGGTTCTCATCCCTTGGCCCACTATCGATAGATTTTCGACCAAACGACACCTTACATGAAGTTCCCACCCCTATTTCGGACCCCTTTCTTGTGCTCCCCATGGTGTAAAGTGTTCCACTTCTTGTCTCTCGAGCTATGACCATAGCTCCCTTGACAATCTTCCAAGAACCACCATCAAACACAACCTTGTGACCCGATGTAGCAAGTTGGGTCACCGATACCAAGCTTTTCTTAAACCTCGGGATGAACTTGACATCCTTCAACTCCAACAAGCCACCATGAGTGAGTTTCAAACTCACATCACCTTGCCCCCATGACTTCCACTACCTTGCCATCCCAAGGTAGACTTTTCCAAGTTTTTTTCGGATTTGAAATTCGAAACAATTCCTTGCATTGTGAGGAATGATGAGAAGAACCCAAATCCAAGACCCATGATCCCGAGCACCCAACCAACTCTTCCGGATCACCCATGCTTACCACCAAAGCATCGGAAATGTCTCGAAGTCAAGTTTGTTGATGCATCTTCCTCTTCATCACTATCTTGAACCTTCTTCTTCCCTTTCCCATTCCCTCTCTTTGGACAATCTTTCTTCAAGTGCCCTTCATTGCCACACCCCCAACACACCACATAAGCTCCCCCCATTCGGTTTACCATGCCCTCTTGACTTCGATCTTCCATGACTTGCATTTTCCCTTTGTTGATTCCTTCTCCTCCTACTTTCACTACTATAAGCATCACCCAATGATTCATAGGACTATCTCCTTCGAATGCACTTACTCAAAATTAAGTCTCTCACAACATCATACTTCAACTTCTCTTTACCGAGGAGTTGCTAATATACGGACACCATAGTTTCCCATGACAAGGGCAAAGAAGACAACAAAATCAATGCCTTCACTTCATCCTCAAATTTGATACCCACCGAAGATAATTGACCCAAAACCGAATTAATCTCATTGATGTGTTCAGCGATCGAATTACCATCAACCATCTCCATGTCGAACAAACGAAGCATCAAGTATACTTTGTTGATAGCCGATGGTCGTTTCTCATACATACTTGATAAGGTTTCCATCAAACCCATTTGTTGTTTTCTCATCCTTGATATTGAAAGCCGGTAAGCCATACTACGGGCTAATGTCAATCTCACAACTCCTAGTTCTTTCCTATCAAGAACTTTCCAATCCTTCTCGAAGCATACCACTTGGTCTCTTTCCCTCAAGAGGCAAGTAAAGATTCTTTTGATACAAAGATCCTCCATTTGCATTTTCCAAAATCCAAAATCTTGGTTCAATCCTCTTATTTTTCTTTCTCGAACATCAAACCTCTCGATCCTCAATTTCCCTTCTTCGATAGTTAATTTTTCCTAAAAAATCCAAAATTTAATTTTTCTACACCAAAAAAATCCAAACTTTGAATTTTCAACGACAAATCCTAGTTTTTCACACAACACTAAACCACTTTCCTCCAAGTTAAACCTTAGCTCTAATACCATTTGTAGGGCCCACGAGTTCACGTACAGCTTCACCATTAGTATGATATTGTCCGCTTTGGGCCTAGCCCGCACGGATTTGTTTTTGGGCTCCTTCCCAAAAGGCCTCATACTAACGTAGTTGTTGAACTCTTATAAACTAGGTAACTCCTTCTTATTTATCCGATGTGGGACTTGAGATGTCTACCCAATAATCCTCCTCTCAGACCAAGGACCACAAGCCTCCCCTCCCGGCGATAATCTGTCTAATCATCCCGTACCGCCTTGACCCGCGGAACACGCCGCCGACCACCATAATATCGGGAAGACTTTCGACATAAGGCACCCAGCGATTCTCCATCGCGAGGTCACCGAGAGCGTCCACATCTCCTTAGATCTCATGCACCATGCCTATGAGTTATATGCGCAACCAACATGTCTCAGCTCCATACTTAGGGCCGCACCCACGACATATTTACGCTCCCTGGTTGCATGTGCATCCCAACTGAGTCACCTATCTTTGAGAACCATACATAATACCACCAAAGACTTGCACCCATGCCCTAGAGCTACACCGCTCTGCACCCTGCGTGCTCCAGCAAGCTAACCATGGGTCCACCATTGTATGCGCGTCGTTTTTCGAGCCGAACCGTCAGCTCTAATACAAATTGTTGTGATTTAGAAACAAGTGCTAACTAGTTTGTGCAATCAACAATAATCATGAAGAAGCATGGAATTGAAATAACAACCAAGAAAAGCAAGGAGAGAGAAAACAAGAAAGAACACACCAAGATTAACGTGGGAAACTCGAGCTCACGGAAGAAAAACCCACAAACTTGCACTATGCAATCAATGAAGAACAATGGTGAACATACAAATTAAATCTCCCACAAACTCACTCTCTCTCCTAAAACCCTAGAAAAGATGAGGCTCCAAGTTTGAACTTTGAGATTGTGTGCTATTCTCTTCTAAAATCAGAAAATAGGTATTTATAGGACTAAAAGCATTCCAACGGCCACGATTAGAACTTAAATCGCGAAACACGTGCAAAGTGCTCCAAGTTTGAACTTTGAGATTGTGTGCTATTCTCTTATAAAACCGGAAATAGGGTATTTATACTCCCTAGGACTAAAAAGCAATCCAACGGCCACGATTAGAACTCAAATCGCGAAACACGTGCATATCTTTGGTTTTGCTCGCCGGCCCGGAAAATTGCCCCCGGGCAAAATGCTTGCCCGCCGGTGTAAACTCCCTAGAAGTTCCTGCCTCCTTCTACCTAAAAATGCACGCCCGAGCGAAGAAGTACCCGCCTGGGGATCGCCCGCCCGGGGACACCGCCCGCCCGGGCTATACGCTCTGCCCGCCCTGCCTTGGTTTCTCACTGAGTTCTTTGCTTCTTCTCGTTTTCTTCTTCAAGCTTGCTTCACCATTCTCCACTCAACCCAACAACTCTCTCATCACCCAAGGACTTCTCAGACCACTTCTCAGAGCCGGTTTTCTGCCACTCTCTCTCATCACACATTGAAGGAGGTTGAGAGCGACATCATCATCCTGCCGCTCCTCCAGCAACATCTCCGGACAACCTATATTTACGAGTTTCAAAATATCCAAACTGTGAAACTTAGTATTTACGAGCCTTTTTTAACCCAAATTTTAACCCAAATGAAATATGGCTCAACGACAGGCTCGATACCAAAGCCACCCATCTAGCCTTAGTTTGTCAATAATGTCCTATGAGTTGCTCAAAAAGAAATTTCAAGCGCAAGTCAAAACTCCTATATCTCAGGCCTCACCCTAATTTCTCTCTCCTCTTTTTCCAAATTTTCATTCAGCACAAAAATGTTTGATGGTTGGAGAATCATAGCATCAGTGACTTTATTTGCTACATTATTTGATATATACCTAGATCAGTTTACCGTTCCCTCTTGCAATGTCGTTTTACCTTCAAATGCTAATTCTAAAGAAGAAGTCTTTGTTGAGTTTGAGGATAATCCTCAAGATTTGACAGCCATTCTTGTCTCTAATTTGCTCTTAAGTGGAACAGATTCTTCTTTCGTCGATGTTTTCTTCAGAGACTTCTTCATGTCTCAATTTCTCTCGGTATCTTTTCTTTGACCTTTCACTCTTTGCTTTAATTTTTGTTTGATACTTTTATTCTGATGAAAGTTGTTGGAAGTTTCTTATATGCATTTTATAAACTTTTTGTGTTCTGTTACTTGTTAGTGTAGAAAATGTCACCAGTAGCTTGAGATTTGCAATGTAGGGTGATATTGTGGAATGGATTCAGAATAGGATGATGGGTCTGGTGCTTAAATATATAGTTAATATGGAAGTTTGAAGAATTTGGTTAGAATTACCTTGTCTCAGTTCAAATACCAATGATAGTCACTGCAAGACTTAGGAGAGTACGCATTGTTGCGGGTTTGACAATGGGATTGAAAGTATTTGTGCAATCCACCCCACTCGTGGATGTTGCTGAAAGTCTTTAGCAAGTAAACAAGCTTGAATGCCGATACCTCTCTATACTACCATATGGATTATGGAAAACCCATTTACACTTCACTAGATTCTGACCCAAATTTGGGGGAACTAAGTCCCTATTGCCAAGGTTGTGTTGAGCTTGTATGTCAATTATCATGGCTTGATGTTATAAAGGATCCCTGTGTTCTTTGGCAACCGAGGTGGGTTTAGTAGGTTTTGGTTGGAACTTGGAGGGTGGTTTGTTATTAACTTATTAAATTTTGGGTTTGGTTTGGAAAAGTTGTTTTTGGACCAGTACTAATGGTGCTTGGAGGGGGTTTTGAAGTCTGTGGTAATGGGAAGAAGTTGCTGTAGAGGATGGGAGAGGACATCATGGGCTCCGGTGGGTTTGGAGGGGGAGCAGGTGGAATCAATGGTTCAGAGGGAGGCATAGAGGCAGGGAGCGGTGGCGTTTAAGGGAATATTGATCGCACACCATTGAGAAGGACTAGGATAGGTGGAGGGTGTGGTAAGTTGTCAAAGTGAGCTGAGCATAGCTAGTTTCCACAAACCGTACATGATGAAAGGTATAGTACCTGTGGGTAGTAGACTAGTAGGGTCTAAGCTGGAGTTTGCACTTTTGGTTTGTAAGTATCCCACAAAATACAAGGAAGAGACCTAGTTTCTAATTTGTGCTTGGAATATGACTGGAGCCTTCGATAGTACAAGCTAGTAACACTCCCTAGTTTGAGGTAATTAGGAGGTCCTCCACAAAGGTAGCCTTCGATAGTACAAGCTAGTAACACTCCCTAGTTTGAGGTAATTAGGAGGTCCTCCACAAAGGTAGCTGAAAAGAGATTTGTGTGAGAGAGTACGAGTCGGCAAATGATTAATGATTGACATTGTATTGACCAAAGCAAATGACCAATACTTTACAAGAAGAGTCTTGTAAGAGATAAGAGAGACCAATTTATAAAATATGGCGGCGTCGATGTTTTCCGTAGCCCTTATGTTCCGGTGTATAAGAAGGATTTGGGAGGTGGGAAACTACATCAATAATTAGAAAAGTGGCTAAACGCTTGAAATTTGTTGCCATTGTCAAAGTACATTGTTTTAATATGTTTCCGGACACTGCTTTTGTATCCCATTTATATTACTTTGAAGCAGGTAAAACCATACGTATTTTGTATAATGGTCGACAAAGATAACATAGTATGGAAATCCATTAAGAAAATAAATAGAAGATGTCCATAAATCAATATAAACAAGATCTAAATGAGAATGAGAAACTAAAGTTTAAATTTTTAAGTGATTGAAAGGTATCTTATGTATTTTATTACATTGACAAGAAATGCAATTAAAGGTGTAATCACCAAAAGCATGAAGACACAAGAGATTTAAGAATAGAAAGTGACACATGGCCCACCCGAAGATGCTAATGAATGGTTGACGCTTTTGATGTTGGAAAGAAAGATGGATGAAGGGGAGGACACACGCTCATATATACCATCTCTATATGGACCCTTGGGAATATGTGCATTTGTAAGACGATTCTTCACAAGAGATAATTAGATGAGAATTCTATAAGAAGTTTATATATACAAAGTGAAGTTTAGAAATAGAAATAATATTATATTTCATTGTGGGAACACATAAAACATTAGAAAGAGAAAGATTGAGATCAAGTAGGGATAAAAAAAGAGTATCACTAGGAATTATGGGAAGACCCGAACTATCACATACATATCACTAATTTTTTTTTTTATCAAATGGTTGGTGAAGGGAAAGGGTGGAGAGGTCATGAGTCACATGGTGAGATGCACCTAAGTCTATTAGCTATGACAAAGGGATGGGTCGGTCATGGTAGTTTTGCAGCGTGGACTTGCGATTGGTACGATGAGGAAGTTGGGCAAGGTGTTGGGCAAATGGAAGTGTGCGACTGATGGGCACTGGTTTAAAGAATGTCCTTTGGTGTACCACCATTGATTTTATCGGAGTAGGGTTGTGGACAATTAGGAGTGGCCTGGTTTTAAGGGAAGTGTTGTAGTTGGTAGGAATTAGGGTGCTTTCTCTTCACCTTAAAATAATTAGTTTTGCAAAAAAATAAGTGTAGATGGCCTTTGGTAATAGCATTGAGAGTGGCTTGACGCTGTTTAAGATGGCTAAGAGTGTGCTAAAGCTATTGAGAGGTCGTAGTTAAAAGATGAGAGGCAGTATGGTTGATGGGCGGGATTGGATGTGGTGGCCGAATCTTGTGTGATGGTAGGAGAAGAGAGTGAAAACATAAAATCAAAAGATTTGAAAAAGAAAAGCATAGCCTTCAATTTGAAATTTCCACAAGAGATATCTGGTCAAAAAGAGCTTATTGTTGTTCGGGAGGGAGACGATGATTAGCGAGGGACTGAGAAAGTTAGGGTCAGCATCATTCATAATTGATGTGCTTGGCCATTGCACTAAGGAAGATGAAGGGAAGAGGAATATAAAAAAAATGATCAAAACAAGGTTCCGAACTTCCGATACCATATAGAAGTTTGAAGAACTTGATTAATCATTCATGTATTCTTGTGCAGTTCATAGTGTAATACAAAGACGAGTCTTAGTGTTACTAGGACTTGCGACTAAACATATGAAATCAGAATTAAAAAAAAGAAAAAAGAAAAGATAATGCTAAAGCTGAAGCTAAGTACAACAGATTTCTACCTCTGTAGCTAACAAACTTTAGCCAAGAGATTGTCCCAACCTTATGCTGAACAGTCATGTCAGATAACTTTAACCTTACATACTGAAAGCTAGAAGGTGTATTGCTATTTTACTGAAGGTGATTAAAGAGCCCCATAATCACCTATGCTAGAACTAGTAGAACTCCTTATTTTACTTCAATTACTCATATTGGATACTCAACACTCTTATGCGGGTGTTGAAACTCGGACATTCATATTAGGCCAAACAATTGGGGACATACCCATATGAGATATCTTTAGCCAAGTTCACGTTATTAAGTAGTCATGTAATTAACTGGTATCTAAAAGCAGATTAAAGAAGAAGAGTAAGGACTAAAACTGATATTTGATTGAGAATCTGGAAATTGAAAGTAAAGTAAAGATAGTAACTAGCATTCGAGAGGCTTGTTTCTCTCCCAAAACTGAACTGCTAAATCCTCCAATATTTTCAACATAATTTCTCTCTTCCCAATCTATTCTGTTTATAGAGTTTCTTCCCCACTAACTCTTTAACTTATTCCTCAAGCTACCCTTAACTAACATACCTAAAATGCCCCTCCCCCTTTGTATCGAGTCTATTGCAAGTCCCTTGTGGAGTACAAAGTTATACTTTATTTATGATCATCAAATTGTTGTTTGATCATGAGAAGTTCCCGAAATTTCATTTTCCAGCTGTCTGACTTTTGTCAACTTGGTCTTTTTTTATGCAAAGGTGTGATGTTGATCTACTAGGGAATAGGGATCATAGAAGAATGCTATATTATGAAAAAGGACCACCTGAGGTGTGCTTAGGATTTGATACCAGAGTTTGAAGAATCTCCTCCCTAATTACGAATGTTGAAGACAGCATAGCTCTATCTTCATGGAGTTACTGGTTTATGTAACCTTTCCAGCATATCGTTGCCGATAGAGTTTATATTTCTAGGTTCTTGAGGGTTTATTTTCCCCCCAACTTTTTAGGTGAGAGAGGTTTCTGCATCTTAATAGTTTGATGTCTTCTGGAAAGCTTCCACTTTTAAATTTATTACATAAATGTTTTATGTAATTCTTTTCTGTTGATTTCTGTTCTAACTAGTTCGTCTTTAACACCAGCTAATATGTGAACCAGAAATCTTTTGAAAGTTTGAAGCCTGATATGCTTTTGATTCTCGGAGATGTTTCTGCCAAGGGATTTCAGTTGACAAGTGAAAATTGGTCATCTTTGGTACAACAATTTGAAAGGATATTAGGCCCCTATCTTCACCTGCCTTTTCATGTTACTTTGGGTGACAGGGATATTGGGGAATGTAGTAAGTTGAAGGCAAGCTTAGTTCACCGTGTTGCTAGCAGTTTTCCAGAACTGAATCATGGAGGGTGTGGTAGCTTTGAAATGAGCAATGTTAGTTTCATCTCACTCAATGCCATGGCATTGCTTTGTGGCAACAATGAACTTCTATCAGATGTCGAGACAGTAATTGAAAGGGAAAGTGCATATTTACAAACAAGAACTGAAGATGGAAGAGAACCAAGAGTCAAAGTGAATGCAGCCAGTGAAGTTTCCTATCAGTACAGATGGAGAGACAATCCTACATCATCACAATCTGGTCCTGTCCTTTTGCTTCACTTTCCCTTGAAACAGATATCAAAGAGATACTGCAGTCAAGAGAGAAGCTCCAGTACCATCTGGAATTCTTTTCCAGACAGTCTGAAGTTACTACGGAGGTGGGTTTCTGTGGGAAATGCACATACTTTAAGATTTCATAGCCTTTGTTCAACTTTTTAACAACTAAACTTTCTAGGCTTTCAATTACAAAGCCAGCCATAATAGATCCCTTGACCATTGTGATTTGTCCTTGCAACCTGGCCTTCCTTTCATTTTAAATGACCTGTCTTTCTCGGTGTTTGCAATAAGCTCGGCTCATTAGTCATGTTCATGTGTAGTTTGGTCTATGTTTGGAGTCTCAAATCACCATTTTTTCAAAATAGTGCTCGTGTGTTTGTAAATTGTTTCTTTCATGATAACATGTAATTTTGTAAATTCTGCCAATTTACTGGAAATTATGATTGAACCTTGTTTTGATATGACGTCAATCTGCTTTCAGGATGGATGCTGATTCTGGCCCATATGACTTGCTGCAAACTGTTCCACCAAATGCAACTGAATACATCTTTCAGGCACTTAAACCTAGGTACTGCCATGATTATGTAACATAGAGATTCTTGCCTGCTACCTTTGTTTGAATCTTCACAGACGTCAAGGTTCTATTGGTCAATTCACTCATTGTTGTTAGTTGTTGTCTTGGTATACATGGGAAACTATTGAGTACACATATTATGAGCTATCATCCTTCCCCACCAATTTTTTCACCTTGTGTAGTATAGATTGAGATTGATATTCATAGAACCTATGTTACATGGCTCGCCTCCGAGTATCTCTTAGTCCCCTCTTCTTTTGGACTTAATTTTCAGTTCGGTTCAGCTCCATTCAGGTCATGTCAGATAGTTTTCCCCCACAAGTTCAATATAAATCAGCTCCATTAAGTTCAATTCAGTTTGGTCAATTTCAGTTCACCAGAATAGGGCCTTACTGGTACATATCTGGGAGTCTGGGTACCTGTTTTGTCTTCAAATTGAACTTTTAAGTGTGTACTTGAGGTGTGAAAATTCCATGAAACATAGCATATAATTGCTTTCAAGTGACTGACCAAATTATTTTTCTTATACTGGCACTTGGCAGGATAGTTTTCAGTGCTCACAGTCATGAATTTTGTGATATCATACACCCAGATGGGACTCGGGAGGTAACAGTTCCAGCCTTGGCATGGAAAGCTAAGGATGATCCAGGTTTTGTCGTTGCTACTTTCAGAAAGAATGGAGATGTAACTGTCAAGCATTGTTCATTCCCTAGAGAATCTCATGTTGTTGTTTCTTGTATTACCATTTTTGCTTTGTCAATATCACTTACTGTTTTAACAAATTTGTTTCATCGACTAAATGTCAGACATAATAGATGATTTATCATCGACAATTTTGGTTAATTTATTGAAGAAAAATATCCTCATTATCTTGTCGATTTTTTATTAATTATTTTTACAGGTTTTTGTCTTTTCCTCTGTTCTTGCAGAAATGAAGTTATGCAATTGTAATATATGTCCTAATGAGAGGGGTAATCTTGGTATTGCATAATTAGTTAGGTTTAGTAGTAGCTTGAAGAATGAGGAACTTGTGGAGAGCAAGAAAGTTAGAGGAGAGAGTAGGAAAATCTGCGACAAATAGAGGGGATTAGAGAGAGTTGGAAATTATTAAGTTTGTTCGTCAGGCCTTTCTCTCATGCTCATCTTCGACACCTTAATAGATTCTCATAAAGCAAGAGGGAGAACGGATAGGTGGTGAAGTAGTTAACTAGCTAAGTATTTGAAGGAGCTATACCACGTTCTCTCGTCGACTCTTGTTCATCAACTCATGTATCAGTAATTTTTCAGATATGCACTGCACAACCTGTTTTAGAATTTTGGAACTCACGGATTTCCTTGGTAATTTTCCTGAAGACTATTTCAGTAAGGATGGTCACTCCAACTTCACCTATATAAACAACATATTTTGTGCTTCGGACTTATCTATCCTGTTTCGCCAAAGTTATGTCCAATAAACCACTGCAGAGAAGCAGGAGGACAACTGGGGTTTTACGCAGGCTGTGCAACCTTTGTTACCAGCGACTGTTCCTCACCTGTCAGAATCAACTCTGACCTATCTTGGGCTTCTGCCTCTTGCTTACTGACGACGTATCTTGTTATAGTTTCTAGTGTGTCCTTGAGCATCACGTCTCTTTTGAGAAGCTACTAATACTACTAAGCATTCTCTAATGTCTTCTTAGATTTTTGATTGAAGATTACATAATTAAGTTATGAGGATGTAAATCTTGTATGCTTCTCTTTTCAATGTGCCAAGTACATGAACAAAAGTTTATAAAGACAAATTTCAGTCGTCCTTAATACGAACTGGAAGAAAGTCACTCTTAGTCAGATACTTTATGTCTACAATCGCAAAAAAGAAATAACATATTTCATTTGATGCATATTTTGTGTTCAAATTACAGAAATGAGATTCACGTCAAAAAAATGACAGAAATGAGATTGACATGTTGCTTTCTTTTGAGCTTTTGATTTCCAAGTTATAGTAGTAACATAATAAGCATATTTCATTTTTCGCAAAGGTGCCACTAATATTCAGTAACTCAAACTATAACTTCCACTCTATTGCCGATCCTTCAGCAAGAGAAGTTTAATAGCACAAACTTCTGTTCGATCGATGTTTGATGTTGATGGAGGCTTGATCGATAAATCATCAATAAGCAACATGAACAGCAATCGAGAACTCTTGATCACCCACGACTAAAAAGTGAGTGCCTTCTTCCACCACCATAAGCCCATCTTGGTCGGCTCGGCTCAAGTGTTCACAAGGGCTCAATTCAAACTGGATTTCTGTTTTTTCCCCTGCTTTCAAGTTCACACTCTCAAACCCAACTAATTTCTTCATCGGACTTCCATTGGTCGTGTTCTCTTGCCTCACGTACATCAACACCGGGTGGTTTCCTGCCATCTCCCCTCCATTTTCAATTCCAACAGTAGCTGAAAATTTCATTGTCTTACATGATTCTGACTCCATATCGGAAACTATAACATACCTTGCAGAATCAAGATTCTTAGCCATCTTGGTGCTCCCTACTGAATTCAAATACAGACTCTTTTGAGGAACTGAGATGAACTTGTATGAATAAGTGGTGTAGCTTAGACCGTGTCCAAATTCAAAGACTTTCCTGCCTCTGTAGAACTTGTATGTGCGCCCTGGGTAGCCCGAGGAAGGGTCTGCTCTCATCCTCATGTCTGTCATTGGCACTTTAATAAATTGTCTAGGATACCACGTCATTGGTAATTTCCCACCTGCAAAGTTGCAACGTGATTAGAGTCACCCCATTACCAAGGAGGCAAGGATCAAAGACGAACACACACCAAAAATGACCCTAACTAGAGGTGATTAGTAAGAGTGATTTCATTATATCCACCAACTTAATTTTATCTAAAAAATGACAATAGAAAACAAATGTAACTTGTTTGTTAGAATCCCACAAAGATGCGATCTGAACAAAAGGTAGATGGATATGTGCAAGTGGTATGCTTTTTGAAAAACTAGGTAGCAAATTGCGTGCCCATACCCATTTTCGTACTAATAAGGTAACACTGGAAAAAAAAAGCGTTATTAAATGAAACCCACGCAAAATTTATACAGAGAAACTCTTAGTTTACACCCACCTGGGTTGTGATCTCCGAAAATGACTTGTGCGAGTGCAACACCACCTGCTTCACCAGGATAACCGGCCCAAATGATGCTGCCAATGTGGGCGTCTACTTTGGCAAAAGTTATATCAACTGGACCGCCAGAAAGGATTACCAATATCACTGGCTTCTTAGCAGCTCTCGCCACCTGTGTGATGAGATTGTGCTGTTTACCTGGAAGCACCAAGTCTGTTCGATCATAGTCTTCTCTTTCCTGCGTTTGATCCAGTCCCATGACCAGCACCACGTAATCTGCTCCCTTTGCAATTGCCACAGCTTCTTGTATTGAAGCAGAAGAGCAAGCCACCTTATTACATCCTGGGTGATATCTGCACATATGTTGCATATAATGGAATTACTTCTTTTTCTCTGAGCATCTTTTAGTAACATTAGATAGGAGGAGGTTTAAAGTTTTGTTTTATAGTGAGTACCTTGTGTTCTTGACATAGCTTTGCAGTGCTTTAAGTGGAGTAATAGAAGTGCAAGGACGACCATGATAATTGCCTAGAAGTGTCAGAGCAGTGTCGGCATTGGGGCCTATAACAGCAAGGGAGAGGGTTCTTTCTTTAGGTAATGGAAGAAGCTTGTTATTGTTCTTTAAGAGAACAATGCCAGATTGAGCAGCCTTGAGGGCTAAAGCTCGACTCTCCCTGGTACACACTTGAGCAGGGCCAATGTTCCCAAATTGCAGCTTTCTCGGGTTTCCATCAAACAAACCCAGCCTCATTCTCACTGCAAACAAGTTTTCAAGTGCCCTGTCTACCTGTGCTTCAGCCACTTTTCTTTGTTGTACTGCTGATTTTGTGTAGTTTTGCAGGTAAGAACCACAGTTCACATCCATTCCTGCGCATTTGGAGTTGATAGTTACTTCTTACCTTATTTAAGTAAAACAAGAATGGTGGTATTTAGAGCTCGCAATCTCTGAACCAATACGAATATGACCCAAGCAATCTAATATCTAACCTTATATGACACGTGTCATACTGTGCACTTATCTTATATATTTATACGATTGTGTATTAATTTGGAGAATAATCCAAATTGACGTGAAACCAAACATGAATACAACCTTTTTACCCGAATTGCCAACTCTAAGTGGTAATAAGAATATCAAAAGTTGCAACTACCAGCTTTTAGGACATCAGCTATTGCATCTTCAGGAGCTTTAGCAAATCCTTGAGCATCATGTATGATTGATACTGCATCACAGTCTGATGTAATATACCTGATACATTATTATTTTTAATAATATTAGTCATGTAACATAATATCAATAATCATTTATGTTGTGATAAGGAACCAAGTTACTAAATGAAGTATGTCAGAACCAATATTACATAAAATTGTACTGTATATCATCCAATATTGGTCTCAGTGCTTGTTTCTTTTTCTTTCTTTTTTTAGTGTGATTTGATCATAAGCTATTAGTTGAAGGTATTTACCCGTCAAAAGCCCATTTTCCTCGTGCAATTTTAGTTAAGAGATTGTAATCAGCACAGTTAGGAACTCCATTGACGCGATTATAGGCACACATGATGCCGCTGGCTCTGCCTTGGTGTATGCAGCTCTCAAATGGAGGCTGGTATGTATCTGCCAGATCTTGTGCAGTCACCTATAATTACATATATTCCCACCAAATGAACAGTAGAATGTAAGCAATCTATTTAATATAGAAGTTGGTAATTACACAAGAGTCATAGCATGCTATAATTTTGGTGCACCTGACATGAAAATGAACAGGAGATTTTGACAGATAGTAAACTAAATATATTATCATGTAGTATCTTGTTAAATTTGCTTCATTATGTTATTTATACATTGACTTTATATAATTTATACTAATAAGTAATCTATGATGCTCGGGTACGGGGGGATAAACTGGCGAGTTTGAGTATCATAGTACGTAAATAAAGACAATAAGACATCAATGGTCATAGGACGAGTGAGGCTAATCAAAGAATTGTTTGGTTGTGAAAATTTTGAAGGTATAAATTTAGTACAAAACATTCAGATCGCCAAATAGTATCCTCGACAGAGGTTTGGTTCATGTCAGAATTTCAGAAATGAGTAAACAAACAATAACCAAGTAGCATTTTAGCACTGTCTATAGCAATATCCAGTGTTCAGCTTTCTCAAAGTCACATTTAAGAGTATTCAATGGAAAAACTAAGGTCATTTAGATTATTATTTTTTGATTGGTAAGATCAATGACCTGCCGGCCCGCATACCCGTTCGACCCAGAGGCCAAGACTTGGAAAGTGCGGGGAATAGTAAAGAGAATTCTTCTCCAAATGCCCCTCACTTGGTGGTGGTTTGAAAAGTGTTAAATCGCCCTAAGATCTTGAGGTTGATTAGATTACCCATAAAAAAAAGTTCTTTTTTAGAAGTTTTTAGTATTATTATAGTTGTAGTAGAATAATCCTAAACAAGTCCCTAGATATGCTCGTATAGAACAAGTAGACATAAGGCGTTGTTTGGGGTCAATTATAAAGTAGGGAATCTTTGAAGTATGCCCCAATCCGCTTATTTTTTTTATGGATAACATATGTCCCAATTATCTTCCTTGTTTGGTAACATATGTCCCAATTTTCATGCTCCCATTTCCCTAAGATTATGGGGGTGTACAACTACTAGTCAGAAGCTTACAAATTTTAGTAAAGAGTGGGGATGAGAAGGAAATTACGAAGATGGTGTAGACCACGTCATTTATCTAGGCCGATGAGAAAATGACATTTTTGATGACCTTGCCTAATTGGGCATGCACTTCTACCTTGGATCAAAACTTGAACTAGAATGACTACATATCTCCCTAAAATTTAGAGATCTGTATGAAACATGAGTAGGTAAAGACAATTTTGTAACATTATTTAGTTATTTATCTAGATATCTAAAATAATTTTCAATTTGAATGAGTCAAGAAGAGTAATACTTAATCGTAACTCAAATGATTAGTTAACAAGCTCAAAGATATAGTTGTTAACAATTATTCTACATATTGCAAATTTTAGCATTAAATTAATAAAATAAAAATTTACAAAATTCTATATATGATGAGTATAAAATATTAGCAAAATCCTATAATATACAAATAATCTAAGAAGAATTTGTCTTGTTTCAATCATCAAACTCAATTTGAGGTTTAAACTAAATTGATTTGAAAATTTTGAACTCGAAAAATTGTAATACTTGGTTTAAACAATGATATAATTGTAGCAAACTTAGCTAAGCTACTCTAAGTTTGAATTCAGCTCGACTTGTTAGCACCTTTGTCAGTTGTCACCCTAAACATTGACCATGATGTACCTTGACTAAATTGATTGCTCTGCTCTATGGATCTATGCATCATTACAAGAAAATGCAATATACTACAATAAATTAGGCAAATAGCTAAGTAGTTTGTTGAGGAGACTTACATGTGCATCAAAGACATAGCGAGTGATGTTATGCCAACGGTCCAAATCATAAGCAGTGAAGTGTTTACAACATGCCGACGCTTGAAGGTGACTAAGTTTTTGGCCTCCTTGAAAAGAGTCCCCTTGTAAGCCTCTCACAAAGTACATTGCATATTTGCCAGTCATCAAAGGGTCTTCCCCTGGAGTTTCTTGGCCTCTTCCCCATCTTGGATCTCTAAATATGTTTATATTTGGTGCCCAAAATGTCATTCCTTTAGCTTGTCCTTCATTGTATACTCCTCTTGCTTCTTTTCCTATTGCCTTCATTCCCACATTTATTAGTCAATATATAGTTAAGCATCTGTCCGTAATCATTTTTAGTTTTCAATTTCCACTATATTTAAATTAATACAAAAACCACGAAATAACGTAATTTGTAATTCCCGGTTTTTAGAGATTTGCTTTCGAAATAAACATGACTAATACAAGTATTACTTATTATAAGTTCAGTACAAAATCTATACTTCATATGACTTCTAAAATATTAAAACCAACCATTGAAAAGTGACACTAGGGCCCTGAATTCTGTATCTTTAATACTTGGCCCTTTTTATGTTGGTTGAATATTGATATTTTTATGTACTCTAGTCCTCTATGACAGACTAGTTTAATGAATAATGATAATATCATATCTTGAGAATAAATCTAGTAGTACTGACAGTCTGACATGAATTAGATAGTGCCATATTACCATATTGGAGTAAGGAACTTGTGATGTTGATAGAAAAATATGCAAAGTAATTAGAAAGTAATGAGACATAAATATAGGTGAAAATCCAATTACTCATACTTAGATTTAAAAAAGAAAAAATTAATTGTTTAGAAGGCCACATATTTATATAAAGAATTATGTATTAGCCTATTAGGTTCAGGATATAACTGTACACTTGCACTAAAATTGCAAACTGAGAGGGATATTTCCCTCAATATTCTTCCTTTATGCACTATTTGAAGGAAATACATAATTATTTCAGGGTGAGTTGTGAGTTGTGAGTTGTGAGTGTGTAAGTGTCCCTCTTCATTATGATCCCACAAATTAAACATGTAATGGTTTCTCTTTTCAACAAAAAAACAAAAAGCGTCCTTCTTCTTTTCTAACACTAGAAGAGCTTTGATGATTATTAAGTCCTTGTTTGGTCGATCAAAACAAATTTGGGAAAATGACATTTCGTAAATCACGGATTGTTATTTGATTGATAACAAAGAGCAAATGAAGAAATTGAAATTTTATGGAAAATTTAACTTCCCATAAAATAACGAAATAGATTGCCCAGTTTACCTTCAAGTCAATCAAAATTCTCATAAATTGCTTAATGTCAAGTTGTCAACCAAACGAATTAAAAACATTTTCCTTCCAGTCAATTACAAGTTCCAATCGTCATAAAACAGGGTTACACCAGTAAATTTCCTAATAATTTTGATATTTTATGAGATATGTGCATTACTTTACAAATTTTCATTAAAATAAAGTAGGATATGATAAAAGATAATGTCTCTCTATGAGATTCATACTATAGGGTGCAGTGGCGGAGCCACGTTTAGTCCTGGTGGGTCACGTGACCCACCATTCCCCCAAAAAAAAAAAAAAAAAAAAAAAAAAAATTTTTAGGTTTAGAAAGCGCCGCATTCCTGCTTCAGTCTTCTTCTTCCTTTCATCCTCTAACTTCTTTCAAGTCTCATCCTCTAATTGTGGTGTGGATCATGAAGACCTAAATCAGCTTTTCTCAGTTTCTAAAATAGTTCGTGATGCGGTGACTCGGTGAGTAATTTCATTTTGATTAGTTTAGTTTCTTCATCAATTGAATCCTTCAATTCGAACTACTCTTATCATTAATCCAATAAAATTGAAATTTCAATCTAATTTTTGGTTAATTTTTTACGAGCAAGGCAATAATCGCGAAGAAATCTCATTTCGCATTCAGTACGCCTTCAAAAACGAAAGCATTTAGAAATTCAATTGATTTGCTGAACAATCCAATAGACATCGAGGATCTTGAAGCTCCTAATGCTCCGAAACAAGCTTGAAAGTTGAATCGTCGTCGAATTTGCAAAATAAAAGCTGAATCACATTTCTGTCGCTTTGTTTTCCGACGAAGGAGAGGACGAGCAAGAACAGAAATGGCCTAGGAGGAGTTTGTTTTCGGAAATGGACAGTTAAGTACTTAAAGAGAATTCAATTTAATTTAATTTAATTTTTTCCACTGTAAATCAAAGTATTAAGCTTTTTTTTTTTGTTTTTTTGATTTGTAGAAGTAAACTTGATTTGAGATACTGGTAATATTTTTCCTTTCCAAAAGTATTCTAAAAAATATGGCCTTTTTTTATATTTTTGCAGAGAGGTGCTTTTTTGTTAATTTTGTGTATTCATTCAAATTTTAAGGTGGTGGAAATTTTAGCAGAAGCTGATTCAACAAAGAAGGTGATTAATAGTAAGGATGAAGAAGGTTGGGCTCCACTTCATTCTGCTTCCAGCATTGGCCATCTCGATACTGTCTCAACTCTCCTCACTAAAGGTTTTCCTATATATTTTTTTTAATATATTCTGAATCTTGTTATTCAAGCTTCTAATATATACCTGAGTTTTTTGTGTTAATGGATTTGTCAATTGATTTTCAAATGGCAAGTATATAGTGGAGATTATTAATCAAACTAATCGTGCAATGAAGTAATTTACATTAACTATGTTAAATTGTGATGATACCGTTACTATTGAATTGAAGTCAGAAATTCACTCAGTTTTGATATTATTTCATTATGTCATTGGTAGGAAGAAAACGCCTCTGGTTTCGAATCTCTGGCAACTTGGCAAGTAGGATCAGCTTGGAAATAAAATGTAGCTGTTGTTTTGGGAGAGTTTGCTAGGTTTTGAAAACTTGTGAGAATTTAATGCAAGAATATCTAATTGCTAGCTCATTTCTTCTTCATATGCAGCTTGGGAACCATTTAAAGATCTAATTCCTGAAAGTGAAAGCTACTTGTAAAGGTGCTTTTGTTGCTTTTGTTAATGGATTTGAGTCGATCAATAAAATGTAGTTGTTACTTCTCGTGTGTTTCACTGTCTCTTGTTCTCTAAGGATGCTGGATAGTTTGAGGCTTTGAGCTACCTTATGTTTCGTCTTTTCTCCCGCTTTCCACCCTTTTTAAGAGTCAGTCACCGTATGGGTGTGCGTATTTGTACCCGTATCCGAACATGTACCATATCCGACCCGCGCGTATCCGTCTTGCTCAGAGTGCCCACCATTCATAAATTCCTGGATCCGCCACTGATAGGGTGTATGAAAAAAACTTATGACATAGTAGGTCTTTGATACAACATTATCCTAATTGAATTCCAAGAAAAATCTCATTCTTGAATCATTTTCAAATCAAGAATGAAAATAGTAAAAGCAAATTTAAAATTACTCAGATACTTTACCCAACAATTAGACAGTATACACCAACCACTAACGGCTCCCAACACAGTTTTAACTTTTACCCTCACAGCTAAAAGATATAACCATAATTATTGTTGCCGCACATGTATATAAAATTAAAATTACCTGGGCAATGCGGTACCAGAGACGAACATCAAAAGAAGCAGCAGTAAGAATAACTTGAGGAAAGCTAGTAGCAGCACGGATGGTACCATACAGCGACACTCCAGGCCCCGCGTCGGCCACCCCGTGCAATGCCTCTGACCACCATTCGTAAGCCGGGATGCCGAGGCGGGGGATACCAGGGGCAGTATTTACCAACTGAGAAACCTTCTCATCTAATGTCAAACGAGCTATTAAATCTTTGGCTCGTTTTCTAATTGGTAAATCAGCTCTACAGAATGTGTATCGTTTCGTGTTCGGGTTCGACGAATCGCAAGCAAATGGTGGCTCAGTCGCTGCTACTGCCGCAATGTTGGCTAATATTAGCAGCAGCACTGTTGTAAAGACGGATGTTTTTTGAGGGAGCCTCATTTGAATTGTGTATGGTCTATTTTTTTTTTTGGGTTTGCTACTTTTGCTTGAGAGTTGAGAGTGGTAAGGACTAAAAAGAGTGTTAAAGTGGAGTTGTTTAAATAGACAAATCACAAATGAGAAGCTAAGAAAGTGAGCTAGTAATGAAAGTAGCTGATTGGTTCATTTGGTTTACAAACGTAAAAAGACAGTAAAGCCCTTTTTGGCTTGTTGCTTCCAACATTATGAATATTGGTCAGAAATCGCAGTTTATAGTAACCCCATTGATTAGCTTGATTCCAAGATAGAGTGTAATTTATCATGTGATTCAAGATATTTAGTTTTCTAAATTGGGCTTTCTCTGTTTTTAAATTGGAATTTGCGCCTGGTTACAAGGATAAGTTTTACTCATGTTTTATTGAAAAAAAAAAGAAAAAAGGATAGGAGTATATATAAAACAGATTCGATGGATCTTCTAATGAGAAGTTGTATGATGAATCATTGATATGATAGGCGGGATGTAAAATATTAAATCACATAATCTCATCCCCACCGATCATAATTACAATGGAAAGCGTTATTTGTTTCAATTTGATATGTATTTGTTAGATTTTTGACTTATATGGCTTTGAATTAAGTAAGATATTAAGTGCTTGTTTGGTTGACATTGTTTAACATAGGAAGTTAGAATTCCAAGGAATTGGAATTTCTTAATGTTGTTTGGTTGACAAATTCATAGGAAGTAGAAATTATGACATTTCCCATAAATCACCAAACAACATTTAGCAATTCCTAAGAAATACAATTACATGGGAAAATAATTTTCCAAGGAATTTGAACTCCCTACATTCAACCAAACATGCTTTAACCTAATGAAAACAAGGCCCTGTTACTGTTAGTCATACAATAATGAAAGTCTACTTGTTCATGTTGATCAAGGTAAGAGATTTTTAAGTAGAAACTTCCAAAGTCCAAGGAGGCTTGTTCAATAATTTGTCAGTTGAATGGTGATTGGAAACTCTTGATCACCCACAATTAGAAAGTAAAGGCCTTCTTCCACCACCATAAACCCATCTTGGTCAGCTCTACGCAGGTGCTTACAAGGGTTCAATTCAAACTGAATTTCTGTTTGTTCCCCTGCATTCAAGTACACACTCTCAAACCCAACTAACTTCTTTATCGGATTTCCATTGATCGCGTTTTCTTTCCTCGCATACAGCAACACCGGGTGCTTTCCTTCCACATCACCTTCATTTGTCACTCCAATAGTAGCTATAAACTTCATTGTATTACAGGGTCCAGAATCCATATCTGAAACTATAGCATACTTGGTCGAATATGAATCCTCAACGACTTTGATAGTTCCTACTAAATTTAAGTACTGAGTGTTTGGAGTAACTGTAATGAAATTATATGAGTAGGATGTGTAGCTTAGACCATCTCCAAATTCGAATACTGTACTTCCTTGGTAGAACTTGTATGTACGCCCTGGATAGCCTGAGGAAGGGTCTGCTCTCATTCTCATGTCTGTCATTGGTACTTCAACAAATTGTTGTGGATACCAACTACCAAGTCATTGGTAGTTTTCCACCTGCGACATTATGAAATACTTACTATTCAAAGCATGAACATCAACAACAATAATAAAACGTGACAAAACTGATCTGTACACCATTATGTGACTCAACTTGAATTGGACCTCAAATTACATCAAATTTTGACGAACTAATATTGATCCGATCTGACTCGAAAATTAATGTGATTGGTATCGGTTTTTTTCAAGATAAGCTAACTTGCCATAAAGCTCGAATATGATCCTATTCAAATGCTTGAACAACCGGAGTCCATATAGTAACTCAAATTGATTCGTTTGCCACCACTCGCTGTGGTTATGCCATCAAGAACTTATTATGGAAAAGCATAATAAAATCAAACCAAAATTCAGATTTTAAGAGAAACCATATGTTTGTACCCACCTGGATTGTAATCTCCAAAAATGATTTCTGCAAGTGCAACACCACCTGCTTGACCGGGGTAACCAGCCCAGATGATGCCGCCTATGTTGGCATCTATTTTGGCGAAGGTTACATCAACTGGACCTCCACACAGAAGCACCAATACCACTGGCCTTTTGGCAACTCTTGCAACCTGTTGTATGAGATTGTGTTGCTCACCTGGCAGGACCAAGTTCAACCGATCAAGACCTTCTGTTTCCTGTGTTGTATCAAGCCCCATGATTAGCACCACATAGTCTGCTGTCTCAGCTATTTTCGAGGCTTCTTCGATTGAAGCAGAAGAACAAGCCACATTGTCACACCCCGGGTGGTATCTGCACGGATGTTACTGTAATCTCAGATAAGAAGATCAAGAGCATGATGAATTTAATGGACTTAAATTTCTCCAAAACAACCTAGATGGTGCGGAACATATAAATTCTGCATCTTTAGGTACAATGCATAACTAAAATGTGTAAACTAATGTTAGACAGAGGGAGAATAAGTTATAGAAGGAGGCACAAGGTTTTCTTTTAGTACATTGTGTTCTCAACATAGCTTTGTAGTGCTTGAAGTGGGGAAATAGAATTGCAAGGACGACCACGATAGTTGCCTAGAAGCGTCGAAGCAGCATCAGCATTGGGGCCTATGACAGCTAGGGAAAGGGTTTGTTCCTTTGGCAGTGGGAGAAGCTTGTCTTTGTTTTTCAAGAGAACGATGCCCTGTCGAGCAGCCTCGAGGGCTAAGGCCTTACTCTCTTGGGTGCACACATCTGCGGGGCCAAGACTCCCATATTGCAGATCTTTTGGGTTGCCATTAAACAAACCCAACCTCATTCTCACTGCAAACAAGTTTTCAAGTGCTCTGTCTACCTCTGCTTCTACCACTTTCCCTTGTTCTACTGCTGATTTTGTGTAATTCAGTAGGTAAGACCCACAGTTCAGATCCATACCTGTGTACATGAAATTAATAGTTAGTACTTAGTACTTCTTGTGGTATATTGTTAATGAAGAAACTTCAAATAAAAGAAGAATGGTAGTGAGATTAATGTATTTTACTAATTTGTAGTTACCAGCTTTTAGGACATCGCCTACTGCATCTTCAGGTGTTTCAGCGAAACGTTGAGCTTCATGGATGAGAGATACTGCATCACAGTCTGATGTTATATACCTGAGATATTACCACTGGTAATATTATTATTGAGTTGATAGAAATATAGTATCATGATATAGTTACATTCATGAGGTACAAGTTACTATGGTAGGTCCAACCATGGAATTAAAATTCTGCTAAAAACGCCATAATAAAAATCGTTAACGTTTTTATTCCTTACATCCGTTCTTTCAAACATTGGCCAAAAATATTTGATGATTTAATTATATAGTTGATGAATGATATTCTGATGATTTGGTTATATTATGTTGTAATAATGCTTAATAACTAAAACAATGCAAATAAGGTTAGAACGTTTATTAAATTTTTTTAAAAATTCCCGCTGCGACCCATTCCCCCCCCGCGAACGCGACCGCGACCGCGTTTTTTTTCCCTGGGTCCAACCTTATATTAGGTGCCCATTTAGTGATAAATCATACTCCATATATTTACATCAATTTTTCTCTGTTATTGTTAGCAATTAGTTGTCAAAACTTACCCATCAAAGGACCATTTTTCTCGTGCTGTTCTAGTTAAGAGATTGTAATCAGCACAATTGGGAACTCCATTGACGCGATTATATGCACACATTATGCCACTGGCTCTTCCTTGATGTATGCAGCTCTCAAACGGAGGCTGGTATGTATCTGCCATATCTTGTGCGGTCACCTACAGTTGTGAAATATCATTGTGGGATCTTATAGAATAAGATCTAGAAGTATATGGAAAGATGGCCTAGCTTAGTGAGACGAACTTACCTGAGCATCAAATCTGTAGCGAGTGACACCATTCCAGCGGTCCAAATCATACGCAGTGAAATGTTTACAGCATGCTGAGGCTTGAAGGTGTCCCGGCATCTGTCCTCCTTCAAAAGAGTCTCCTTGTAGTCCTCTCACAAACTGCATCGCGTATTTGCCTGTCACCCAAGGGTCTTCCCCTGGAGTCTCCTGGCCTCTGCCCCATCTTGGATCCCTAAATATGTTTATATTTGGTGCCCAAAATGTCATTCCTTTAGCTTGTCCTTCATTGTACAATGCTCTTGCTTCTCTTCCTATTGCCTTCATTCCAAATTAGTAACCGTTAATAATTACCATGTCAATCATAGATTCATAGATAAAACTTATCTTCGTTCCACAATACTAGTAGTATGTGAAGCAATAAGCATCTAACTAGTACTACTAGTTTCGGTTAATATACTTACAAGTGTCTAACAGAGGTTTAGTTACCTCAAATTACATTAAAGTCAATTTTGTACAAGAGTGATTATATTGCAATATGGGGAGATGAAATGTTGCTGTATAATATAACTAATCTATACAAGTTTTGTGTATAATTTACTGTTATCATAGGAAGATTTTAACATAATTTACGCTCTACAAAAATATACTACTATTACCTGGCCAATGCGGTACCAGAGGAGGGCATCAAAAGAAGCAGCAGTAAGAATAACCTGAGGAAAGCTAGTAGCATTACGGATGGTGCCACTGAAGGAGACACCAGGCCCCACAGCAGCAACCCCGTGCAACGCCTCGGACCACCACTGGTAAGCGGGGATGCCAAGGCGCGGTATAGCAGGGGCAGTGTTAACCAGCTGAAAGACCTTCTCATCAAGAGTTAGACGAGCAACCAAGTCATTGGCTCGTTGCCTGATAGGCAAGTCCACTCTACAAAATGCAAAAGTTTCTGTGCTTGGATCAGAAGAATCGCAACCAAATGGTGGTATTGCTGCCTCGACATGGAGGAATGCTACTAGCAGCACGACTGCAAAGGCCGCCACCGGAGAACCCGAACTTCTCCGTTGGAGCCTCATCATGGTTTTAGGCTTCTTGTTTATGTACTTTCTGTGTGACCTCTTTTGCTAAGCTAGTTTTTGTTGGCTGAATCTATTAGGGTCTCAAGTTTTGACAGATTATAATGATCAATAGGATTAATAGAATTGTTAGTCTCATTCACGTCTAATTTCTTATAATATTACACAATGATATACAGATAATTATTGATGCAGCTTCATATCAAGAAAAAGAGTGGAACTCATGTCTAATAATAACATATGGAAAAGGAGCTGGAGAATGGAGATACTGCAAGTTACAACAATGCCGCTTTAATTTATTGTTATTTTATCAAATTATGTTGCATGTGTGATTACATAGTAATATTTAAGTATTTGAATATTCTGGTGGAGAGTGGGTCCTAAACTTCTAACTCCTAATAATACCCCGATCCCACTATTAATAGGACCTTACCTTATAGAATAAAGTATACTTCTATACTTTTTCCACAGAACAGAAGTGTTAAACTAAGGGAGATTGATACCTCATTTGGCCATTAAGATTTGGCTAATCTTTTGCTTTCATTCTTATTTGCCCTCCATCTATATGGCAAGATTTATAATGTAGTTATCACGTTATGGTAAGCACAAGGCGAGTGAATAACTGTGTGTTTTCATGACTAGTATATAAAGCATAATCTTAGTATGTAAGATATTGGATGTATCTCAATAAATATCTACAAAATGTCAACTTTCTATAACTTTCACTAATTTGAAATATTATGCTATAATGCACCAATATCCGAAAGAAGATTTGTTTTTCCAATGTTGCATTACATAATTAATGCAATCTTTTGACAACTATTATAAATAAACTGCGCGTTGAGAAATTATCATAATTCACTGTTTTCCAACTACGACCAACCTTGTTCAACTGAACTTAGAATCGAATCAATTTTTGGTTTTCGGCCAAGTTTCTTGGAGCCCTTGTGCTTTTGTAGTTCTTTGTCCTTAAAACGGCATCTGAGTTCTCTCATACTTCCTCCTGTAATATTTACATCTACCAATTCTAGTATGTATGTGAAAAATGAGGGAGTGGAAGGGTGGTAAGCCCTTTCATCTTCCACCCGCAGGTTGTGGGTTCGATTCTCATGGGGGGTTTGGGGGCTTTGGGGTAGGTTGTATTTAGGCCCTGTGAGAGGGCGTTAATGTAATTTATCTTACCAAATTTTTAAAAAATTATAGTATGTATGTATAGTAGAAATACAGTTGCAATCTCAAAAATTATATTATAATTTAATTTATCAATGGTTATCATTTACAATAGTCCAGGCATGCTTTAGGCTTCCTTGTTAGATTTGGAAATTATACAACTGCAAAAGATCGTGGTTTTCTGCTAGTGTTAACCACATAGACTCGAACCCATAACCTATCATTTAATATATATAAAGACACTAACCAACTAATTAATCTACAATCTCATATTGGTCTTTGTGGGAAAAAAAGTATCTAAAAATAAGATAACATACACCCCACAATTATTGAATTCAGTAACTTGGTAAACAAATAGAATTTTTAAATTACATCCCATTATCCCAAAATGACAATTTCATATTTTAAAGCACAAAACCAAATAATTTGGAATAAAATAAATTTATGATGAGCCTTTTTTTTAAAAAAAGTATGATGACTCCTTTAATCTCTTACGTGAATACTGTTCTTTTCAAATAACTATCAATCGTATGTTTAACTTTCATCATCATGCTCAATTAAAATTTTGACTTTATTTGCTAGATCAATAACAAAAAATGGATACAGTCTAAGCTGCATGTTCTTTTTAACTACAATACTACAAGTATGTATCAAATAACCTTATCGTCATTTCTATGTTGTTGAAAGGTTTTAGTTTGCCTGCTTTAACCAAAAGTAAATAAATAATGATTTTAGTTTGGTGATTGTCCCGTAAAATTAGGATTTGATCTTTCTTAGTGTTGGAAAATGGTTAATTGGTTCAAGTTAATCTATTACATTATAATGGTATAAATCTAATCTCACATATTAGTAGATAAAATTATCCGGGTATTGTTTGGGCCAACAACTAGTTATACATTAATAAGTTCACAATTAAACTTTCACTTGGTTTCCGACAAATTTTTTTTTTGAATGTTTTAAATGTTGACAAAATCAATGGACAAAATGAGCCACTAAAAATGAAGGACTGAGATTCAGTAATAATATTATCTTGATATTATTCTCTATCATAGTGGCTACAATAAATTGTAGCCACTCAAAAAGCTTCCGAAGTCATATAGCGGAAGTCATATAACGAGACGAGTTTCATGAATCAAAAAGAATTGTTCAAGTGGTTGATGGAGCAACTCCTGCGGATGTGATGGTTGATGGAGTAACTTCTACATATGAAGGATTTCCTAGTAACAATGAAAGGATCGAGCCGATTTTAGCTATTGGAAATCCTCCACTGTCAAAGACAAAAGGTCGCCCCAAGCATAAGCGAGAGGTAGGTGGGAGAGAACGGGCCAAACAATCTAGAAGTTGTAGTTTTTGCAAGAGAACCGGCCATAATATCACAACATGTCCAGATAAGGAGAATTATGATGTAAATCACATTGTTCCGTCGTCGACAACGAATAAGAAGAGGAGGATGGGTTCCCAAGAATCAGATGACCTGAAGCCTATTTTGTCTTTAAATTCTTAGATTAGTTCATCAAATAATATACATCTTTACGTTATATAAGCTATTATTCTTCACTTTTCTGAAATGTTTTCTATTTTCAATATATTTCTAAGAACTTAATTTTGGTTGTGTTATAATGTTATTGTTGTTATTTTTTTATGGGCATATCATGATAGTATGATACATTATTATTATCTAATAATTATACATCAAAGTATAGATTCAATGGAAATTTTCAATTTTATAGGCTCAAAGGTGGCGTTTTAAAAAGTGGTAGAAAATGTCAATTCATGAATCCAAGCATGATAATGACCTAAGTCAATATTTTAGCTCAAAGGTAAACTGGGTTTTATTGGTGAGAGCATAAAAGACATTACAAAGCTTGATAAAAAAAATTGAAATTTTTCATTGAATATTGACATTTTAGTTTCAAGGGAAAATGTCAGTATTAGTCATGTATCAATGCAAAAGTGGCGCCAACTATAGGTCTGAGGGTAAATATACCTTTGAGAAGGAAGCTGTAAAGTAGGAAGTAGTAGATTTGATTTGTACGTGATTTTTGTTTGATTAATTAGAAAAAAGATAAAATATATATTAAATAAGGAACCTAACTAAATAAGCATAATTATAGGAAGGATTTTCTTATTTATTTAATTAGTTTGCTAAATAGATAAGGCTTAACCTTTGCACTAGGTGCATAGGTTAGAAAAACCTTTACAAGAATTCAACTTTTTAATCTCCAAAAATAGATTTTTGGAGATATTAATAGTCAAAGTTGTGTATTGGCAAGAGTAAAAAATCAAAACGTTGCGAGTAAAAAAAAGTATATACCAAGATTAATTCCGATATGGGATGCTCCTTAATTTTTCCCAGATAGGAAGAATAAAGAAGAACCATGAAGGAGTACTAGAAAAGAGGAGTAATGTGAATATGTGATATATAGTGTTCTTTCTAGAGCTACCGACGAGATGCAACCGACGAGAGTTGGTAGTTTGTGCGTGTGCTTTCGTAAACCCAGACTCTACCTAAATTACAATATGCTTAGGGCCCAATTCTTCTGGTAACTATTGACATATCATTATCATGGGCCAAGTTTACTAAAAAGCTTTTAGGTACTAATTTCATTACTTTACTATAAGAAATTAAAAGTGGCTACTAATTTACGTGCTATTAGACGTAAAGACGAAAATGAGAGGCAATTGGTTGAATATGACAATTGTTCTTACAAATGCGCGTTGTCCAATGAGATAATTAGTTTATGAATTCAGTAGGTAATGTAGTTAATTGAAAGTTAGCAACTCTTGAAAAAGACACAAGAGAAAATGGAGCATTATTTATTCCTTAGTAATCTTTATTACTTTATGCATGCAACATAAGAAAGTTAGAATAATCGACAAACCCTTAATCTCTTTTGACCACGGAGCCCATGTAAAGGAGGGGGCGGTGAAGATAAACAAGGATGATGAGGTAATTGAGGATTTGAGGTTATATTGAATTTTGTTTATTATGATTATTTTTTACATAGGCCAATACACGAAAAATTAATAAATATGAGTCATTGTATGTGCCTGATTTACGTGTTGTCTCTCCATCTTAAGGACAATTCACCAAGTTAGATGCTTTACAAGCTTTTCTAAAATCTCCATAAAGGTCAATTAACTTGGATATCTCCACCTTTTTCCTGTCTTAGCATGCTCACAAGGTTATTCTGGACATAAATATCCTCATAATCAAAATCTCAATCTAATCCCCTATTTTATTTATAAAGTAACAAGATATTTTAACACTAACTCATTTTATAATGTCATGTTGTCATGTCAAACTACTATTGACAGTTTTATACCAATATTCAAATTAACATCCTAGTTTATCTAGCAATTGTATCAAACGGGTTCTAGCGCGTTATCTTTGTATTAACGGGTCGCAAACTATCAACATATACATCGACCCTATATTTTCGTATATGGTTCATATCATATTATTATGTTGTGTCAGCTTTTATAACTCTAGTAATGATAGAGTGGACCAAATTTTAATGCTCAACATATTAGATGACTTCAATAAAAGACCTAGTATATTTGAAAGGAAATTACCATGAATTTAAGGGAGAAAAAAAAGCTAATTAGTGGTATATTGTTAGATATGCTAAACTCAGTTTCAACCAAACCAATTCAAATCATATTTGTTTTAATGATTCTTTCGGGAAAAAAAATTCCTCCGTTTTTTAATACAAACATGTAATATTTCCTGTCTATATGCTATCCAATGTACTAATTTGTTCTTTAATAATATCTTTTAATTATATATAAGTAAAAATCGTAAGAAATTGATAATATGAAATATGCATTAAGACGAATTAAATAAGCTGATAAGTCGATAAGGTCGGTAAAAATGGTTAATACAAACGGTTACATGCATTTAGGAGCGAAAGAAATAGTACTCCGTATTTGTTTTAGGATTTTTTGTCCCAAACTACCTTTAACTTTCATGTTTTTGCGAGAAACTACCTTATAAAAAAATTGTTGTCCCAAGCTACCTTACTTTTACCATTTTGTTGTTGACAACTACCTTGTGCCGGTTTCCGGCGTTGACTTTTGTTTTTTCCGGTTTTTTAATGTCACGTTATATCACTTGACCTCTTCAAACCCTTTTTTAATTTTCCCCACCCTAATTTCCCCATTTCCCTATGTGCGCGTGCTCTCTCTCATATCTATGTGACACTTTATACCACCAATCCACCATTAAATTCCTCTTCTACTTAAACTAAAATTGAAACAATCGCCCTCCTCAATTTCCACAAGGGTAATTTTGTTTTTCCCACAATTTTGAACTGAAAAAACAAAAGTCAACGCCGGAAACCGGCATAAGGTAGTTGTCAACAATAAAATTGTAAAGTAAGGTATTTTAGGACAATAATTTTTTTATAAGGTAGTTTCTCGCAAAAACTTAAAAGTTAATGGTGGTTTGGGACAAAAAAATCCTTTTTTTTAATGAAAGTAGTTGCAACTAACCATGGTTAAATCAACGGCGTCAGTGTGATATCCCACTACGTTAAGTTGTGTCCCACACTTTTATTTTACATATATGTATATATGTACGTGTATTGCCAGAGGAGCAGGGAAATGTCGAAGAAGATCACTGAAGCGCACGTGGCGTGATACGAGAGCGCCAGAATCCTTAACCCTTGATTAACAGATAGACACGTGGACCCATCCCCCATAACACGAGCGGAACATAAGGTTGCACCTGTCTTGTAGAAGTTCTGGAAACGGACAAACGGTGGGGTTCAAGGGCTGAAATGGTGAATGGGTGATGACTGATGATGGACAAATAAGAATGCATTCTCTTCACCTAAAAAATCCTGAACTTAATTAAAATTAGCTGAATTGAACTGAATCGAACTAAACTGAACTGATTAAACATGATTGAACCTAATTCAACTTATTAGACCTGATTAGAACAAATTCAACTTATTAAACCTGAGTGAGCAAAATTATTCATCAAACACCGAAAAGATGAAGGAAACAAAAAAATACTGTCAGTTTATCATGCAACACTTGACTTGTTTTAAAATTTTACTTCCTACACTTGTAACAATTTTAGGTAACAATCTTAGGCTTGAATTAACCAACACGCTAATGTAGTTTATTTTAGGAAAAATTGTCAACAATAAGCTAACCTTTGAGCGGTCTGCTCAAAATAAGTCATACTAATAGACCGTCCAAAGGTTGACTTATCCTTGACAATTTTTCCTTTATTTTATTCATCAAAATACACTTGTGTTTCTAAATACTAGTCTTCTATGCACGCGATGCGTGCGTGGATTATTCTTAAATTTCATCTAAATGTAATTTTGAAGGATGCAATTTATAATCATCATTAGTACTAATTAATCAACTATTATGTTGTATAAATACAAAGTATAAAAATTACTTGATGAAATTGTTTCAATAGGAAAGCAAAGAAAGAAGATTGTAATTAGTGTTAAGGAAATTGTGATGCGCATTTAGATGTAAAGTTCTATTGTGAAATCAAATTTGTGAAAGATTTTTCTTTTGTTTGATCTATTATTTTGTTCTTTATGTAAAAAATTATTTGAAGGGTTTTAATTACTGTAATTTTAAATAAACAGCACATACACATGTTTTGACTTATATAATAGAGATGAGTTTTTTTAATAATCATTACATATTTCTGCTAAAAAGTAAAATGATAATATTATCTTAACTGACACAAATGAGAACTACGATTCCCAAAAAGATAAAAGGACAACTTATACTAACTGACACACATGACAATTATTGACACCCGGAAATTAAAAAAGATAAGATTATCCTCTTTTTTCTCAGTATTTTTATGACTTGTTAATGAATGTTGGTATTGTTATTGCATTTAAAAGTTTAGGTATAATTAAAATTTATCTCTTTAGTTTTGTAATTGATTTGATAATTGCTTTAGTGATGTTAATTTATTTTCCAATTATAAACTTTTCCTTTCACTATACATATTTTATGACAGTTTATTTTTGCAAATTTGAACTTCCTTTGATATGCATATTTTAAATTAGGAAGGGTTATGATTAAGGAAAATCTTAATTGGTAATATTTTTTTGTTGAATTAAGGGTTAATAAGTCTTTTCATATGGGGACACCATAGCTCCCTCATTTACTTATATAATAGAGATATTTTTCCTTCTTACCCATAAGTATTTAAAAAATATCATTTTATTACTAACCTACATTTTCCTTCTTTTATGTTGCTACAAAGTGGCAAAAACTTTAAAGAACGGAAGTAGTATCAATTATCTTGCACAAAAGCACGACATTTCATGTCGTGAAGTCTTGAAATAATTGACATAGACTTTGAAACTAATTGGGTTAATTTTGATTTACCTGCCTCTTGAAAGTGTTCTTAAAGTTTTTTAGGATAGAAATTTGCTAGTCATATGTTCTGTCATGTGATGTGAATCTAGATGGAAAGAAAAAATAAATATTTTTATGACGTTTAAGTTTATGGCCAAGTATTATATATGGGAACTCTTGAATACTTTGGTGTCCACCGTTTTTTACCAACATACCCCTCACTAGAAAAAAAAAAACTACAACTCTACCACTTTATTAATTTAAAAATAAAAAAAGGAAAAACGGATCTAACAAACTGCAAAGTACTTACCACGCATGCTTCGACTTCGCATGCATAGCGTGCATATAAGGCTAGTATATAATTAAGATAACAAGGATATATTACTCTCACTTCACATACTAAGAGGATACCAACCCAGATACTCTCACTCTCTCTTTAAAAAAAACTAACAAACTCTAACTCCTTTCAGCCGCAAGGGTTGCCATCATCATCTCTTTGATGGTGGTAAGCCCCAAATCCTTCTTTTAATCCTTAGTTTTTAATTGTTTAGTTTTTAATAATCCTCCTTGTCATTCTTTATGAGAATTTCTTCCCAATTTTTGGGTTCGATCTCTCCTTTAGTGGGAGTTTGGAGTATGACTTTCTTCTCTTCCCTTATGGAAGATTATAATTTTGTAATTGCAGTTTGCTTGGAAGATTAATTTCTTTGATGGTTCGTCTGGCAATGAAGATCTAGGGTTTCATAATCACTGTAAGTAACTAGAGCATCACATAAGTATCTTCACCCAAACGACTATGCATTAGTGGATCTTAAGCCGAATTAGTGCTAACTCACATATTGTATTGCTTCAAGATGAAGTTTTTTTTTTATTAAGGCTATTGTTGATCGAATCTGGGATGTAATAAGTTCTAAGGTGTTATGTATTTGTGTTGGAATTTTAGATTTCTTAGGAAGTGTTTGTAAGTACCGTCTGACTTTCTATTATCAATGAAATTCTATTTCTGTAATAGAAAAAACCACATACTAAGAGGGTTTCTTGAAGTCTCATTTCCAAAATTCAACGTACACAAAGTCACTATTAATTAATACTCCCTCCGGTCTTTATTAGTTTACCCCTTTTGACTTTGATACTATTCACATACATGACTTTGACTATCTCTTGTGATTTGTACTTAAGGAAAAATATAGTCATGTGAGATCTTGTTAGATTCATCTCAATGTGTAGTATCCAAATATCAACTTTTTGTAATTTTTACTTATTGATAATTAGATATATTAAGGTTCGAATTAGTGTATCGGCAAATGTGCCCCATAGAAAGGGGTAAACTAATAAAGACCGGAGGGAGTAGTTTAGAATTATCAATCTCACGCTTAACTCAACAAATTCACTTAATCCAATCATAATTTTATTCAATGATAACCTAAATATAAATAGATTACAAACTACAACTCTTAAGCAAACTAAACAACTAAAAAGATAAAGAAAAGAATGAGAAAGACTTCTAATCTAACTCTAACTACTAACACACGATTCAAGTAATAATTAAAAGCAATAAACTCTTAATTTGTTTAAAACAAGAAAAACCTATTTCAAATGGAATAGTAAAATCTTCTAATACGCAAAAGACTCCTAATTAAACTAAATTTCTAAGATATGTAGAGTTTTAACAAGCTTATAACAGTGACGGAGCTAGGATTTTTACTTCGGGGGTGCATTACTATAGACACATAAAATCGAATTAATTTTGGTTGAAAATCAAGAATGCGCGCGGAGAGCGGAGGGAATGCATGGAGCTTTTGCACGGGGCGTTGTAACACCCCCAAATTTCTCTCTTTCTCAAAACATATTTTGATATAAAACTCTTGAGAAACTTGAGAGTATTACCGCCACGTGATAACGTTAAAGGCTTTAATACTAACTACTAACTGAACATTAAACTAATGCAGCGGAATAACTGAAATAACTTCTCTTTATTGATATAAACTTTATTGTACAACTATAACAATGGAAATATAGAAAATAAAATGATAACTCCTTGACTAATTATGATTCCTCACTAGCTCCCCCATATGAAGTATGCATCATATCAACTTGTAAATTCTGCTCGCCAAAATAGGGTCATCACAGGGACAAAGCCATAAAACAAAACAAACAAAACAAGTGTCAGTAAAAATACTGAGTACATGTATATGCGGAATATAAAAACACTTAATTAAACATTTGAAATATTTAATTTTGAAAAGCCTTCCATGAAAACTTAATAATACTTGAATAATATAAAGTATATAACTTAATAAAAATCCTTTTTCCTTGCCTAGGTTCCTTTCCTAAAGTGTGCACACCCCCAACGTTTAGTATTCCTTAATGAATCTATGACGAGGGAAACTACCTTGTCCACATGACTTATACAAAAAGTACATGGGTAAATAATATAATGGCTACCGTTCTTGCTAATAAATAATAAGCCGTTGCCTGGATAAATAAATAATAGCTACCGTTCTTGTTAATAAATAACAAGCCGTTGCCTCTTTATAATTGCGATCATAAAAGATCATGTATCTAATAAAAATTCTTTCGGAAATAATCCTCCTTAAAAAGAATAATAATACTTATGTGAAACCTTAGCCATATAAGAGGCATAAAATTAATAACATGTTTATGAAAATCATCTTAATAAGCGTTCATAGTAATACTAATAGAAATAGTTATGATAGTAATGCTAAAAATAACAAAGCTAAGAAACAATGTACTATGCAGTAAACATAAACATAAACATAATGCACTGCGAACCTTTACAAAAATAATGGCCATACTAATTAGACTATGATAGTAAGCCTTCCTACAACTTGACGCATACATGTTTAGTTGGATAGCAGTAGCCTAGCAATTAAAGCAATAATGACAAAAGAAAAGTCTTATATGACAGAATTGTTACAATGACTACCGAAACATATTTCAACATATAGCTCGTAATATTTTGCCGATTGAAAGTAAATTTAATTATAGACTAATAGCATGTTCATAATAAGTCATAAATTTAACATACTCATGTAAACTCATAATATTCATAATAAAACTCATAAAACATGCGTTTCAATTCAAAATAACAACCCAACAAACATGATACTACGCATGCAGAACAATATTTAAAGATCTACATATACACGCACCTTGAAAATTAATAACTACTAGGGAGAAGAGAGAAGGTAGGCTAAGAGGGAGAGAGTTTAAACTTGAGAAAAGAGATGTATTTCTCAAATTTGGTGTGAAGAAAATGAGGAATGGAGCCTCTATTTATACTAGTTGGACAGGTAGAGTCGTATTAGGATTCGAAAACTAAAAGATGGGTTTTTGAGAAAAGATAAATAATTTTAGCTAAGATAAAATAATTTTTTTATGATCATATAGCTAGGATTGGGGAATATTCCCTAAGATAAATAATCTAGAAGTTTATAATTAAAAGATAAAGAATAAAATAACCATATATGATAAATCTTGAACTCAATGGTCGTGAGCTATGCGCCGGCAATTAGCTATTTATTATTATTTTTATTTTTTTTTGTAAATCTTTTTGTAAAATCTTTTGGATTTTTCCTTTAAAACATTTTTAAATTTTGTTTTAAACAAACTACCTGGATTTTAAAATTAGTAAACCTAGGCCCAAAATCCAAATTGGGCTAGAATTTATTTTAAACACCCAAAATCTTTTATAAAAGCCTTTTTAATAAATAACAAGTCTTTTTAATAAATAATAGTATTTTTAATAACTAAAACCTTTTTAAAAATATATAAATATTAACTTACTAAAAATACGGGTTATTACAGGCGCGGTGTCATTGTGTGGAGCGCATGTTTCTCCTTTTACACGAAATCTTTATTTCTTTTCTAATTTGGGGATGCACATGCACCCTTATGCCCTTAGTTGGCTTTGCCACTAGCCTATAACTCTAATAATATGCAGAGGGAATGCGTGGAGCACGAAGCTCTTCCACGGGATGCGGTGTCATTGCATGGAGTGCATGTTTCTCCTTTTACACGAAATCTTTATTTCTTTTCTAATTTGGGGATGCACGTGCACCCCCATGCTATTAGTTGGCTCTACCACTGACCTATAATTCTAGTATGAATCCTAACAGAACTAGAACTCCATGAGAAGGAAAACTATGCTTGGAACCACATCATATCATCATGTAATACCTTTCATGATAAGTTAAATATTATTCATAGTTGTTATTTTACTTGGGAACAATATAATGTAGGTTGAATTGTAGTGATGGGAACAATGCGTTCTTTTGCGGAATTTAAAGAACAAGGAAAACAAAGTAAAGACACAAGAGATTTTTCGAGGAAAACTTCCTAGACCTTATAGGAAGTAAAAACCTCGACCCCAAGGGATTTTAAACTCAACTCATCCACTATTAATTGGCCAACCCCTAAGTACAACCTATTACACTTGAGTTCGTTCTCTCTTTCGTTCCACTAGGAACAACAATCTCAACAACAGTCCTGAACTGTTGTTCCTCTCTTAACTTCACTCAAAGTCCTCTCTCTTATGCTTCACTCAAAGCATTCTATACAACTTCACTCAAAGCCTTCTCATACAAGAAATCACTCAAGTTCTCACCCCAATACAAGAGTTCCTGAAAACCCTTTACCCCTTTCTCTATTACAGACGTTAGATAGAATATGCACTATGAGAACAAACACTAAGCAGTAGGAACAATAGGACTGACAAGAACTGATATGGCACTGACTTACTATTTGCAATTCTTTACTGATTGCTTTAACACTTTTTTCACTCAAGTCATACGCTCTCAAATGATGATTAAAGTGATCAATTTATAGGCATAGGTAGCTCAAAGAGTTTCAAACTTTATCCCTAAAAAATCGATCATCATAAACAACAAGATAAGATTATGAACTTTGACTGGAAAGATAAAAACTGATTTTATTTATCTAAAAGATAAAAACACGGTTTTAAAAAATTAATTATAAACTCAGAAAATCAGTCTTTTATCCGAAAAGTTAATTTTCGAAAATATAAGTTATTATCCTTGATAAAAATAACTAAGATATAAAAATAAGATTTTATTTTATTTATACATAAAGATAAAATCTTTACTTATTAAAACTTATCACTTAATTAACACGCTTAACTCTAAAAATCAGTTTACTTTAAAACCTATTCCTTTCAGAATCGTGGAAGTACAGTTTCTAACAGGTTATTGTTCCTTGATCTGAGGAACTGCTATGTTCCTCAACTCATGGAACAAACGAATTGTCTCATGCTGCTATTTGCTTGTTCCTTACATTACGAAGCCTAACAGTAAACTCATACTCTTAGACTTCTTCTCTTGAGTTCCCCCTCAGGAACTGCTCCTCTTCAATCTTGGAGTTCCAACTTAGGAACTTCAACTCTTCTTGGAATTTCCATTAGGAACTTCCTTCGTTTGGCACCATTATTAATTTATGAATCTTACACACATAAAACTCAAAAACAATGTTAGTTAATTACTTTAGTTTATCATCATCAAAACCAACTGGGTCAACAATAGTTTTGAATGTTAGCGGAACGTACATTTAAACTAGGGTTTTTTGATGGGAATAATCCCACCTTTGGCCGATCCTCCCAAAACAGTCCCACCTTTCATAAACTTGGGAATAATCCCAACTATGACCCATATCTTTCCAAATTGGGCCACTTTAACCAATGACCTGGTTAACCGGTCAAAAGCGCTGGTTAACCTCTTGTTTCCTTTGTAAAAAGTAATTATCAATTTAATTTTAAAAAATAAAAAACCTAATCCTAACTCCACCCCACCCCACCCCCAAAACCACCCCCTCCCCTTCCATCATCCCCACTCTCCTCTCGTTCCCACCCCCGCAATGCCTCCCCACCCTCATCTCGTTCCCACTTCCCATCCCCCTGCAATGCCTCCCCCTCCCCACCCTCATCTCGTTCCCACTTCCCACCCTCTCGCAACAACTCCCCCCCTCCCCACCCTCCTCTCGTTCCCACCCCCGCAACAGCTCCCCCCTCCCAGGTCCTCTCGCTCCCACCCCCTCATCTTCTCTCTCCTTCGACCCATTTTTCGTTGAGAAACTCAACTCCGACCTCATCTTGTCTCTCGCTCTACGACCCCCCGTGCTTATTGCTCACTCTTTCTATCCCTCTTTCCTTCCTTTCTCACCATCACCCCATTCCAACCTCTTTTTTTTGGCTTTTTCCCTCTCTCTTCGCGCACTCCAAAATCGCTGATCTACCACCTTTTTCCTTCCTCTCTCGGTGGTCTGGCGTGCAATGAAGTTTCGCCGGAAACAGCAGAGCTACCTGCTTCGATGCGAGCTCATAACCTGCACCACGTGGCACTAATGATTCGGCACGTGATCGGAGGGAGGTTTGAGAGAGGTTTGAGGAATGGGGTGGTGGTGGGCGTCGGTGGGCTAGGACTTTGGTCGGTGGTGGTTGGGTTTTAGCATCGTGGTGTGTGGGGGGCTTTCGTGGGTAGTTTGGGCGAGGGTGGGGATGGGGATGTGTTTGGGCGACGGTGGTGGCGACTGGGCGATTGTAGTGGGGTTGTATTTTTGGTTTTAGTGGGTGGTGGTGGTGGGGGACTATGATATTGGGAGAAGGCAGTGGGTTGTAAGGGTGGAGGTTAGTGGAAAGGAGGTGGTGGTGGAAGGGGAGGGGAGGGGGAGGTGTGGTATTTTTTTTTTTTGAATTTACAAATTAAAATAATTAGATTTAGGTGTTTAATTAAGAATTTTGTTAAAAACATATCAAATTAGTCCTTAAACACCTAATAAGTGTATTAAACCTGCACTTGCAAGTTACCAACAGGTAACGACCCATTTTGGGCAAACACACTCCAAAAGTCGGATTATTCCCAAGTTTATGTAAGGTGGGACTGTTTTGGGAGGATCAGCCAAAGGTGGGATTATTCCCATCAAAAAATCCTTTAAACTATAATAAAAGGACATATATGTTTTTCCACCTACCTTTATATTCTCATGTCACTTTTTCGCATAAAAGAAAATGATTTTTCAAGCTTAGTGCCTTGAAATTTAGCCTATTTCAAATTTAGTGCCCTTACTTTTTCATATTTCAAAATTAGTGCCCTAAGGTTTACAAACAACCCAACTTTAATTTAGTAGTCGGAAGGCTAATAGTGTTAAATTTCGGACATGGTCACTTTCACAATTCAATAATATGTTAAAATCATGTCTATACTGCATTAAATCATTAGAAAATACAATAAAAAGAGTTATTGCTAGGATTTTGAAGATAGGAGTATATGTGTTTATAACGATTCTATACGATGAGCACATGACTTTAACACATTAAGTATTAATTTGTGAATGTTAGGGGTGTAAGTTCGGTTTTCGGTTCAGTTTTGGGGTAAAACTGAATGATGTATCATATTTATATATAGTTTTTAGGTGCATTATAGTTCATAATTGCATACTATTGCTTAATTTGCGAAATATTACTCCTTTTGTGTGTTTTTGGTATTTTTTGATGAATTTCAGGTATTAAAAACTTTATTGGAGTATGATTGGACAAGTTTGAGTAATTATGAGTAATTGGAAGCAAGCTACGTTGATAAGGATCGTTTTGGATATCTTTGAGTGCAAATTGGAGCTAAAACGAAGTTGGAACTTGATTAGAAAATTGCGGAAATTGAGTTCTGCTTACTCTTTTACCCATAACTTTTGACTTGACATTAATAATTGGATGATTCTAGCGGCATTGGAAATTAGGCTTGAAGAGCTTTCCAACGACAGGTTGCGTATCCCAAGGCGAGTTATATTCTGGGAGATATGGGTTTCACAAGTTGGCCCTGTCTTTTTGAGATCTCCTACCCGCGGATCACTATTCCGCCCATTTAATGAATATTTCGACTTTCCTTATCTTGTAACTTACTTTCCTAGTGTTATTAGGTTACTTAATATTCACTAGTGGAAAAATAAGGAAGGGTTGCGGTCAAAAATGACCCTAAGGGTGCGTTTTTTAGCCCGTGCCCTTTCCATGCTGACCCTTCAATAGATAAGAAGGGTCACTTTTTTAACCGCCCTTCTAAGCTTGAAGGGCTGCGTTTTCGGCATAAACCGCAACCCTTCTTTAAATGAAGGGCTGCGGATTTAAGCCTAAACCGCAACCCTTTTTAAGTGAAGGGCTGCGGTTTAGGCTTAAAACCGCAGCCCTTCAAATTCAATTTTTTTTTTAAAAAAATAAATTAAATCTCGCCTTGCCCCCCACTCCCCGCCGCCCCGCACCCCCACCCCCAAGACCCCCAACCCCAAGACCCCCCCCCCGCCCACCCCCGCCCCCCGCCCCAAAGACCCCCACCCCAAAGACCTCCACCCCCGCCCACCCCCCCACCCCAAGACACCCCCGCCCACCCCAAAGACCCCCACCCCCCGCCCACCCCCGCCAATCCCCCACCCCCACCCACCCCCACCCCCGCCCACCCCAAAGACCCCCCACCCCCGCCCACCCCCGGCCCCAAGACACCCTCGCCAACCCCAACCCCCCCACCCCCGCCCCCCCCGCCACCACCACCGCCACCCCCCGCACCCCCACCCCCCGCCCCACTCCCCCGCCCCCACCCCCCGCCCACCCCAAAGCCCCCCCACCCCCCCGCCCCCCGCACCCCCACCCCCGCCACCCCCGCACCCCCACCCCCCGCCACCCCCCGCACCCCCACCTCCCCGCCCCCCGCACCCCCCACCCCGCCCACCCCCCGCACTCCCACCCCCACCCCACCCTCCGCCACCTCCTCCACCCATTCTTTGCCAGTCATCCCAAAGACCCAACCACCCCATAGCCCACCAACGGCCCACCATGGCGGCCCCCCCCACCCCACCCCCAAAACCTCCCTTCGACAAAAAAAGACCGATCAAATTGCAATAATATATGACAAGTTTTTGAACGTAATAATTAACTTTAAATATGTATATATTTAATAATGTAAAAAGTGTACATAGAATTGATACAAACTAGTAGATGTATCATAAGCAATCATCACAAATGTGGGACGCCAACTTATCCCGAACTTCATGTAATTCGTCTGTGGTGAAGGCCCTCAAACGTGGTGTGTTATTCATATAAACCTTGCAAAACAACCAAGGAATAAACACATAATATAAGAATTCAATCATTTACCGTAGTTAGTAGTTCTAAAAATGATATATACCTTCCCGAAATTCAATCAAAAACAAATGCAAGCCTAAAACTCTACACACTAGTTATATTATACCTTATATTATCATATTGAAAAAGAAAATGGAGTTAAATGACTCGAGAAACGTGAATTGGAGGCGAAAAGGCAAAAATAGGGCTAAAATCACATTTATGTTCCCGATATACAACCAACAACAAATGCAAGCCTAAGAATCTACATAATAGTTACATTATACCTCATATTATCATGTTCAAAATGAAATTGGGGTTAAATGAAGCGATAATACGAATTGGACGCGAAAAGGCAAAAATAGGGCTAAAATGCCCTTTTCGTTCCCAAAATTCAACCTACAACAATTGCAAACCTAAAAATCTACACAATAGTTACATTATGCCTCATATTATCATGTTCAAAATGCATTTGTGGTTAAATGACTCGATAAGTACGATTTGGAAGCGAAAAGGCAAAACTAGGCCTAAAATGACCTTTTCGTTCCCGAAATGCAACCAACAACAAATGCAAGCCTAAAACTCTACACAATAGGTACATTATACCTCATATAATCATGTTAAAAAAGAATTACAAATTGGAGAAATTACACGGACTCCGAGTTTATGTCTCATGATTTATTGACCTTCCGCCGTTTCTTAGGATCCTCAAGTACATGTATCCCTTCCGTGTGATCTACACGCATATAGTTCTCCGACATATTCACATCATCTTCCACACTATTTTCAGGATAGGTAAAAGGGGGGAGGTCCTCAAATGCATCATATTCTTCCTCATTATCAACATCACCAATACCGAGGATACTCCTTTTACCAGTGTACAACAATTGACCACTTATTATCAGCAGGATCAGTTACAAAAAATACTTGCTTAACTTGTGATGCAATTACAAATGGCTCCTCAGTTTCACGTAGACGACTAAGGTCAACAAGAGTGAATCCGCAAGGATCATCTTTTCTTACGCAACGTCGATTATCGTCAACCCACTTGCAACACAAGAGGCAAATATTAAAAGTACAGTAGTCCAGCTCCCATATTTCTTCTATTCGCCCATAATAATTGCTTTCAGCATGTACATGCGACTTATCCTTCGAGCTTGCGTATTGTGTAGATGACGCCACAAGTGATACACCACTATTTTGTTGCGATGTTGACTTCGGATCTTGACGTTCGACCCAAAACGTATACCCATTAATATCATAACCCTCATAAGAGCGTACATCTTCACGAGGACCAAATGCTAACCACTTGATTGTTTCGAGAACACTTTCATCCAAATCATTCACTACTCGTTTATGAAACCAATCAATGAAAGTCTTGTTATGCATTTGCGTCAATGCCCTAACTCCTTTTCCGGGATTGCTAACACGTAATTCCTCCATATGTTCATTTAAATAAGGATGGACAGCTGCTACGTGATGCAATACAAATAAGTGAGCTTGTTTACGCTTTTCTACGGAAGGTGTGATCAATTTTGAACCAATTGTGCCCTTGCCCTCAAGTCCGCCCTCGTGTCGGGATGTCGGAAGTCCAACGGGATCAACACTAGCAAAATACTCGGCCACAAAATTACCGATCTCTTCACCCACAACCCCTTGAATTATACTACCTTCGGTTGTGCGGGATTCCGAACTTTATCCTTCAAAGTGCCCATATATCTCTCAAAAGGATAGCACCACCTCAAAAACACTGGACCACACAGCTTAATTTCTCAAACTAGATGGACAATGAGATGGACCATAATGTCAAAGAATGCGGGGGGGAAAAACATCTCAAATTTGCATAGAGTTTCAACTACTCTGGCCTGCAAGGAATCGAGGGTCGACGGTTCTAGGACTTTACTGCATATTGTATGGAAAAATGAACAAAGTTCTCGTAATGGTGTGCCTCACATGCTTTGGAAGTATCCCACGAATTGCAATCGGTAAGAATACTTGCATCATGACATGACAATCGTGAGATTTCATACTCGATAACTTCAACTCACCATTTAAGGTAACAAACCGCTTCATATTCGATGAGTAGCCAGTTGGGACCTTAATGCCATACAATGACTCGCAAAAAATCCGTTTCTCGCACGTGACATCGTGTAGCAAGCCGGTGGCAAATAATTCTTCTCCGAATCCTCCACCTTCTTTTTACTTTTCTGAGTTTCATCATCAACCCTTTCCTCCACTACTTTCTTCTTCCTTCCGTCCCTTTTTCGAGCCCACAACTGCGGTCGAAGCCCCTGTTTTTCCAAGTAAAGTCGTGACGCCTTAACATCTTTTGTCTTGCCGGAATATTCATAAGTGTCGCAAGAATAGCTTCACAAACATTCTTCTCTATGTGCATGACATCCAAACAATGTCTGACCTTTAGATCTTTCCAATATGGGAGTTTCCAAAAAATGGACTCCTTTTTCCATAATCCCGTAGGTCGATCAACCTCACTAGCAGGTTTACCAAAGATTGTTTCAATGCCTTTCACCTGATTATAAACTTCAGTACCAGTTAATGGTCTATGAGCAACTTCTTCTTCAACCGTCCCATCGAATGCCCTCTTCTTAAACCGATAGGGATGGTCGCGTCTGAGGAGCCTTCGTGTGCGCATATACACATGTTTGCATCCCTTAAGGTGTGTAGATTTCATGTCATCTATACAAATCGGGCAGGGTTGTTTTCCTCTCGTCTTATACCCGGATAAGTTCCCATAAGTTTGGATAATCGTTCATAGTACAAAAAAGCATGGCACGCAGAGTGAACATCTCATTAGCATACGCATCAAATACTAACACTCCTTCGTTCCACATCTTACGTAAATCTTCAACAAGCGGGTGGAGGTATACATCAATGTCATTTCCAGGTTGTTTGGGCCCCAGATATAAGAAGCGACAAAGATCATGTACTTGCGTTTCATGCACAACCAAGGAGGCAAGTTATAAACCACTAAGACTACTAACCATGTACTATGCTGCGAACTGAGATTGCCAAAAGGGTTCATGCCATCCGTACATAATCCAAGCCTCAGATTCCTATCCTCATTACCAAATGCCTTATCCACCCTGTTGATATTTTTCCACTCGGGCGAATCGCCCGGATGCTTGAGCGCAGCCGTCTTTCTTCCTACGATTTGCATGCCACCTCAAATTCTTCGCATCTCCTTTAATTGAGAACATGCGCTTAAATCTAGGTATTATGGGTAAATACCACAACACCTTAGCCGGTGGTCCTTCACTACCTCCGGCTCCTTCACGCTTGTACCTCGACAATCCACAACGTGGACACTCATGTAAATGCTCATACTCATTACGATAAAGCACACAATCGTTAGGACAAGCATGTATCCGCTCGTACTCTAAACCGAAAGGACACATCGGTTTCTTCGCATAATAGTACGACTTTGGCGGTTCATTTCCATCGGGGAGCATATCGCCTAAAACTTCCAACAACGATGTGAAACTAGAGTCCGTCCAACCAGACTTTCGACTTAATGTTGAACAGGTGTTATCACCGCGGAAAGTTTGGTGTACTTTGTACAAACTGGATACAACGGCTTTTCAGCAGCCTCAGACATAGACTCAAAAATACGAGGTCGTTTACACGACTGATCTTCAACCTCGTGTATCATCTCGTCTACCCAATCCCTATCATCATCTGCAAACTCATCATCCAAATTCTCATCCCCGAACTCATCATCCAAATTCTCATCCTTCTTTTCTTCACATACATTGTTCATTACTCTAGAGCTTCCTTTATACTTCCCCTGCTCACCATGCCAAACCCATACGTGGTATTGAGGCCTAAACCCACGGCGAAAGACATGCTCCCTAACCATATGTATACTACTAACCTTGCTCACATTTCTACAATCGAAACAAGGACAATAAAAGTCGATCGCTCCGGAGGATGCTTGATATTGTAATGCGCGGTTATGTAATTCCGAGACCCCTTTCACAAACTCAATCGATTCACGACTACCATACATCCAAGTACGATCCATCTCATTCAAAGAAGACCTCTAATAATTAAACACAACCATTCATTATAATGCATCAATCATTATTTAAGTACATACACTCACATATTCAAATCACACACGTATAGAGCAATCTAAGATAGTGACATGTTCAATTGTATGCATGCAGCCGAAGGTCCTTATCACTCCAACCTAACCTATCATTGGACGTCTAATCTCACTAGTGAATATATGCCAACTTTTCAATTCTAAGGAAAATCCGGTAGCATTTCCCTACAGTTCTCCAAGTACACAATATAGATAATTGCTTATCTACATATGTACCCGAGAGAACAATGTAGAGAAACGATGAGCCAAGAATTTCCTCGAATTGAAAAGAAGACACACATTCACCACCTAAGTGAGATCAAACGTCCAAGAACGATCCCAAACGGGGACTATTCAAGACTTACTCCTAATGAGTAAGTCTTGAACGGGTATCTAGGCATATGATGACAATTCAAACAACTTGTAGATTTCATAGCTAAATTACATTGCGTTTTCATACAATCTCATATCAAGAAATATACATACATTATAAGAAATACATATATATACCAATAAATTATCATAACTTAATCAAATTGAATCACATGACAACTTTGTCTCATCAACAAATTAAATCAAACAAAAAAGACAACGAAATTAAACTAGTTACCTCTTAACACCAATGATAAGCAATGAAGAGAGAAGAGATAGTTGGAACTTTATTTGCCTTCCTAAGCCTCTTCTTCCTACAATTAACAAAACCCACATTGCACATTAATCATTTAATTCAATTAAGAAAAACAAAACTAACTTAAAAACAAGATTATTTCATACTTAACTAAGCAAAAAATTGGCTAAACCCAAGAGCAATGAAGAAAGAGTAGGGCAGTGGTGGTGGTAGTTGTTGCTGCCGCTTGTGGGTGGTGGCGCTGCGTAGTGGTGGAGGAGCTCCACACCCTAAACCCACTCAAATGGTGGAGAAGAGAAGAGAAGAGAAGAGAAGTGAAGAGAAGAAATAGAAGGGTTGTGGTGGGTGGTGCGCACTGAGTTGGTGGTGAATGGAGCAGAAAATGAAGCAATGTGGTCCGGCGATGGGTTGGTGCTCCGGTGATGGGGCGTTAGGGTTAATGTGCGAGTGAGTGAGAGGGAGGGAGGGGTTTTTCGCTCGTCAAATGCGTCTAAGGGAGGGAAATTTGGAAAAGTGGGATGCTACTGTGTGTATGTGCTCGCAAAACTCGAAATGTGGGATGGGATGTGAAGGGCTGCGGTTAGTCCAGAAAACGCAGCCCTTCGTGTATGAAGGGTTGCGGTTTTTAGGCTAACCGCAACCCTTCACTAATAGGGCTGCGATTATCCTGAAAACCGCAGCCCTTCATACAATACGAAGGGCTGCGTTTTCTGATTAACCGCATCCCTTCACTGAAAGGGCTGCGGTTTCCTTGAAAACCGCAGCCCTTCATACTCGAAGGACTGCGTTTTCCAAAAAACGCAGCCCTTCCAGCGCAGCCCTTTCTTTTTTTTCCCTAGTGATTATTCAGATTAGGAAAAACTCTCTTCTTTCTCTCTCTACACTCTCATCACGTTATTTTATTCCTAGGCTTAGTTTAGTTTTCTTCTTCCTTTTCCTCTCTAGTTTTATAGTAAACCCTAGTTTTTATTCTTCTTCATTAATCCATGAGTTATATTTCTTCCTTTAATTGATTTCTTTAATTATGTTTTCCTTTCTAGATGTAGTTTTTATTCTTTGTTTCATGATTAAGTAGTCTTTTATTCTAGGGTTTGGGAATCCATGTTTATATGTTATGAATCTTGATTGATGTTTATTGATGGTTTGGTTAGTCGTTGATATCTCTAATTGATTAGTGTTTTATTGTTAATCTTGCAACCTGATCAATTGTTTGATTAAGTATTGCTAATAAGAGTTAGAATTGAAAGATCGACTTTTAGAGGCTTACCTATAATTAGCAAATCTAATTATGTTAGCGACCATACTGCATATGTTGATTTGAGAGCGTTAAGACCCGATCGTAGGATTAACTTGTGCTCTATATATCTGATTAATTGAACTATTGATGATATTTTGATTGATTTTGAATTATAAACATGGTGAACCATAACCTTATATCCTTTTAGTTTGATTTTCATATTTCATAGTTTAGAATCTTAAATCTAATAGTCCTGGTCTTGTTTAGTTTCTCCGTACCTTAGAAGTTAGATTAAAACGACTATCTCTCTGTGGATTCAACCCTACTTACCCTACTACATTGTTAGAAGGTTTTGCAGAAATTATTTTTGACAGGTGGACAACAACCTATCACCGAACCAAACCGAAATAAATTCGGTTTTCACATTTCAAATCCAAATCCAAACCAAAATTTATATCAAACCAAACCAAAAAGAAATTACAAAACCAAATCCAAACCGAACGGAAAAAACCGAATTATTTTATGATACAAATTTTTTTTTTCCAAAATCTTACAAAAACTACGAAAATATCAAATTTTAATCATCAATCATAGAAGAATTACTTAAAATCACAACCAAAGTTTAATATGAAGTACTAGAACTAAAAAAAATTGATAAAAACAATGTAAATAATGAAAAAAATAAAGAAAATACATAATATTCTTCAGTTCTTTGATCCTCTCGAAAACGTTCAGATGGTCTCCTTCTTCTCGAAAATGCTCTCCGAAGTGATTGCAAAAAGCCCAATGTTCATATGGTGGATTCCATTATACCCTTTTTTTTTTCTCTTTCGAGCTCTCAATTCGAAGTCCACCACAAATATTTTGAGATTCAGAGATGAAATAATGAGAGAGAAACGGTGGAGAGAAAGAGTGATTGAATGAGTGAGGAGAGAGAGGATGGAGCTAGAGAGGAGAGAGAGTGAGGACGGCTGGGGAGGAGAGTGAGGAAACTAGGAATTTTGTTAATTGTTATGGCATAGGGCCATATAGGCTTACTAGATGTAAGGGAAAAGTTGGGCTAATAAAATGGGCTAGCTGAAGCGCCCTTATCTTTTTAAAACACCAGAAGTTCAGAACTCATATAGATAGGTAAGTTCCGTCTGGATTTTTTTCGGTTTTTCAAAATAAAAACCGATCCAAAATCGAAAACTGAAGAAATGAAAAAATTACAGTCCAAACCAAACCGAATTTAAAAAAAACCAAACCAAATTATTAATTCGATTCGATTTGGTTCGATTTTTGATTTTTATTTAAATAACTTACACCCCTAGTGAACGTGGCCCTTTATAAGATTTAACATTGGCAACCATAGGGCAACTAAAGTTAGATTGTTTCGTAACCTCACGGCACTAAAGTTGGAATATGAAAATATCATAGCACTAAACTTAAAGTAGGTCAAATCTCAGGGCAGTAAATCTGGAATTTTCCTTAAGAAAACCATAGAAAAGTTGCAAATTTTTAGCAAATTAACTTTTTTTTTCAAGTACAAAATATAATTACACTAACCTTCTCTCAACGTCTTAGGGCTTAACTCAGACCCATATTTCACAAACACCTTCCCCCTACCCAATTTGCTACCCCAAATATTCAATTTCTAGTCTCCAGAATTAACTTGTTGTTCGCAAGCTGAAGAGGAACTCACCTTACAATTTAGGATATGTTTTCTACAACTTACTTTTATTTATTTTCATATTAGTTCAGAAAACATAAGAAAAACTAGAAAACTTCTAGAAAAAATAACAAAAGCTCTGAAAAACAAATAGTAAATTTGAAAATTTCAGAGAAAATAATAATGTTCATAAAGTTTAGAAATCACGCTTTAAATTATAGGTCTGTTATCTACATCTTAAGAAATAAATTTCAGGTTCAATAAGTTCATATCAAGCCTGATCAGTCTAACACAACACTCTAAAATAAGTTCCAATAAGAATCTATCAGATCTAATAAAAATTCAGATTTTTTCTAGTGAAGAGAACCTACCCTATTTTTCCCATATCCGCAAACACTGTAGTCATGAATTTGAGAATTTGTTTTCTAGAAGTATTATCGTTGTCAAATATCAAGTGAAGCCAAATACCACGAATCCACGATCACGGCAGCTAACCACGCTTATACGGCAGGTGACGACGGTAGACAAGTTCCCTAGGACCCCAACTCTCTCATGGGCCCCAAAGTCTACGGAATTTCATTTTAAAATATCCAACTACAACCTAAATCAAATAAAAACAAAACCGACCTTCACTTGCCAATTCCACCTTTCATCACTGTCCCCTCTCTCTATCTCAGACACACATCAAATTCTGCCTCCATTTTTCATTATAAGTACGGAGCTATATCTCCAACATTTTTCTCTAAAATTCGTGGAACCAAATTTTCTCTCCTCCTAATTACTCTCATTCTACCTCCGCTTCACTCTACATTCTTTCTCTGCATTCTACCAGGTAATGAATCATTCTTCACTTCTATCATTTCGATTTCTAATTTTTCATATGACTGTTTCATAATTCAAAGCGCGATACCTAGAATTTTCAACGTTTTTCGAATTCTTCGCAGGAAAAGTTTAATATGGCGGAATTTCAGTTCCAGAATGATGAGCTTGAATACGTTGATAATTTTTTTGATATGATCGATTTTGATGACGAACTTCTAGCTTTTTCCGAGAGCTCTTCTTCTCCAATGAGTAATTGCAGCAACAATGATCCTTTTGATTCTGACTTCGAGGATGATTTTGATATCGTAAGTTTTTATTCTATCAATTTGTGTTCGTTTTGTTATCTTTTAATTTGATTATTTTTGATAATTTGACGATTTTTCTTGATTTGAAAAGCAAGGAAAGTCGAAAACTGATACGACAGCGTTGGAAGCGAAGAAAGGGAAAGATATGCAAGGAATTCCATGGGAAAGGCTTAATTTCACCAGAGATAAGTACCGTGAGACTCGTTTGAAGCAGTATAAGAATTTTGAGAGTGTTCCTTCTTCCTCTCGCGAAGAGCTAGAAAAGGTGAATTTCCATTTTTAGTTTTCTAATTTTTAGATTAGGTTTTGTTGCATTTTGAAGTTTTTTATGATGTTTAGACTTTAGAGAATATTAATAGAAGTTGCAAGTTGAATAACACGGGACTTAAAAGGATTGATTTCTGCTGAATTTTCAATTGAAATTGCTGGATGAGATGAGTTTTACTTATTTTTCATTTTTTCTGTTTGATTATTTCGCTTGTTGAAATCCGCCGCTTAAAATTATCTTTACTGATTTATAGCTGTTCTTGTTAAATAAGGCTATGTTATCTTTAGCTTATTTTTGCTCTAACTTCATTTATTTTTGTTGAACTTATATTTACTGACTAAACTTTTTTTGCTGAAACTTAAAACTAACTTATTTTTGCTCTCTGAACCTTACTTATTTTTGCTGAACTTAACCTATCTTTATTGAAGAGAACAGAGCCTAAACTTGACGTTTAATAGATTAAAACTGATTTTTGCTAATTCTTTACTGTTTTTGTGCTGATTAAAACTTATTCTTGTTGATATAGTGACTCCTGTGATTAACACTGTTTATTATTGGATTTTCTTTTAGTTGAAGGGGACTTTTTGTCAATTTTTAAAACTTATGTATTATAGTTCCTCCGTTGTTTTTATAATTGTAACGTTACTTTCACGCCTGCCATCACAGTACTTTGACCATTAATATCACTGATAATCAATCAGTAAAAATTACTATAAAAAAGTGTTTTATGAAAATTTACATTAGAAAATCCAAGAACATACTATACTCTATATATTGTCAAAGTTAGTTATATGAATAGTGTAAAAGTCAAAATGTTCGGTTATAAAAGAATGAAGCAAGTATGCGTTACTGTTTGTAATTTCATTATACTCCGTTCATCTTTTATTAGTTGCAACACTTTGATTTTTGTATCATTCATATACTTCAATTTTTTTGAACTAATTTATATAAAAATAAGGTTAGTATATAAAAATGTTATTGAATTTGTCATGTTATCATACTATCAATTTTTTTATAAATATTCTTTATACGTAGTTAAAGATATTAATGGTCGAAGCTGTGTGTTTCGCAAACATGGAGGTGAAAGTCTTACAACTAGTAAAAGACGTAGCGTGTGTAAATTGTAAGATATTTTCTTAAAACTAAAAATTTAAAACTGGTAGCAATATTGAAAATGGACAACTTTCTGTTTCATGCTTGCTGATGTACAGTGTGTTGTAAACAGGCGTGCAAGCAAGTAAAGAAAGGCTATGGCTTCTATGATTTTCAATTTAATACAAGACTTGTCAAGTCCACAATCGTACATTTTCAGGTAACGTTTGTGCCTTTTTCCCCCTTGATTCTTGGTGTTGCAGAATAATACAAGTAGTTGTAATGGAGAAATTACCCAAAAACAATCCAGTCAGTCCATTATAGTAGTCGTAAGTAATATTCTCGTCCTCTTTAGTTTTTACTCCATCGCTTGCCACCTCCCTATCAAGAAAAAGGAAAAAAGTGGCAGAACCTTAACTGGCATGAATCTTAGTTCATTGTCTATGTTTCCTACGGAAGGAAAAGGCTCCTTTTCTGAATTATAAGTATTGTATTCTAATACAAAATGGATTCTCAAGTCTTTGTGTTATGGTATACATCTAGTACTGCTTCTTTGAGACTTAGTTCATTAGTTCATAATTTTTTAGGTCATTTAAGATATGGTGATCAGTAATCCTTTGATGGGGTCAGGTATAACATAGAAATATTCCGTGCATCCGTCCTTCATCAATCCATGTTGAGGGCTTTCACAAAATTTTCGTAGAATCATAATGAAGGTTTTCAGTTTGTACATGTTAGATAATAAAATAAGGTAGTGTATTCAATTTTCGAAAAAAAAGCCCCAATTGTTTGCTTGATGTTTGCTTTTTATATGAAGCGCATTAGGTCCAGCTACCATTTGTTTCTTATAAATTGATGCACTTGCACTAGCAAACTTCAGGTTGATGCAAGAATGTAATAACTGGCTTGCAGTTTAGTGGTTGAGATATCTAGTTATTACATTAAGCAAACAACCAAATTCTGGTCTGACCAAACTGTATTATGTGGCACTAACTAACCAATCTCATTTTACATTAAATGATTATCTATTTTTATATTGTTTGACCCAGTGGCAATATGCCATGAAGTTCTATTTACTTTATCCTTTTTGTGCAGATAAGTGAAGGTTTAACCATAAGTATTCTTGCTTTGATTATATATGAACAAATTGTTCTAAATTTTAAAGAAAAGTCATGTAAGGTGCTATCTTGAGTGATTTCTGCTCGGTGGTAACATGATCTTTCCTACATGTGTACTGTGTACATATGGTTCCCTTGTCTGCTTAGCTAAATACCTTTTTAGGTATATGCATCATTTTCTGCATGTAAGTTATTTTATTAAGCATCTAGCTCTGTGTCTTGGAATTTTTGTTTGGTGGCTGTAAATTGTGTAAGCCTCGCCAAAAGAGCTCCTGAACATGTTCACTTGTACAGAATATATGCATCTTTTCTTAATTTTAGAGTGTAATCATTATATCTCATATATAATCCTGGTTGATTAAGTATAACATTAAAAAAGTCTGGAGTGCTTCTAACTGGATTTGCTACTGTCTGACCCTGCCACTTTGCCTTCTGAGATTTCTTTTTAATGTTCAATGTATACTGGGAGTCAATACTTGATTGTTGACAAGTTCTAAAATTGTATGAGCCAGAGCATCTTGATCTAGTTTGATCTTTATTACCACTGTAGTGTTTTTAATTTTTATTTTATTTAGGCGGTTCCAACTTGCAGTCCATGTATTATTACTGTCCTACAATGTTGCAAATTTATCTGTTTGTACTATCAGATTCTACTGTACTTTTCTAATTGCTTGAACTCATGTGTGTTGAACTTTGCTAAAAAGCAAACCATGTCAGCGCTTCAAAGTGGTGTTGCAACTTTATTGTTTTCATGAGCATTATATATTTGCCTTAACCGCTCCGTGGCATTAGAATTTTATCTGTCTGTAGCAGGATGGAGTTGTATCTGAGCAGCTGGCGCTTAAAGGATACGTTTCAATATGGTATGATAGGATAATAATAATTCTGAACATGTTAAAAGTCTCTGAATTTTGCAATCATTAATGACAACGTGCTAACTCTTTGATGTTGGTTTCTCTGAAATCTTACTATATAATATTAGCTCCATCTGAATGCATGAATATATATATGTTCTTTCTTGTGATCTTATTGCTTCTGTATTCTGTGGTGCATTGTAGTGTCTCATATATAAGCATACCCTTTTGTTAACATTTGCATATACTAGTTTCTATGTTTTGTTGAGCGTTGAATGCTGAAAGCTCATCATGATTACCTATCATCTACTATAATACATGTTTAGGGTTCTAACAGATGCCTTAATGCCATGTCAATTGGCAACCCAAATAATTAGCTGGTTCAATACTTCTACTCCATATTTCTATAATGGGGGTATCCTACCATCTTCATTGGCTTCCCATATTAATCTGCTGCTAGTTGGTGTCCTTGCTCTCTCTGTGTATACATGATTGTTTAATTCCTTGGAGGGAAAATGTCTTACTTTGACTAGGTGTTATCTAGAATTGGTGAAATATTAGGCTGTCTTGTTTCAACTTTTACTAGTCAAGTTTCCTAAGTGTCCTGAACTCCTGACTTTGACTTTGACAAATACTGCATGATCTGGAATTTGTTATAACTGGATCAGACCATATGATTCCAGTAATCATCCAAGAAACATCAAAGTAATATATTTGTACGTGACGAGAAAGGGCTAATCCCCAGTTGATCTTAAATATCATAGTGGCGCATACATCAACATAATTTATTAGGATAAGGCCGATTACTTGAGCCTGAGTGATCTTCCTGAGTCAGAAGCTTATGTTTTTTTGTTGTTAATGTGAGAATTTTGGTGGTAGTTGCTTACTTGCAGTTTATTTGTGACTGCAGCTGAGGGATCTGCTGTGGGCTACATCTAAGCATGATGTTTATCTTATGCAAAACCATTCTGTCATGCACTGGTCTGCTTTACGTAAGAGAGGCAAAGAAGTGCTTAATGTGGCAAGACCAATTATACCTACAACGGTCAGTTTCGTGATTTCATTTGTTTCAAGTATTTAAAAATTTTCAAGGTTGCATTGTTCTAAATTGTTGTCTGAGAGTCAAAATTTGTGACGTATCACAGAAATGCCTCCGATCGCTTCCTCAACCCTTGTACAGGGTACAAATTAGCACGATGTGTGTGAAGAATAATCTTTTGGTAGCTGGTGGTTTTAATGGGGAGCTCATCTGCAAGGTATAATATGTCAGCTTTTATTCTGCTTTTACTCCAGTTTTACATGAACTCCATCTTGTTACATTTTTTGTTTTCTCTCTTGTAGTACTTGAATCAGCAGGAAGTGGCATTTAGTACAAAATTAACAACAGAGGAGAATGCTATCACTAATTCCATAGATATATTTCAAAGCCCTAGTGGTTCAAACTGGGTGGTAACTGGCAACAATGATGCTCAAGTCAGAGTTTTTGATGCTGCAAACTTTGTTTGCTTCAACCGTTTTTGCTTCCCGTGGTCTGTGAATGTGAGTATGAGCCACTCATGGCTTCGTCGTTGAATCCATCCCAAACCCTATACTAAACTAAAGATGGTGATTTGAGGGATGTTTGCTGACTTATTTCCTTGCTTTTTTGTAGAACACCTCGGTTAGTCCGGATGGCAAGTTAATGGCTGTCCTTGGAGACAATGCAGACTGCTTGGTTTCTGATTCTCACACAGGGAAGGTTGTTGGTACCCTCAAAGGACACGTTGATTATTCATTTGCTTCAGCTTGGCACCCTGATGGACGAATCTTGGCCACTGGAAATCAAGACACAACATGCAGACTCTGGGATATCCGAAACATGTCTCAGTCCTTCACGACACTTAAGGGAAGAATGGGTGCTATAAGAGCATTGAAATTCACCTCAGATGGCCGGTTTATGGCCATGGCGGAGCCAGCCGACTTTGTTCATATCTTCGATACACAATCTGGTTTTGAGAAGGCGCAAGAAATTGATTTGTTTGGAGAGATTGCCGGAATTTCCTTCAGCCCCGACACTGAAGCATTGTTTGTTGGGGTTGCTGATCGGACTTATGGTAGTGTTTTAGAGTTCAATCGAAGACATCATAACAGATACTTGGAGGCCATATTTTAGGGAATGTGCCTCTTGCAAGTGTCTGCCAGAGGACCTGTTGTTTCCAAGAGTGAGAATGTGTGATGCAGATAGTTGGACATAATAGCTGAAGCTTTTTTTTTTTGTGCAATTTGCAGTTTGGAGGCATTATTTTTTTGGCCTGATGCCGGTGCCTTGTAGTCACATAGATCAGTTTTCGGCTGGTTTTTGCTACAATCTTTTTTTTTTTTTTTTTTGCGTTGCTCGATTGTGGAAGGAGTGTGTTGTTTTGTTAGGCTTGTTCTGATTGTAGGTGGAAAACTATTTTGTTTATATTTGTTCTTCTAGTTTCTGATCAGCAAGCCCTTCTAGTAGCGCAGAATCGCATGAGAAAATGTAAAAAATATCTTGTTCTTGGGGGATGTGTTTTCAATTGATGGTCTGTATATCAAAATATTTCAATGTGAAATCGTGTAAATGGTGGTTGAAATCATTTTCTGCGTTTTAGTGATATCTCATACTTTTATCTTTTCATTATGGATTATGTCTGTTGCCTTGTAATCCATCTACCTAATTTGACCTTCTAGATGAATCATAGAAACAATTCGTGCATGTTTGGCTTAAGTCAATGGAATTGGATATAGAGAGTGAATGGCAACAAATTAGTGTGTTACCATAGAAACCGAGGAAGGCTATAAATAAGTGGAAATACTATAGTTACTCTTACAAAAATGAAAAACATTAGTCTATTTCTTATACTAAACATGTAATGTAAATTATCAAAATTCTCATACACATATACCCCTAATGTATTTGATTTTGATTGGAAAATGCGAGATGAGTACAAAATAACTTTATACGGACTAACCATGATGATGGAGTTTCTTAGATTTTATCTAAATCAGTCTCGGAGATGTTAATTAAGTAGTAATGTTTGATGAGTCAATGATTGTTATCTTGAAGTTGCATCAAGTGTGTACATTTTCTTTTCTTTCGTATTTTATTTGTATACAAGTGACGAACATAAGATTTAATTCTTGATCTTAAATTTCAATTCTTCAGATTATATCAACTAAAATAGCTAATTTTCACACACTAATGGATGCTGGAAACCTGGAATTATCAATTAATTTTTGAGGGGTGAATTGAAATTATTTAAATTCATATTCTTTATGCCTATATGAGCCATAAGGTATAACTTGCTTACTGACACAAATCATAATGGACAGAACTACATTTGATCACAATTTAATATTTTTCATCCATATATTGTGGTCCATTAACCATGACTCGATGGGTCTCATATGAATTCTAAAAGAGGTGTATTGTTTATTTTTGCAATACCAGGCCACATCTTTTTTTTTTTGAGGGGAAAAGCTGAGCAGTATTATTAAGGGAGGGACAAAGAGTCCATAAGCACATATGGAGCTACATCCGAGGGAACGTGATACTCCCACCTTTGCTCGACACCATAAGGGACTAGTCTTGCGAGGTGATGAGTAACACAATTACCATCCCGTCACACATGAGACCAAGACACTGCTAAAAAATCCTTGCTATGAAATAAAACATCCTCTAACACTGCATCAAGATCGGAATAAAAAATAGCACCCTTTGAAAGCCGAGAGACTAATGATTCACAGTCTATCTCAAATAACACATGATGATGGTTATGAATCTTCGTCAACTTTACCGCTAAGCACATGGCTTTTCCTTCCGCAATTTCCACAGGCCACCACGCACGCACCCTCCTACATGCAGCCCAAAGCACTTCCCCTTTTCAATCCCTCGCCACCACACCCAGTCTGATCCAGCCATCATCCCCCACGCTAGCATCAACGTTAACTTTCACGACACCCTCCTGGGGAGCTACCCAGACCCTCGAGCTACTGCCACCCCCTCGAGCCCCAGATACGTAGATCGTCTTTGAGTACAGCCCGTAATCACCCTGAGCCTTGCGTGCACGCTCCACCAGCATCTGGTTCGTTATCAAGTTGTCCGCAAAAGTCACCTGGTTTCTCCGGAACCAAATCATCCAGGCTAAGAAGCAAATTCCCACCACTAGGTCATCTTCAACATCACTCCAAGCATCAAAAACTTCCAGCATTGACCCCACCTCATCCTTTGGTACCAAGTCCGCGAAGCCCGCAACCTCCCATGCGTCTGTAATGTGAGAACACGTGAAGAGAGCATGTGTTAAAGTCTCCGATTCCGTATTACAAAGCGGGCACAAGTCCTCCTCAATCAAGTGGCGGTATTTTAGAAGAGATTTCAAGGGGAGAGTAGAAGAGCACACCCTCCAAAAAAAGTGACGAACCTTAGGGGAAACATCTAAATTCCAAAAATTAATCCATGCCTTATGAAAATCATCAAGGTTCCCCGAATTTCCAATCATATAAGCAGTTTTGACAGAGTATTTCCCGTCCTTCGAAAAGGCCCAAGTAATAGTATCCTCCGGCAAACGCTCACTAATAGGAATAGCAAGAATGGCTCGCACATCTCCCTCCTGAAATGACTCCATAATATAATTCGTACGCCACTCTCTCCTAGATGGGTCTATAAGATCACTAACAAGCTCCACACCCTCAATCGACTCACCAGCAAGGAACCTAGTTTCCTCATTACATACCCACGGATCCTCCCAAACCTTGATACTCTTCCCATCACCAACTCTCCACAGCAACCCCTCTTTAAGAAGAGATTTAGCGCCCCAAATACTCCTCCAAGAGTAACTGCCAACAGGCCCCAAAGAAGAAGAGAGAAAATTTGAGTTCGGATAATACTTAGCTTGCATGACCCGGGAAAAAAGAGATTGAGGGCACTGAACTAGCCTCCAGGCCTGTCGACCTAAAAGAGCTTAGTTAAAGACCCCTAAATCACGGAAACCCAAACCACCCAAACACTTTGGATTGCAAATAGCATCCCAACTCTTCGAGTGAATCTTTCTCTTCGACCCTTTTTGCCCCCACCAAAACCTTGCCATAGCTGAGTGAATAGATTGAATGACAGTAGCAGGCAACTTATACACACCCATCAGATAAGTAGGAATGGCTTGAACCACCGCTTTCAGTAAGACTTCTTTCCGTGCTCTAGAAAGGAGTTTTTCCTTCCAACCCTGCAATTTTTTCCATATCCGATCCTTCATTTCTGCAAACATTAGCTTCTTTGATCTTCCAGCAAGTGTCGGTACTCCCAGATATTTATGGTGTCTCTCAACATGTCTCATAGCCAAAAAATCTAACAGCTCCTGACTCTGCTCAGCACACACGCCCCTGCTAAAAGAAATCTCCGACTTTTCAATATTAATTTTTTGTCTGGAAGCCGCTTCATATTTGTTGAGAATATCAACTATAGTTGTGCATACCTGTCGGTTAGCTCTAGCAAAGAGCAAGTTGTCATCAGCAAACAAGAGATGAGAAATTTCAGGTCCATTCCGGCTAGCCTTGACCCCATGAATCCGTCTGTCAAAGGAGGCCTTAGACAGCATAGAAGAGAGAGCATCAGCTACCAGAATAAAGAGATAGGGAAAATGGGATCCCCTTGTCTAAGACCCCTAGAAGGAGCCACAGATCCACACACATTACCATTCACCACAAATGAATACCGCACTGAAGATATACAGCTAATAATCAATCGAACCCAACTGTCAGCAAATCCCAGTTTCAAAAGAAGGTGTTTGAGAAAACACCACTCTACTCTGTCATATGCTTTGCTCATATTCAGCTTCATAACAATAGAGCCCCTCCTCCCTCGAGATTTATGCTTCATAGAATGAAAACTCTCAAAAGCAATAAGGGCGTTATCAGTAATCAGACGGCCATGAACAAAAGCTCTTTGATTCTCCGACACTATCTCTGGCAAAATCAGCTTCAGTCTGTTAGCTAGCACTTTCGATGCCAACTTATATATAACATTACAGAGACTAATAGGTCGGAACTCAGACACCAGGGTAGGAGATTTGACTTTCGGGATCAGCGCCACATTTGTCTTATTAACACTATCCGGGGGCCTAGTACCATGAACAATACCAATAACAGCAAAAGCCACATCATCCCCTACAATATGCCAGAATTTCTGATAAAAAATAGCATGCATACCATCTGGGACTGGGGCTTTACAAGGATGCATTTGATTCAACGCAGACTAAACCTCTTCCTTCGTACAAGGGCGCACAAGAGGCTCATTCATTTTCGGAGTAACGATCGCAGACATAGAGTTCAACACCTCATCCATACTAGCCTGTGAAGGGAGGTTAGACGAAAATAAAGTGTTGTAGAAATCACCGATAATGCGTTCAACATCATCGTCACCTTCCTGCCAAACACCATTATTATCAAACAAACCTTTAATGTAATTTCATCGTTTACGTTGAGAGGCCTTATTCACCATCTTTGAGCTCGAAAACACGGGAACGAAGATACCAGTAGGCCTCTTGTTTCTCTAACAAGTCATCTAGCTCTGCTTGCAACGTAACATTCAAAGCACTATCTTATATACCCGAACTTTGCTGCACCCTTTTGAGCCGATCCTCTAATGTCGCTATTTGCTTCCTGAAATTCGTGAAGTGTCCCGCACTCCACACTCTTAACTCATTAAACACATGATCAATACGATCCTCCAGATTGCAATCCCCATTCAAATGCCACGCATGCTGCACTATCTTCTCGCACTCAGGGTCTAACATCTACGCCGTCTCAAAATGCCGACGCTTATTCTTTTTCCTCCTCTGATGCTGCACTACTTCAACTCTCAAAACCATGGTTGTGTGATCAGATTTTGAACCTTGGTAAATGCTCAACATTTGCATTAACAAATTGAGTACACCACAAGGAGTTTGCCACAAACCGATCCAACCTCTTAGGGATCCTAACCCGAGGGTTCGTGCCTCTTTCCCACGTGTACCATGCTCCACTGTACCCCAAATCACGCAGCCCCATCTCCTCCATGACCACCCTAAATCCATGCATCGATCTCCTCTATCCCTCCACCCCTCCCTCAATCTCACTAGTACACAACACTTCGTTAAAATCACCACCAAACATCATCGGACCATCAAAAGAAACAAATGATCGAATAAGGTCCCAAGCTTTATACTTATTTGCAGACTCCGGCCACCTGTACACCCCAACAAAACGCCACACCACATTTGACTCCCCAACAATATCCCCATAAATATGATTTCTTGAAAACGAGACAAGAGAGAAATTGATCTTCTCCCCTTTCCAGTAGAGACATAGACCACCAGACCTCCCAACACTATCCACACTAAGAGCATTAGAAAATCCGAGCCTAAGCTTGAGACTCTCTGCAGCTTGACCATAAATCTTTGTTTCCGAAATAAATAACAAGTCCAGGCTATGTACAGAGCGCTATTGACGAAGCATTCTAACTGCCCGGGGTTGCCCAAGCCCCGACAGTTCCAACAAAGAAGATTCATAATGTTGGGCGGGGTTGGGTCTCGCTAACCTCCGCCTCAACAGTTGGCACTCCATTGCTAACATCAACACTAAGATTCATGTGTAGTGTCTTATTCCCATACTCCAATAAATCATTGTCATCATCAATTAACATATCATCAACCAAGTTTCTTTTTTCACTACTAGCAACGGAAACATTCATATGCGGCTTAATAACATCATTGATAACAATGGGGGACTTATTAACAATTTTTGTTTCATTAACCGCCTTCTTTTTCTTAGTAAATTTCACTTTACGAGACTCTTTCGAATCATCGCTACAGCCAGCTGAAAAAATCATAGTGGGCATAGAACTTACATGTGGTATCGCGGGATTAATGGTATCCATTGTTGACTCAGTAAGTGCAGCATCCCTCCCTTTAAATAACTCCCCCGCTTTCTGCGCACACCCATCAACAGGACCTTCCTTCCCTTCCATACTAGCACCATCACACACAACCTTCACCTTCCCCTTCTCTGAACCCACCAAAGTCCCCTCACTCCTCACATCCTCCTCCTCGAATGAGAGAGACTTCGAAAACTTCAAGAAGCTTTTCACTTCCTCCTGCATCTTTTGTCTTCCTTTTCTCGGGGATGCTTTCAATCACGATCCCCACTGCTTTTGTTCCCCCTTATCTCCCTCAGCCACTTGAATGCAATCTCTTTCAATATGACCGATGAAACCACACATATAGCAAAAGGTATAGAGACGTTCATATTTTTGTTCGATCAAAACCACAACTCCGTTGATGTTTCGAATCTTACGCACCCTTCGAAGAGGTTTTGTGACATCCAAAGCCACCTTAACTCTTGCTGACTTATCCCAACTGATCCCATCAAAGTCAACCTCCAACACTTCCCCCAAACTACTGCCTATTAGCCTGATATGGTTTTCAGTTCTCCGGTTCATAGGCAAGTTATACATCCTCACCCAAAAAGGGTAATGTGTTAATATAATATCCGAGGGTTGTGCACTGCAATCCATCTCGTTCATCATGACCAGCATTTGGTCAAAGGTCCAGGGGCGACCCTCAAGAACTTTGGCTCTATCCTTTGTCGTAGCGAATTGAACAACAAAGAGGTCGTTCTCGATTGAACGGAATAAGGCATGTTTCAATATCGACCATATTTGGTTCATTGTGCGTTTCATAGCCTCAAAATTGTATGGTCGTTCGGTCATCACTCTTCCAATTACTGCTCGGTCAAAACCATCATTTTTGTTCGAGAGGGAACTCCTCCCCAAAATTCACAATTTCGGCCTCGTCTTCTGTTATCTTCATATTTGCGCACTTTAATGTCAAAACGTCAGCCATTACAGTCGACACGATCCCTATGACAGGGAATCCGACTCGCCAAACAAGACTATGGGAGTCAAAAACGAAGACTGCTCACTCAAACCCTAGAGAGCGTAGGGAGAGAGTTATACCTATTGGTTAGCTAATTAGGTTAGCGCTTGGCCACTTCTTTCTTTGTGTAGAGCTATAGGCCACGTCTGCCTTATGTGCTAGAGTTTTTTTTTCCAATATTGTTAATCATTAAACATAAAGGTTTCATAAGAAAAGTCGTTGCATTAGTCTCTTGCATTCAAAGTCAATAATATTGTGTAAGAAATAAAAGATTGAAAGTATTGACTAAAAATCAAATGGAGTAATCCTAAAAAAGAAAGAGGATATGATTTATTTTAAAGCAATGTATAGTTTTTAGTCATTTCATACTAGTTTCAAGTTTGGACTAGATCAACAATTATTCAGCATAAGCCTAGCTTTGAACTTACATGAGTTAGGCTATGTTTAGTTCACCTTATTCTTACTGATCTGAACTTATCTGATATGATCTGATCTGAACTTATCTGATATGATCTGATCTGATATGATCTGAACTTATCTGATATGATCTGAACTTATCTTTTATAAAACATATTATTACTAATATTATTATTAGAGTTTTTTGCGGGGATATACCAGGGTAATAGAGCATTTTGTGGGGATATACCTCACTATATTTTTTTTGTGGGGATATACCAACCTAAATTTAAGTTTTGTTAAAAGGTACCAAAAATACTATTTCTGGCGAGAAAGTCAAATTTCCGGCATTTGACTTGCTTAATTACTCTTTGTATAATGCGTGATATTCAATTGCTTCTATTACATTTATTTCCCTCCAACTTCCTCACTGTCACTTTGTGGCTCATTCGCGAGTTCCTACCAAGTCAAAGGCCGGAAATTTGACTTTCTCGCCGAAAATAGTGTTTTTGGTACCTTTTAACAAAACTTAAATTTAGGTTGGTATATCCCCACAAAAATTTTTTAGTGAGGTATATCCCCACAAAATGCCCTATTACCCTGGAATATCCCCGCAAAAAACTCTTATTATTACTTTGTATTTCATTACTAGTATTGCTATTACTATCATTTTATTACTATGCACAACTTTTAATAACAACAACAACAACAACAACAACAACAATAATAATAGCATAATTATTATTTTTTTTGAAAAAGAACACATAGTATATTAACATACAATTTAAAATAAAAGAACACATATTTTAGGTTAACAAAACATATTGTTTATGGTAAAAAGAACATATTGTTCATGTCTAAGGTTCGTTTATAATAAGAATTTAGGTAGTAATGAAAGAACATATAATGATAATAAAAAAACATATATTGAAAGAGCATAAAAAATCTATTTAAACTTTATTTTTAAAGATAAGTTAAAATCCGTGTAGGGGGGAATTTGAAGGTGATGCCAACGCCATTAGGTTATCCCTTGCTACTCATGTTTTATATAAACGAGTAACATATACTTTATATTATTCTGTCAAAATTGTTAAAAAAAATAAACATCATATACTATTATCATGTTCTTTACATGTACAACATCAAAAATAACATCGCATATCAAAATTGTTAATTAGAACAAATATAAAATAGAACATGTACAAATGCCAAAATAATATTCTTCTTCTTGAACACAAATAGCTTGAAATAGTGATATTAATGACATTTATAATAATAGTAACGACATTAATAATAATTACCAATATTAATAATTAATAAGTACAACAACGACAATAATAATAATCCTTTTGAACAAATGTACTAGTAAATAGTAGCAGTATTAATAGTAATAGTAATTGTATAAAGTAATACTAATAATAATAGTAATAATAATAATAATAACAATAACAATAATAATAATAATAATAATAAAAAAAATTAATAATAATAATAGCGTTAGTAATACTAATAATCATCATCATAATCATGATATCAATAACAATAACAACAACAATAATAATAACAATAATAATAAGTTTTTAAATATAAGCATGATGTGAACTTATCTGATCTGATCTGAACTTATCTGATCTGATCTGAAATAAGTAAAAATAAGGTGAACTGAACATATAATATGAAGCTTATCTAAAATAGAGCATGTTAGTTTACTTTTATTTAGATAATGTTATTATATCATTTTCTTTTGACTCAAATCTGAAAAAATAATTTTAAATTAGTTTTTCTAAAATGTGTATATATAATCATACAGGACATGTACATATAAACATATAAACATATAAATGTAATTACTTCCTCCTTTTCTTTTTAAGTGACTAACTTCCCTTATTTGAAAATGTCACAATATGTGACTGATTTCTCTAAATGGCAAAAGGGTGGTTGCAACTTCGATCATTTATTTCTTTCACCTAGTTATTTCATTAAATACTCAAATTTGATTGGATAAATAAGTGGTTCTCACTTTCTTTCTCTACCCTCCTTGGTTTTGACCCACTTTCTCTCTCAGTCATTTAAAAAGAAAAACGGAGAAAGTATATTATAAGAAAATCAAATTAGGAAGGATGTTTGTAATAAAATAAATAAAGACAAGCCCTAAAGAGAAAATTAATCTTTTAGAGTTTGAATTGTTTCTTCTTTTTTTTTTTGTTTGAAAATGTGTACTTCAGTTTTCTTTTACTTACAATTATTTGATAATTATTTAGAGTCATTAGTAAATAATGAGAAAACTTATATTCTTGGGCCCAGCCCACTTGTATTAAACTAATTTATTATTTTTGGGCTTAGGTTACAACACATGTATATACTCTCCTCTTGTGTAATTTGTAAAAACTTACGGAAATACAAAAACAGTGCAAAGCAAAGTTGACTTTCTCTTTCATGGTTTGGCTTCCCTGACAAGCCATACATCCATCTGCTGCATTACGTTTTCGTCATGGTATCAGAGCAGCGGTGACCGTCGCCGTCACCGGATCCGTCTTTCGGTCAACGGGTGTCCACCCGTGGTAGTCTTCGAATTCTTCGAGTTGTGTGACTCGCCACAACAGAATTCTAGTTGCAATTCTACCCTCTTATACATCTTCGGTGTGTGCCGAATTTTTGTTTGTTGAAGATAAATTCAGTTAACACCATGAGTGGAGGTGAAAAGATTTCATCAATTAGTGATCCGAATTCCGTATATTATCTGAATTCATCAGATAATTCTGGTATGTCTATTTGGCAAGTTATTCTAAATGGTGAAAATTATCATATTTGGGAAAAGGTCTTTAAGAGGGATCTTCAATCAAAGAACAAATCTTCTTTTGTTGATGGTACTCTAGACATAACTAAAATTAGTGGAGATGATAAAATTGCTTGGGAAAAATGCAATGCTACTGTGGTGAATTGGATTTTTAATTGTGTAGACAAGAGCATACAGAACACCATAATTTCTTTTGATAATGCTAGAGATTTATGGATTGAACTTGAATAGAGATACACTCAAGGTCATGGCCCCAAAATTTATCAGCTCAAAGGTGAACTCAATGATTTAGATCAAGGTTCTATGAGCGTGACTGATTATTATGCCAAACTCAAGGGCATTTGGGATCAATTAGACCAATATGTTAAGCCTAAAGCATGCTCATGTGGCTCCACATGTCAAACTTTAATTCATATGTTAGAGGAGAAAGAGAATGAGAAGGTTTTCAAGCTTCTAATGGGGCTTGATAAAGAAAAATACGGGACAGTGAAATCCAATATAATTTCCATGGAGCCTTGGCCATCTCTTTCACGTTGTTATGCAATGGTATTGAGAGAAGAGCTTCAATTAAAGGTAGGACAACGTGAAGATCTTAAAGAACAGGCTGCCGCATTTACTAGTCGCAGTCAAACTCAACAACGATCCTATTTAAGAACAAATAGGAATTTTGGGAATGAATCCCAAATTTGCAGCCATTGTAAGAAGTCAGGACACGATTAGACTCGTTGTTTTGAGCTGGTTGGGTATCCAGAACACTGGAAAAACAGAGGAGGAAGAACAGGGCGCAACTATGGAAGAGGTGATGGTGGTCGTGGATTGAGAGGAGCAACTACAAATTTCATACAAGGCCGAGCTGGAGTTGTGAGCAATGAAGAAGGATCTTCCAGCAATGCTGTACAAATGTCGTCTCTCACACAGAATCAACTTCAGCGCTTGATGTCACTAATAGGTACCGGAGATTCTGGAACCACGATTCATGATAGCGTCTCTGGTAAGAAATATCCTATTGTGCATTTGTCCAACTGGATCCTCGACAGTGGTGCTTCGCATCATGTGTGTTGCAATGTCAATAAGTTTCACAATGTCCGTAATGCTCGCAAAAACGAGATAGTTCTTATCCCCGATGGAACCTCTGTAAAAGTGGATAAAATTGGAGATATTAATGTCAATAATTTCATTACATTAAAGAATGTCCTTTGTAACACCCCGTAATTTTCACTCTTTATTTTTGGTGTTTGTTTACATTAAAATGATATTTTTTCGTAAAAAAATAAATAATTTATTATTTAGATTATTTTGGAACGTGTTGTGAAAATGTGTATATATATTTATATGTTGTGATATATTTATATATATATATTATTTTAAGTTGTTAGTTATTTATTTTAAAGGTTATATTAATTTCGTTATTTGTTTAGGCGTTTAGGATGCAGTTTTGTCGTGTAGCGTTTTTGTAACGTTGTTGGACCGACTTGGGTGATGAAATGTTGCATCGCATGTGGCGTGCTATTGTGTGCATTATATTTATATTTATAATATAATTTATTTGAATTATTTTCATTATTAAGTATTTTCAAAGTTTAGGCGCGATTTAGGAATTTATCGATTTATCGCGTAGCGGGCTTTTGAAGCGTGGACCCTTGTTGTTTTGGGCCGAAGATTTTTGTGGGTGTGTTGGGCTTGACAGCCGGCCAAGTGAAGGAAAAGGAGAGACTCTCTTCTTTCTTTTCTTTTTATTTTTCCTTGTGACTCTTGGTAGCTTTGTAACTCCTATAACCCCCTAATCATTCTCCTTCATTAAAATCCTTTATTTCAACCATTAAACATCCATAAAATTCTGATTTTTATTCATAGAAATTCAGCATCATTTGCATTTATCACCCACCGTTTTTCAAGAAAAGGAAGAGAGAAAAGGAAGAGGAAAAGAATAGAAAGTTTCAACCCGGTTTTTTCTGTCGCACCTTCACGAAAATAACTGTAGCCGGAGATCTAACCGCTGGATCGTCTTCAATTTTGGACACAACGTTTATAACGTCTTGTTCTACATTTTGACCGGAGCGATTTAGAATCTAAAGTTTTGATCATCGGGAATCATGGTCGTAACAGAGCAGTGCGAAACAAGAGTTTTCAACGTTCAAGAAGAAATGCTTAGTGACTTGTTGCTACAATTCTCGTTTGTTATGCCTTGGGGTTAGAAGAGGATTTGGATTGCATGCTTAACTTGTGATTGTCTCTTTAGACTCAGCTCTCCTCCCGACGATCCAGGTAACTAGTTGTTATCCTAGAATCATAGTGATTAGAGTAGTATTCGGTATTAGATTAATACGTTAGGAATTATCTAAAATACTTTTTGAATGAGATTTTTGACGAAATTTTACATGAACATACGTGACACATGATGTGAATACTGTGTAGAGAAAAATAATTTTTTGCATGATTTTTAATATTTATTTGATTTAATTAGTACTTTGTGCGTTTTTGGCTAAATTTCATAATAATTATTGAACGACTGTTGAAATTGATGAAATCATTTTTATTAGATCATGTAACATGCATATAATGTATTCCATGCCTTAGAATAATTTTTATCTACTGTTTAATGTTTTAATTAATTGATATATCTGTTTTTGTAATTTCTGTTCTGTCAGTATATAATTCATGAAAATGATTTTTAGAGGCAGAAAAATTAATTTGTTTGAATAATATGTATTTTCGTGAGTTTTTACATGTTATGTGAATTTTTAGTAATTCTTGGGCGTCTTTTTATATTTTTAATTATTATAATGGCTTATTTGAGGAATCTGTATATTAACTGTTAAAAATACTTTTTGAGTCCGAAAATTATAAATAAAAATTGTACCATGTCTGTAGAGCTATTAGGGTTATATGATAATTTTTGTGTGATTTTAATGCTCGAATTTGTTAGTTTCATAATTATTATGGTGTTTTTGTTGTGAAATTGAGGATACACTTTTAAATTGTTTGAGGGCTTGTAAATCAGAAATAATTCATAATTTATTATATTCTGGGTTGATGATTTTCATTAGTATACAGTATGTATCATTGGGTAACCACATGTTTATGTTTGATTTATGGAAGAAAATGATTAAGTGTTACTACTCTTTTAATGAATATGATTTAGAGTTATTTGGTGGTGTATTGTTGATTGAATTGTGGATGCTGTAAAAACCAGTATATTATCATTGATGATGTTTGGAGATGTTCAAGTGTTATTATGAGAGATATTTGTTGAAAATTTATAAGTGGTTTATTTTGAGGAATTATGAAGAACTGTTTTGATGAACTGTGGGTATAAGGCCGGGTGGCATCCCTTTTTGATGAATATTTTGATGAATGATACTTGGATTGTATGCATGATTGTATTTTGAGATAAGAATATCCGGTGGGATAGATGTAGTCCCCGGTGAAGAACATGCCAACCACCTGGTTTGCGAACTAGGGGTACACCTGGGTTAATTGTTGTCGTCCGAGAGTCAGGGAGTTCTGCGTGTTCTACCCTGCATCGGGAGTTTGTCCATTCTTAGACACAGGCAGTGGGGAACGTAAGCCCATAGACTGACCTGGAGATTGCGATCTGACAAACCTTAGGAAGTGCTTTGCGAATCACTGGCGTTCGGTTTCTGACTCAATAACTTGTTGAATTCTTGATTTATTATTATTTATATATATTAGAATTATGTCACTCACTCTATCATGTTTACTTATTGTTGATGATCACTTGTTTCATCTATGAGCTTTATGATTTCTATGTGCATGCTATTGATGTAATGATTGCATGTTATTCCTTTCTTAATAATCTTCTTCTGAATCGTGCTTTGATTGCTATTGTTATGGGAGAACTGCTAGTTACTCCCCACTGATTGTGGATATTTGTTGTATATTTTGCAGGTTTTGTTGATGGGGATTTTCTCTGATTTTGGGCTCGGGTTGAGATGCGAGAAATAATCTATTAGGGTTTTAGTTCTAGACTTCTCTTTAGTTTGAGATAGTTTTCTCATTTTGATTTTAATCTAAGTAATTAATTTACTTATAGTATTTACTTATGTTTGTTTTTTTTATCACTTAGTTATTTAAACACTATTCTTGTGGTAGTGACATTCCCAGAAGACGATGTTTCCGCCATCGTCCTATTAAATATATAATTTCTTTCTTTTCCGCCTTTGAAATTCTGGGGTGTTACATCCTTTATGTCCCTGCTTTCAAGTGCGACTTAATTTCTACAAGAAAGCTGAGTGAGGACATGGAATGTGTTATAACTTACTACTTGAATGTTTGTGTGATACAGGACCTAACCCGGCAGAAACTGATTAGACTGGGTGATCAAAGGGATGGTGTCTACTACCTATGCCACACACATACTGGTCGTATCATGATGGCAAAGAAGAGTACAGAAGAACTTTGGCACAAACGTCTAGGACATCAATCTTATAGGAGTTTGTCATGCTTGTGTGAAGTTTGTAACTTTTCAATTGGTAGCAAAGACAATGAATGTTGTGATATATTTCATCGTGCTAAACAAACACGAATGCCTTTTCCGTTAAGTGATAATAGAGCTTCTCATCCTTTTGGTTTAGTTCATTGTGATTTATGGGGTCGTTATCATACGCCATCCTTATTTGGAGCACATTATTTCTTAATAATTGTGGATGACTTCACCCGTTGTACCTGGGTAAATCTGCTTCGTGAAAAATCTGAAACTCACACTGTTTTTGTATCCTTTTGTGCAATGGTTCGTAGGCAGTTTGCAGTTGATGTCAAAATGGTTCGAAGTGACAATAGCACAGAGTTTTTGGGACCACTAAGCAATTTCTTTGCAAACCAAGGAATCATCCATCAAACCTCTTGCGTAGGAATTCCGCAACAAAATGGAAGGATTGAAAGGAAACATCAACATATCCTCAATGTTGGCAGAGCATTACGATTCCAAGCAGGTTTGCCTTTGAAATTTTGGGGAGAATGCATTATGGCAGCAACTTATCTTATCAATTATACTCCAAGTAGCGTCTTGGGAGGACGGGCCCCTTTTGAAGTTTTATTTGGAAAGCCACCAACATACTCCCATATAAAAGTTTTTGGGTGTCTTGGATATGCAAAGAGACAAGGTGCAAAGAAATACAAATTTGGAGAACGAGCCGAAAAATGTATTTTTCTTGGATATCCGTATGCGAAGAAGGGATGGAAAATGTATAGTTTGGAGAAACAAGATATCTTCGTGTCTCGTGATGTAATCTTCTATGAAAACAACTTTCCTTACTTGAGTGATCAGGGAACTAAAACCATGGATGGTTTGATCAGTGAGGGGGAGCATGAAATTTTAAAGGAGGATCTTTCTTTTGGGAACAACGAAGGACCTAGGGTTGTTTTTGATGAATCTCCTTAATGCAACAAAGATCAACATCATATCACAAGTGACGAACCCACTACCATAGATGTTGAGGAGGTTCAACCAAGAGAAGAGACTGAGACTATAACAGATGGCAGTGAGTCCCTAAGTCGCAATGAAGTTTCTTATGACCAAAATGTAGCACAAGAATCATCTAAGGTTTCTCGCCCTCAGTGAGAAAGGAAAACTCCTGGTCACTTAAGAGACTATGTGTGTGGCAAAGTAGTTACACCACCCATTAAGCACTCAGCTAGAAAGGTGTCTGCAGGTAAGGGCTACCCTCTCATACATAACATTCATTACAGTAATTTTAGTTCAACTCACAAAGCTTTCCTAGCAGCCATTGACTCTCGTGATGAGCCAAAAAGCTACATAGATGTAGTGCGAGATGAAAAATGGGTCGAAGCCATGAGGAAGGAGATAAAAGCTCTTGAAGATAATGAGACTTGGAAGATTGTAAGCTTACCCAGTGGAAAAAGAGTCGTTAGTTGCAGATGGGTATACCGGATTAAATATAAGGCAAATGGGACTATAGAGCGTTTCAAAGCACGATTAGTAGTACAAGGATTTTCACAAGTATGGGGTATGGTTTTTACAGAGACTTTTGCCCTCGTAAGTAAGCATGTTTCTATTCGCGTTTTTCTAGTTGTAGCTGCAGCTAGAGGTTGGGAACTCCATTAAATGGATGTTAACAACGCATTCCTACATGGTGACCTTGAAGAAGAAATCTACATGAAACTTCCTCCCGGTTTTAGTTTTGAAAAGCCAAATGCGGTCTACAAACTACAAAAATCTCTCTACGGATTAAAGCAAGCCTCAAGAAACTGGTTTCTAAAATTGGCAGATGCTTTGCGAGAATATGGTTTTAAACAATCCACCGCAGAAAGCTCTCTTTTCATATACAGAAAAGGCAGTGTATTTCTTGGGCTCTTAGTCTATGTAGACGACATTGTGTTAGCAGGAAATAATTCTGAAGCTTGCAAAGACTTCAAGGAATATCTTGACATCCACTTCAAAATAAAAAATCTTGGCAAATTGAAGTACTTCTTAGGAATTGAAGTGGCTCGGGTTTCAGCTGGTTTGTTTCTAAATCAGCGAAAATTTGTGTTAGACATTTTGAAGGATACTGGTTTGAGTGAGTGTAGACCTGCAAATACTCCCATTGAGCAGAATCATAGATTGGGACTCGCTAATGGTGTGGTTTACTCCAAACCAGAGCAATATCGCAGGTTAGTTGGTCGTCTATTATATTTAAGTATTACAAGGCCCGACATTACATATGTCGTTCATGTTCTTAGTCAATTTGTTCACGAACCACGAGTTGAACATTGGGATGCACTCGTCCGTGTATTACGATACTTAAAAGGTTGCCCAGGACAAGGAATTTTACTGGAATCCAATTCTGATATGGTGTTGCGTGCCTATTGCGATGCTGATTGGGCCGGTTGCCTATTGACTAGAAAATCTGTGATAGGCATGTATATTCAACTTGGTCTTTCACCAGTTTGCTGGCGAAGTAAGAAACAATCCACTGTATCTCGTTCTTCGACGGAGGCTGAATATCGTGCAATGGCAATGACCACTAGTGAAGTGATATGGCTGCGAGGACTTTTAAATGATTTGTTCGTACCACAGTTGGGAGCAACTAGTCTGTTTTGCGATAACAATGCTGCCCTTCATATAGCCAACAATCCGGTGTTCCATGAGAGAACGAAACATATTGAAGTCGATTGTCACTTTGTGCGAGAAAAATTGGTCTCTGGTGAACTTTTGCCTCGTTACCTCCCATCACGCATACAATTGGCCGATTTGTTCACAGAAGGTCTTGGAAAGGACCATTTCTGGTTCCTCATTCGCAAGTTGGGCATTTCTGACATTCATGCTCCAACTTGAGGGGGAGTAATGAGAAAACTTATATTCTGGGGCCCAGCCCACTTGTATTAAACTAAGTTATTATTTTTGGGCTTAGGTTACAACACATGTATATACTCTCCTCTTGTGTAATTTGTAAAAACTTACGGAAATACAAAAACATTGCAAAGCAAAGTTGACTTTCTCTTTCATGGTTTGGCTTCCCTGACAAGCCATACATCCATCTGCTGCATTACGTTTTCGTCAGTAAATAAGAATAAGGCTTGTTATACCATTATGTCCCTAATGAAAAACCATGGACCTACTATGTTTTGTTAGGATTAATGTTAATAGGTTAGGAGAAAGAAACCACCGCTTTAATTCAATAAGCTAAAAGTAATAACAAAACCTTAGGGAGTCTTCGTCAAATAAGGAAAGAACTATAAAACGGACTATCAACTTAATAGTTGTCGTTTTTGCCAAGTTGCTTAATTAGGAATTATACCATAAAACCCATTCATGAGAAGAACGTATCATAATGAAGCAGGTGGATTAAGAAGATTTATTTGTAGTAGATAATGTTAGTTGATGCACACTAATCTATATGACCATTTAGCCTTAGTTATCGTGTTATCGTAGTAAATCTACATTTGTCTTTTTTGTCTTATACTAATTATGTTTACACTCTTTAATTAATTTAGGTAACCTGAATTTGATCTAGTTATGGTTAGATATGTTAATAACCTTTGATTTTCAAATTTCAAACCGACCAAAATATTAAAATTGACAAGTTTCTGAGAGCGATTTGCATGACAAATTAAGCCAATGCATAAACTTACGAAAGTGATTTTGTAACAAGTGGCACCAAGTGAGCTTTAGCTTCATCGTGTTCAGATGGGGTGGGTTGGGCTTAATGTTTGGGCCTTGGACAGTTGGACTGGGCTCTGAGATAGGCAGATCCTATAGGCTTCCTTCTATGGACCAAAAAAAAGAAGCTACAATAGCATGACAGCATATAAGAGATTTAAGTCTTTTTTTTTATAAGAGATGAAGTCTAGTTACTAAAGGTAGTTGGTCATACTCCATCTGTTTTTCTTTTTTCATTATTGCTCCACTTTGTCTTTTACATCTTAAATCCACAAATTTTAATATGTTTAAGTCTCTGAGTGAAGTCCATAAAAAATGTAAATTTCTGAAAGAATATGTCAAAACAAATTCAATGACATATTATATGATAACATTTATATTTATGTATTTGGAAATAGCTAGGATCAAAGTGATCAAGAGCAACTAAATACGGAAGGAGTATGAAATATGAATTAGACAAGCTAGTTCACCAGTATTGGTGTTCATCATGTAGGACAAATAATGGTATTTCTTGACAAAAGTAAAATATCCATCCTTGAAAAATAAAAGTCATACTATGCTTCCTTTATTTCTCAAAATCGTTCTTATTTACTACTCTTTCCGTTTCTTTTTGGTTTACTCACTTCACTTTGGGGAGAACCAATGAGGAAGTACAAAAGTATGAGAGAGAAATTAACATTAGAAAACTTCTAAGGCCTATTTTTGGAATTTATGATAGAATAAAACATCATAAAGTGGAAAATTCATTTCAATTTATTATCAAAGTTTTTAAAATATTTTTTTAGTAAAAATAAAAATGTCCAATGTATGTATCGGAAATACAAATGTGAAGATTATAAAGGGACGGAAAGAGTATCTTTAAAGGATGTTGGAAAATGATACCTCATTTTTTTTAGTACTTGGAAGTTGGAACATGTAAAGTTGGTATCTTTGTTATTTATTTATTTTATGTATATATATATAGCATTAATTTGTTGGTTATCAACATTTTCGAGTAAAAACTTGGGACACTCTCCTCTTGAAAGCCTTGATCTACCATAGTAAGTGAGAATGTAGAGAGAGAAAATGGCTTCCCCTCCCCCTTCCCCTCCCCCTTCCCCTCCCCCTCCTCCTCCCTCGATTACCAGTCTTGATCTCCCCCTTCCCCCCCTTTCCTTGCAGGTTCAAGCGCAGAAAATGATTAAATGGCAAAAAGATTCAGTGATCCCCCCTTTGTCCTACAGAATTCGGTCCAAGCTAGAAAGGCTTATAGTGGGTGGCTCCCTGCGGCTTCAGAGAAGCCAAGTGAGTTTAATAGTGTATCTGATCTATTCTTGCCTATCTCCAAGGGGGAATATTTAAGTATTTGCAATCCTTGGGAAAATGCTATCATTGCTAAGTCGTGTGCTAAATCCTTCTCATCCGAGTATTTCGCCTCATCGATGGCAAAAATTTGGAAACCAAGTGGGCCTTGTCAAACTTTCCCTATTGGGAAAGGATTTTACGTTACTAAATTGAGCTCAGAGTCTGATGCGGGAAGAATTCTCAGTTCTGGGTCGTGGTTCCTCAATGGGGTCTTTGTGGCTCTAAGAAAATGGTCTGTGGGATTTAAACCTTCTATGGAAAAAGTATCCAGTCTTCCTGTTTAGGTGGAATTACCTGAACTCCCCTTGGAGTTCCGAAATGAATTGATGCTGGAAAAAATTGGTAGTTGTTTGGGTAGCTTCATGAAGGCTGATATTAAAGCAATATCTGAGCAAAAACATAAGTTCGTTAGAATTCTCGTATTGATTGTAATAGCACAGGAGAAGAAGCAATTCATTTGGCTAGGGGGTTTAAGCAAGAGATTGTTTTTAAAAATTGGCCCTCATTCTACAAATTGTATGGGGCCAAATTGATAGGCATCTTGAAGGATGTATGCAGTTAAGATCGGAGACGGACCAAAGGTCGGAAAAGAAGAGGCAATAGAAGATGAACAGTATAGAAAATGATCTTCTACCCAACAGAAAAATCCCTGGGAAAAAGGCGGCGGAAGTGTCTGTCTGAAGAGAAGTTTCCTCTGGAAAGTATCCTAAAGTCACAGAAAAAAAATATAGGCATGTCGAGTACCGTGCTAGGTAATGCAAAGGGGTACCCAGTATCGAAATAAGGGGAGTGAGTTTTTTAATAATTCCTTTCAAGCCCTTTGCTCTTTATCAGAGAAGGAGTTGCAGTTGAGTAATCCCATCCAATCAAATCACCACGATGAATCCTTCTTCCCTAAAAATTGTGATGAGTCTATTAAGCTACCCCAATCTTTTATCCCTCTATCTTTCATCTTTCTTCAAAAGAAAAATCACTCCTCTTTATCTGGGGGCACAAAATAAAACCAAATTCTTATCTCTCTCTAAACCATCCTTCTGCCTCCTTTGTGTCTCAAAGCCATGGTTCACCCTGGAAACCAAGATATTCCCCCTCCTCCGGAGGAAGAAAGGGACCCCTCTCTAGCTCCTTACCTATTCGACTCCTCCTTCAACAGGGGCTTTCTCATGCCTCCAATTATAACTCCAAACCCGATAAGGGTGGTTCTCTCCTGGGCTATATCAATTATAAACAGTTCCCATCTTTCATGACGTTCCCGGAGATTTGCTTGAACCGTTTCTCTTACTTTCGCCAGGGTCATATAGGGGAGTGGTGCAAAATAAGTGCTTGGAAAATGATGGATATCTTGTTGAAGCCCACATTCCTCCCGAAAAACTACATAAACATGCAGATGGTTCTCCTAGAGAACCCTTTCCACTTAGTTTCAACTCATGTCCCAATGATATCCGAGGTGTTCCAAATATCAAACGTGTTGGGTATTATACTGAAATGGTGGATAAAGGAACTGCGAAAAAGGAATTAGCTTGGATCCCAACTCCTTGGGAACTCCAGTTCATCCTAGATCCAGCACTTGTTCTTCCCCACGTCAGAAAATTACTCCAAATTACAGAGAATTGGCGAATGGTTCAAGCGGGAGAGGTAACTAACAACATAAAATGGTTCCATGTCACAACAGCATGCACACAAATAGAGTTGGAGAGTGCATGGGGTTTATCCAAAAAATGGGATCAACAAATGTCGGGGCTCAAGCTGAGAATAAACGACAATCTGGAGATGGAGAACAATGTCAACCCGTCGACAAGTGCCGAACAACAACTTGTAGCGCTCACTCCCATTAAGATTGGTATGTCGATTCTCCTATGGAATACAAGAGGAATAGCTAGGCTGGGTTTCCGCCGTAACTTCAAGAAGCTTGTGAAAGACCACGATCCTTCTGTGGTGGTTCTTACTGAGACTCATGTGGAGTGTGAGAATTTGGTGGAGATTGATGAAACTTTGCCATTCAATTCGTTTGAAGTGATTGAACCAATTGGGATGTCGGGAGGAATTCTGATTTTATGGAATAGTGGAATTAACTCTTTCACTATTATAAAAAAAGAGGGGAGATCTATCCATGGTGTGATCAAGGTAAAGAATTTGCATACTTCTTTTATTAACTGCTCTTTATGCTAACACAAAACACAGGGAAAGGTGTGAAATGTGGGAAAATTTGGTTGAATTTAGTAAGTTTGTTTCTATGCCTTGGGTGGTTTGTGGGGACTTTAACGAAATTTCCTACGCTCGTGAAAAAATAGGGGGGAATCGACCTAAAGAATATAAAATGAGACTGCTTAGAGAGATGATGCATAACAGTATCCTAACTGATTTGGGGTTCACGGGGTACAAATTCACCTGGTACAATAAAAGGAAAAAGAGGCATATTATGGAAAGGTTGGACAGATTTCTTGTGTCTCCTAATTGGATCATTGAGCATAATAATCACATTGTTAAAAACCTTCCCAGATTTTTGTCGGATCATAGCCCTATTGTTTTGCATATTCAGGAATGTCATGATATTGTGGGCCCAATTAAGGCCTTTTAAGTTTGAACCGCTTTGGTTATCGATCCAGTCCTTCGATCCTTGGGTAAAGAATAAATGGGCCGAGTATCAGGGTCAATTTCAAAACAAAATTACTTCCCTCTCCTTAGATATTCCGCCTTGGGCCGCTGAAAACGCTAACATCTTTAAGAGGAAAAGATTGCTGCAAGCTAGATTAAAAGGGATCCAGGTTAAAATTGAATCAAACATTTCAAAGATTTTCCTTTTAAATCTTGAAGAAGAGTTAAATAATGAACTGGAATCTGTGCTAGAACGAGAAGAGATTTACTGGAAAACTCGCGCTAGATCTGACTGGATTCTCCAAGGGGATAAAAATACCCTTTTTTTCATCTATCAGCCACTATGAGAAAGAAGACTAATAAAATTTCGATGTTGAAAAACAATGTAGAGGAGGAAGTTCATGGCCATGTTGATATTTCATTAGAGATTTCAAACTATTTCGACTCTCTTTTTACGTCTTCAAGCCCCTCTCATCCTGATCCTGTGATCTCTCTTCAAAATATTGATTGTAGTCTTTCTCCTTCGTTTATAGAGGTGGAGGAGGTAATTAAGTCTCTTAGTAGCACTAAAGCTCCGGGTGAGGATGGGTTTCATGCTATATTCTTCCAGCACTTTTGGGGGGATATTAAAGATGACTACTCTAGGCTAATTTCCTCTATCTTTAGCGAGAAAAAAATTCCAGAGGAAATAAACAAAACAATCATTTCCCTGATCCCAAAAATTGAAAATCCTCTCAGAGTTACAAACTTTCGACCTATGAGTCTAGTTAACACTAGCTACAAAATCGTCACAAAAACTCTTATGTCTAGAATTAAGTAGTTTCTTCAGGACATTATTTCGCCTAATTAGAGTAGCTTTATTCCGGAAAGGGGGACGAATGTTAATTACATAATAACCACGGAAATTATTCACTCAATGCACCTGAAGAAGGGGGAAAATGGCACTGCCTATCCTACTTCCACTTCTCTGAAGATACTACTAACTTAATCATGAGTTGTATTTCTTCCGTTACTTCGTCTGTCATTGTTAATGGGGCTCAGAGTCAAACATTTAAACCATCCAGGGGCATTAGGCAGGGGGGATCCCCTTTCTCCCTATATCTTTATTCTTTGCATGGAATACCTTTCCCGTATGATTCATGAGACTTGTACCGCTAAAAGTTGGACGCCTTTTAAGCTTAGGGGGGGTAAGATGGGAGTTTCGCACCTTCTATTTGCGGACGACCTGATTCTTTTTGGAAATCAAATGTCAAAACTCTTACCACTATGAAAATGGTCCTTAGAAAAGTATGGCCAAAAAATCAATGAATCAAAAAGTGTGCTAATTTTCTCTATGAATACTCCCTTAGAGATTATTGATGAGTTTGAGCAAGAATTGGGTGTTAACCAATCGAGTGATCTGGGATCCTATCTTGGATTTCCTCTAAGTTCAAAAAAACCTTCCAAAGCTAAGTTGAGCTTTATTATTGACAAAATGAACAGCAAGCTAACTAATTGGAAGGCTAGAGCTCTTTGTAAAGTGGGAAGGATGATCTTAATTAACACTACTCTTCAAGCCATACCTAGGTATTTCATGCATACCATTAGTTTTCACATTGGAATTAAAAAAAGCCAGATGCTTTGTGTGGCCATTTCTTTTAGGGTGGGAAAAACAATGAAAACAAGTTGAGTTGGATTAGTTGGAAGAACTTATGTAAACAAAGGGATCAAGGGGGGTTGGGCTTTACGTCAAACTTAGATATTAACAGATTAGGCCTTGCGAGGCTGTGTTGGAAAATAGACAATGACGTGAACTGGGCCTGTGAGTTTTAAAAGGAGAAGTATGTAAGAAAAAATGGGCCTGAAAGTTTTAAGAGAGGCTCGCATTTGTGGCGTAGCATTGGAGTGGGCTGGGAGTTCTATAGGGAGAGCCTAGTTTGGGAAATAGGAAATGGGGATAATATTCATGTTTGGGGAGATAAGTTGTTAGGAGGCCGAAGCTTGAGAGAGGTAATCCATGGGCCTTTGAACTTGGGAGAAGATTCATTGGTGTTGTCTTCTTTAGTTAGGGAAGGGGGTAATAATATTTCCTTTTGTCTTAAAAATGATGTTAAAGCTAAAATCCTTGCTATAAATTTATCTAAAAAACATGATTATGTCTTCTCGCGTTGGTCAAATGGATTCAAATTTGAATTTAAGCTCCCTATTGGGATCATTAATGGGCATGACCAGGGTAAGGATGGGTGGGGTTGGATCTGGAAACTTCCTGGGTATCAAAAGCAAAGGTTTTTTGTGTGGCAATGTTGGTGGGAGAGAATGCCTTGCAATTAAAATTTAAATATAATCTTGAAAGATAGAACCAAATTTTGCACTTTTTTCCCTAACCAAATTGAATCGATGGATCATATCTTAAAATCTTCTTTAGCATACAAAAAGTGCCCAAATCTGAGATCCCTGATAATGTCGTGTTCATCTTCAGCATTTGGTTCCTTTGGTTGAGGAGAAATGCCTGGATTTTCAGAAATAAAAACATCCCTCCTGATGTCACTCACAAACAAATCAAATGGGCTTCAGCTGAATGGTTTTTCACCCAAACCCACCCTATGGCTAGCCCCCAGAAAAGCCTTCCCCTTTGGTCACCACCCCCTGCTTTGCGTTTTAAAATTAAGGCGGTCGCTGCGGCGGTGTGTAGAGACGAGTCACGTAAATGGGTTCAAGGTTTTTGGGAAGCTTTCTTAGCTACTTCTCCTCTTGAGGCTGAATTACGAGGCATTTAGAATACTCTTCAATGGTTCAAAAGGAAAAATTGGTTTAATGCTATTACTAGTCACTGATTGTTACCTAGCAATTGCAGGCATCAAGGACCCCCCCAGGTGAAAGGAAGATTAACTATTTTCATGTGTGAGTGCAGGGAGTTCCTCATAGAGTTACCAGGCGTTACGCTGCAGTTTGAACCAAGGACCACAAACCGAATTGCAGATGGGTTGACTAGACTGGCATCAAAATAAAAAAAAATACAGGAATGATATTTGTATTTTGAATTTGAACAACCCCCCTCCTGATTGTATTAAGCTCTATGTAGCAGATTTAGAAAACATTCCAAATCAAGTGTCTGAACCTGGTAGACTCCAAACTCCCATTCTCTCTGAAAGTGTGGTAAAGTTTGTTCCTCTTAATTAATTAATGCATCCAGTTAAAAAAAATATTTTCGAGTAATTGCCTTCTATATCAAGTTTAATGAGCAAGTTGCACCCGAGTTTAAAGTCTTCAATATCAGTCTCAAGGCGGAGACACCAAGGTTTTATCATATGCTAGTGTTTACGCATGGCATGTTGGGTCGCGATATAATTTATTAATTTTACATATATACAAGCATTACATTTATCAAAAGTATGGCAAACAAATTAATGTGGAGATATGTATAAGTTTTTTTTATATAATTGGTGTTGTTGTTTTATTCATGGAGAATAACCAAGTACATAGTGGACACTACATTATAGAGTAGTGGCTATAGCAGAGTCAATGGAGATATGTATAAGTTAAATTTCTTTTATTTAGTGAGTTAAAGGAACTAAATGATGAGAGATAAAAAAAAAAGTTATAATTTTTCAATATAAAGAACCAGACTTTAACTAATTCCTCTATTTTTTAGTAGATATATCGTATTGACTGGACACACTTACCGATGCACATCTTTGACCATCAATATCTTCAATTATATAATATAAAAAAATGATTTTTTGAAAATACACATTGAGATTAACCCATCAACAATTAAAATTATGGCATTTATCTTTATAAATTAGTAATTAAAGATGGTCAAAGTTGATTCCAAATAGTGTAAAAAGTCAATATGATGCACCTATTAAGAAACGAGAGAAGCATATAATTGGTTTATGGGTGTGGAAGGGGACACCCTTACCACACCATCCGAGATCTCTTCTTGTGCAATTACCATTTGCAAGGAATTAGAGAAATGAAGATAAAGTGAAGAAAATGACAAAAGGATCTTTCAATTGCTTTAGCGAGTGCTCCTACCGTTTCTTTTTAATCCACACTAAAACTTTGACACTATTTACATACTTCACTTTGACTATCATTTGTGGTTTATACACAAGAAAAAATATAGTCATTTGGGATTTTCTTAGATTCGTCATCATATAATTTTGAAATATCAACTTTTTATACCTTTTATTTATTCATAATTAAAGATATTAATGGTCAGAGTTGTGCGTTGGCAAGCGTAAAAGTCAAACTATGTAGATTAAGAAGAATATAGTTAAGTATGCAACTGTGCATTTGGAAAGAATATTATTGTCTCTCTTTTAAAATAAGTTTAACGTCTTTCTGGCAAAAAAATAAGAAAGAAGAGAGACATGGATGGAAAGAGAAATGTACTCATGTAATCGGTTAGAAAAAGAGAGAAAATGAGCCTATATAAGGTAGAGAGAAAGTATTAAGGTTATTGTGAAACACTTAATTTTTTTTAATATGTGCTAACTGCTAAACTTGTTGAGAAAATGAGGGACTATCACAAGATAATATGTTACTAAAAAAATAGAGGGTTGTAATTCTCACGCATATTGTCTAAGAGCATCCACATTCATGAGGCTCCTCTTAATTTCTCTATCCTCACCTCATTAGTCCACATCATTTTCCACTAACTTTATTACCTACTCGTCCTGTTCAACGGGTCGGGTCGGGTCATGTTGTATAAGGGTCGGGTGAGGTCGGGTTTGAAGTCGTTGTTAACGGGACGGGTCAAGGGCTAGACTAACCCGGCCCGACCCTTACCCTATTTTTTAGAGTAAAATTAGAAATCACAAAAAAACATAACCTCCATCAATTAATTCAAAATCCAACCAAACCCACAGGCCACACCACTTTTTCTCCAGAGTCATACGCAAATTAGATGGTAGACACGAGTCTACCATCCAAATGGTGCGCACCATTTGATACGACGTCGTTCCGCAATGAACAAAACAACATCCTCAATGAACAAACTAAACAACATGAAGATGAAAGTGGAACAAAAGAACAACACACGAGACTCAATGAACATCTGAGTCAGCAATGAACATCTAAATCAGTAATGAACATCAAGAAAAAAGATGAACATAAGAGGAAATATCTGGTGAACAAACCACTCAATCTAATGAACAGACAAAGAAAACACAATGAACAAAAAAATATCTGCAATAATCAAACTAAGAAACATAAAGATAAAGGCCAACTAAGGAGAATCGACGAGATCGATGTTCATTGGAGAACAGTTGATGTTCATTGGTTTCGCGGTTCACTTAATGTTCATTGGAGAACAGTTGATGTTCATTGGTTTCGTGCGTTTTATGTTTTTTGGGCTGCGTTTTAGTCCGTGTCTACCATTAGGATGGTAGACACGAGTCCACCATCTACCAATTGAGAGTCATATAAATAAAGAAACAAAACGAATTAACAACACAGAAATGAAAAAAATAAAACCCAAAAAAAATAGAGTAAATCAATCTTTCCCACATAATTAAACAAAAACAAAACCAAACCCACATCAACTAAATCAAAATCCAACCAAACCCACATTACTTTTCCACCAAAATCATATCCTAAACAATCAATCAATGAAGAGTATAAAGAAGAAATACCAAATTGATGTTAGAAATCAACGGTGAGAAGAAGAGGAATGTTGGGAAGAGTAGAATTTGTTGTAGATGGTTTCGCCAACGAGGTCTACGCAGAAGGCGGCAACACCGAGGCCGAGGCCAGGAACAGAGTGGCAGAACTGGTTGCTGAGAGTGGGGTGCTTTGTCCACTCATCCCTTCTCCTGAAGAACTCACCCAAAGGTTTCGCCATTTTTACTTTTTTTCTCTCTCTCTAAAAAGCAGCATATAGTAAAGAAATACCTCGTGCTTGTTAGCTATGGCTAGGGTGTAACTGTAGGAACGAAAACTGGTAACTAAATTGATACACTTAACTGACCACCGTGGCGTGAGAAGATCACTGCCCTAAAGTTGAATTTGCCCCGTAACAACACATGGACTCACAACAATCAACCTCCAGGGATACACGGTCTCTGCGTTTCCGGTGTTGACAGAAAAATAGATTGAGAACGATCTTGAATATTGCCCAGAAGTAATGAAGGAGAGAAGAAGAAATTGTGTTTCTGTGTTTCTGTCCTTAGAGAATCCCAGAACACTGATATATATAGGGAGATGAAAACCAACGAAATCAGAATGTGGCTGAAATCGTGGGAAAAACGGTCACATAATGGGAAGAGTAATGGCCGAAAATAAGGAGAGAGTTTAGGGGAGAAAACGGCATTAAAAGAGAGATTAAGGGAAAAAACGGTAACTTAAGACTGATAAAAACGGTCATAAAATGCCAACATATTTCTGACCCAAAACTATAGTTAAGTTAAGTTTATTCCCCAAAGCCCAAGGCCCAAGGCCCAAGGCCCATGACCCTGGCCCGGTCCGGGCGGGCGGCGGCGGCGCGTGTGTGGCAACCACACATCACCACTTACCCACTAAAAGCCTCATTGCTACTCAACTCAAAGGGTAGAGGAAGAGTAATGGTTATAAACCTTACTCTTCCCTTATATTCTTTCAATGTGGGACAAAAGGAAAAATTAACTCTTCATATTCTTTTGAAGTAAACTTAAAGTTTATACTAAAAACTCCAACAATCCCCCACATGATTCAAAAGAAGAAAACAGAAAGAAACGGGGCTGAAAAAGATGATCTGGGCAATAGATACTAGGTTTTGAAGTATCAATGTCTTATGGACTTGAATTGACATTCAGTGCATACAAATATGTCTTACTGTCGTAATAGGTAGATTTCTCTTTGAACCTTTCACGAGGTTAGCAAACCATAGATGCGCACTCAACCTTTTTCAAATCAAGAAACGTTCTCGCAATTGTAATATCAGTGCCCCACAATTAACCTGGATTCTCATGAATGCTCTAGAGAGCCTAAGCCTTTTGACTCTCATAGGGGATTGGGCGTAACCCCCACATTCACATAGGTAAGTTCATCAAGTTTGTACTGTCACAAACCACCTTAAGTAAGGCTATGAACTTATTAAGAGCTATAAGCTCAACCTCACACATATAACAGTATAATAAAACAAAATACTACATCACTTTTATTACTAGGAATGGTAGTAGTATCAACAACTTGAGTTCTTTTGTGATTTCGTTTGACCCTTTGAACTTAGGAATTCCTAAGAAGGGTATCCATCACAATTCACTCCACAATAGGCTTTAAACCCATTCCTTGTGCTGACTCCAGCACCATTTTTCTACAAAGGCCTTTGGTGAGAGGATCAGCAATATTCCTCTCTGACTTTACATAATCGAGTGACAACACATTATTTTTAACTAAATTTCTAACTATGGCATGCCTTAAGCGAATATGCCTTCTCTTTCCATTATAGGCTTGATTATTCGCTACCCCAATTGCTGCTTGCGAGTCACACCGCATAGAAACTGATGGAGCTGGCTTCCCCCACAATGGAATATCAGCAAGCAAACTCCTTATCCATTCAGCTTCTTGTCCTGCCAATTCTAAAGCAATAAATTCAGATTCCATGGTAGATTTGGCAATACATGTTTGCTTTGATGATTTCCATGATATAGCTCCACCAGCAAGAGTAAACACATAACCGCTAGTAGATTGAATTTCATCATTATCCGACACCCAATTGGCATCACAAAATCCTTCAAGAACACAAGGTGTCCTTTGATAATGCAGACCCCAATTGATAGTGCCTTTTAGATACTTCAACAATCTAATCAAGGCAACCCAATGCTCTCGATTAGGGTTTGTGAGTATACCGCTCAATCTACTAACAAGCATAAGCTATATCGGGTCTAGTATAATTCATCAAGAACATTACACTACCAATTATTTTTGCATATTGTTCTTGGGATATACTATCACCCTTATTCTTTTTCAAATGAATACTAGAATCATATGGGGTTTTCACGGGAATACAATCAAATTGATCAAACTTCTTTCATATTTTCTCAACATAATGAGCTTGATTTAAAGATATCCCATATGACGTTCTAGTAATCTTTATTCCAAGAATAACATCAGCCTCTCCTAAATCCTTCATCTCAAAACAAGAATTGAGGAAACTCTTAGTTGCATTTACTACGTCTATATTGGTCCCAAAGATTAACATATCATCCACATATAGACATATGAAAACGCAACCAAGCTCATCAAATTTAGAATAAACACAAGCATCAGAATCATTTACCAAAAAACCATTTGAAGTAATAGTTTGATGAAATTTATCATACCATTGTTTTGGTGCTTGTTTTAAACCATACAAAGATCTAATAAGCTTGCATACCTTGTCCTCTTGACCAGGAACCTCACATCCTTCAGGTTGCTTCATATAGATCTCCTCATTTAACTCACCATTCAAAAATGCAGTTTTCACATCCATTTGATGCACAATCAAATCATGAATAGATGCAAGTGCAATTAATGCTCTAATGGTGGCTACCTTAGTCACAGGAGAATAAGTATCAAAAAAGTCTAAACCGTGTTTTTGGCGATGCCCTCCAACTACAAGTCTAGCCTTATACTTGTCTAAAGACCCATCAGGCTTACATTTCTTTGTAAAGATCCATCTACTACTTAGGGCTTTACAACCTCTAGGAAGGTCTGACAAAATCCAAGTATTATTACTCATAATAGACTCGATTTCACTGTTAATAGCCTCTAACCAAAAACTTGAGTTTACAGATCTCATGGCCTCAGCATAGGTTCTCGGGTTCTCTTCCAATACAAGCACATTGACATCTTGCTCATCTAAACACTCTTTTTCAGCTAGAAAGGTAGTAATAAAATCAGGTCCGAAACTAGACTCAATTCTAGCTCTCTTACTCCTTCTAGGTTCTAAGGTCTTACTAGATGATGCAATGTCATGATGCACAGAAGATGAAGATGTAGTAGGCAAGCATGATAGTACACTAACTTTCATAGGAAAAACATGCTCAAAGAATTCAACATCTCTTAACTCTCTAATAGGACCAAAACCAGACGCATCCTTAAGAATGAGCCTATATGCAGCACTGTTAGAAGCATAACCAATAAAAATACCATCTACAGTCTTAGGTCCAATCTTACTCCTTTGAAAGTCGGGAAGTCCAATCTTACCCAAACACCCCCACACTTTGAGGTAACCCAAATTAGGCTTGAAGCCTTTCCACAATTCATAGGGAGTCTTATCTAACTTCTTATGGGGAACTCGGTTAAGAACATAGCAAGCAGATAAAATAGCCTCACCCCACATGTTAGTAGGCATACCTGAACTAATAAGCATTGCATTTATCATATCCTTAAGAGTCCTATTTTTCCGCTCAGCTATTCCATTTTGTTCGGGTGTATAGGGAGCTGTAACCTCATGAATAATCTCATTAGACTCACAAAATTTCTTAAGGGAAAGTCCATCATATTCTCCACCCCTATCTGATCTCACCCTTTTAATCTTAAGGTCCAATTGGTTCTCAACTTCGGCTTTATAAATTAGAATTTTTCTTCAGCCTCATCCTTAGAACTCAATAAATATACCTTAGTATAACGTGAGAAGTCATCAACAAATGTAATATAATACTTCTTCCTCCCCTACTCATGGAATTCTTAAAGTCACCTAAGTCACTATGGACTAACTCTAATAAAGAAGAGGAACGGGATACATTTTTGTTGAATGCTTTCTTAGTGTGCTTAGCTTCTACACATACTTCACATTTCTCAAAAGATGTATTGCTAAAGTCAGGAATAAGACTAAGTTGTTTTAGCCTTTTAACAGATGCAACATTCACATGACCTAGTCTAGAATGCCATAAAGAAACAGACTCAGCAATATAAACGGAAGCATTAGAGTTCTTATTATCAATAACAACATCCAAAACAAAAAGTCCAGCATTACAAAAGTCTTTACCCACAAAAACACCATTTCTGGTTAATACAAGTTTATCAGATTCAAAAGCTAACTTAATCCCAGCTTTGTTTAAAAGAGAACCAGAAATGAGGTTTCTGCGGATGTCGGGAACATGCAAAACATTCTGCAAAGCAATGGTTTTCCCGGAAGTTAATTTCAGGAAAACCTTTCCTTTGCCTAGAACACTCACAGTGCTTGAGTTGCCCATGAAGACGCATTCTCCTTCTGAAACTTTGTTGTAGTCCTGGAATATCTCCTTGTTGGCGCAGATGTGACGGGTTGCACCAGTATCAACGATCCATTCAGCAACATTGCTTACCAGATTGACCTCAGACACCACAGCAGCAATGATGTCGTCTTCAGCAAGGTTGGCTTGAGCTTTGTTGTCTTTGGCTTTGTTTGGAACTTCCTTTCTTTGACGGCAATCCTTGGCAGAATGCCCATACTTACCACAAACGAAGCAATTTCCCTTAAACTGACCTTTTCCCTTAAAGTTGTTATAATTCTGCCTTGTACCATGAAACTGATTTGGACCCTTACCTTTTGGTCCTTTACCTGCAGCAGCTTTATTTTCCACAAGATTAGCAGAAGAGGAAGAATGATCAACTGATTTCCCTTTGATTTGGATACGGTTTTGCTCCTCAATCTTAATGTGGGAAACTAATTCCTGAAGGGTAAAGTCTTTCTGCCTATGTTTCAATGAACAAAATTTTCCCATGATGGAGGTAATTTCTCAAGTAAACAGTTGGCTTGGAATATATCAGGAATAGCCATACCCTCAGCCACAATATCTGCACACAAATGTTCATACTCATGAACTTGATCTAGTACAGGTTTATCATCAGACATAGAAAACTTCAACCAACGACTACATGCATATTTCTTAGTCCCAAAATCATCAGTACCATACTTAGCATTCAAAGCATCCCAAATATCCTTAGCATTTTTCGACTTACTATAAATCATGTAAAGGGAAGAAGTCATATAATGCAGTAACATCCCACGACAAGTCTTATTATCTTTCACAAAATCCCTAATAGAAATTTTCAGGAGCAGCATCAACAGACAAACAGTAATCTACCCCAATTTGACCCAAAAAAAATTCCATCTTATCAGACCACATCTTATAATTTTTCCCATCAAACGGATCTAACTTAGACATATCAGGAACAAAGGGATTGGTAATAGGGACAGCATTTAGAATACGCACAGGATCATTAGGAATTTCACCAGCCATAGTTCCGCAAAATAGATAAAACTAAAATTCAACTTTAGAATGTAGGAACGAAAACTGGTAACTAAATTGATACACTTAACTGACCACCGTGGCGTGAGAAGATCACTGCCCTAAAGTTGAATTTGCCCCGTAACAACACACGGACTCACAGCAATCAACCTCCAGGGATACACGGTCTCTGCGTTTCCGGTGTTGACAGAAAAACAGATTGAGAACGATCTTGAATATTGCCCAGGAGTAATGAAGGAGAGAAGAAGAAATTGTGTTTCTGTGTTTCTGTCCTTAGAGAATCCCAGAACACTGATATATATAGGGAGATGAAAACCAACGAAATCAGAACGTGGCTGAAATCGTGGGAAAAACTGTCACATAATGGGAAGAGTAATGGCCGAAAATAAGGAGAGAGTTTAGGGGAGAAAACGGCATTAAAAGAGAGATTAAGGGAAAAAACGGTAACTTAAGACTGATAAAAACGGTCATAAAATGCCTACATATTTCTGACCCAAAACTATAGTTAAGTTAAGTTAAGTTAAGTTCAAGGCCCATGGCCCTGGCCCGGTCCGGGCGGGCGGCGGCGGCGCGCGTGTGGCAACCACACATCACCACTTACCCACTAAAAGCCTCATTGCTACTCAACTCAAAGGGTAGAGGAAGAGTAATGGTTATAAACCTTACTCTTCCCTTATATTCTTTCAATGTGGGACAAAAGGAAAAATTAACTCTTCATATTCTTTTGAAGCAAACTTAAAGTTTATACTAAAAACTCCAACAGTAACTGGATTGGACTGGATTGGACTTTGCCAAATCCAAATCCAGTCCAAAGTTTTTTGGACTCGAGATTTTGAGTCCAAATCCGATCCAAACTTTTTTTGAGTCCAGTCCAGTCCGAAACTTTTTTCTTGAGTCCGAATCCAGTCCAGTCCAGTCCAGTCCGATTATTATATAATTTTTTTCCCGATTTAGGTTCACAATTTTTTCAAATCATTAAAATTTGAAAAATTACTCTCATTACATCCATTTCATAAAGTAAGTTACATACATCTTTTAAGTCTTATAAAATGCAAATTGCAAAATACAAAAGGCGTCAAAAGGGTTAAAATAACTTTTGTCGTTCCAGTTCTCACTTTAGGCTTTTGGAGGGTAATTAAGTGAAAATTATGGCGCCAGGTAAAAGATTTTAGAGCAGCAATGTTAGAAAGTCCAAAATTTCAACAAAAATGTTAAATAATTTTTAAAAAATATTATATATATATATATTGCGAAAATATTTTTTGGACTGGATTGGACTTATTAGACTCCAAAAGGGTGAGTCCAAATCCAGTCCGAAAATATTTGGACTCGAAAATTTGATTCCGAGTCCAGTCCAAACATTTTTTAGTCCAGTCCAGTCCGACAAGTTCGGACTGGGCTGGATTTGACTCTGGACTTTTCGCAGTCCACTTACACCCCTAGCTATGGCGTCGCAATCCAAGAAATCCAAGTTGAGACCGTTTGGCAGTTCAATTTTGAAAGAAAGAAGAAGAGAGAAGAGGGAGAGGGAGCATTATTAGGGTTTTTAGACAAAATGCAATTGAAAGGTTGGACCTTATATAAAACACAAGTGAGCCTTTTTTGACCCGATCCGACCCGCTAATGCATTATTAGGGTTAGACCATGTACGACCCGACCCTATTTTAATTGGATCGGGTCATCAAGGACTTTTTTTGGGGACCCGACCCATTGAACAGGTTTATTACCTTCCCTTCACATTTCACAATTTCATACCTACATTTATTTAATCTACTGATAAGACCATTTAGAGGCTTACAGGCTACAGCCCGTTTTTCATATTTTTTTTTGGATTGGTTAAAAATTCACTTTTCAATACTTACTGGACCTGAGTAAACAAGGCCTTAACATAACAAGAAACCTTACATTCTGATGTGTTAAAATTGATTGATACAAGCGTAGAGTCTCGCTGAAAGCTTGAAATTTGAGGGTTTGTCTTCTTGCCTGATTGCAGGCTTGCAGCTGGCCCACCAAATCTAGCAAAGAAATCTTTGGTCTAAACTACAGGGCCCCTTACTCGATTTCACTTGGACTAAAACATTGTCATTTGTAAAGCTTCCTTGTAGAACTTTCCTGCGTTCAAAATATCATTTTTGTTAAGTCAAGGCAAAACAGTTTAAAGTCTTCACCATCATTCGATTACTATGTAATTAAGCTCTGCAGCTCAATTTTCTTTTTGTTAGTAACCCTTTACCGACAAGCTATTCATATGACTTTGAGAATATACAATAACTAATATTTTTTAAAAAGATACAAAGAGAAGTTAGGCCTTAGGATACCTTTTCTCAAGGGATATACAAGTACTATTTGATCAGATATAAGTCTTTAACGATAATTTTGTACTTTCACTTAAATTGGGGTTCGCCACTCTTCTCTTTTTACATTTAGATATTTAGAATTTAGACATATGTAATTTTCCATGAATATTGGGGAGTCTTGATGAGTTTGTTATTCTTTTAATATATTTAATATAACTTATATGTATCTTTACGTCTATTGTTCTTTTATTCTAAATATATTGGTAAATAGAACATCTGTCATTAATATTGGTATATTGAACATTTATCCTAGATTTTGGCAGGCCCGGCCCTGGGGCGGGGCAGGCAGGGCGCCCGCCCAGGGCCCACAAATCTGAAACATGGATAAGTATCTAACACAGCGGTGAAATGCAGATATGTAGTATTGCCAAGATGGTAGTTGATAGTGACCGTGGGAATGCTGCGTGTCCGTGACTTCAAGGGTTCGAATCCCTGTCATTGCACTTCTCTCTTTTTTTGTTTCTTTTTTCTTTTCTTTTCTTTTCTTTGTCTTTTTCTTTTTTCTTTTCTTTTCTTTTCTTTGTCTTTTTCTTTTTTTACATTGGCAAAGATGTTATCCTTTTTTAGTTGTTACTTTTCTTTTTTATTTTCTTTTTTACAACTCCAACTTGCTTCTTGATTTTCCTTTCTACCACTATATTATATTATTTCATTTTTTTAGTTAGTATGATTTTATATCTTATATACCTTAAAATTGTAAATTGTTAAAAAATAATGTATAGAACCTAAAGCCTATACTTATTATTAATATTCTTTATAAGCGTTGGGTGATAAAGTATATTGTATATTTTGATATTTCGAATTCGTCTAGTTATTATTAGTTTATCTAGTTTATTAAGGGCTACTTCACTCCATCCGTCCCACAATAGTTTGAACACTTTTGTTTTTTGTTTGTTCCATTTCAGTTTTAAACACTTTTATTTTTAGCATAGTCCCACTATTATTATGTGAATTTTTCAATAAACGATACCAACCAAATCCTATCACATACATCTGTTTTTTTTTAATAAAAATAACATTTGATAACCATACTAGAACTTATTCCTTACCTTACGTGACCCAATAAGTGTTCATATCTTTCTAGGACAAAGTGAATATTAGATATATATTAATCATATAAAAATAAAAAAGTTTTTTTTTGAAGAAACAGTTGCCGATAAACATGAGTTAGTCAATTTTCAATTAGTTTTTATCCTATAAACATGCATATTTTATTAAATTCATTATGTGTTAGAGCTCTTATTTTATATATTGCCCCGGGCCCAATAATATTCAGGAGCGGCCCTGGATTTTGGTGAATATATACAGTATAAACCTAAACTCTATTATTCTTTTATCCTACATGTTGGTAATTGGTAAAAAGAATCAAATCTCATTTCAAGTTGCTTTTAAATCAGAAGGATATGCTATGCCAAAAAAGTTGGTAGCGATTTCGCTTGAATATAAGCCGCTTACTCAGATAGTAACCTTTATGAATAAATCACCAACTTAAATAGCGATTTCGTGGTTTCTTCAGAGCAATTGCTTATGATGTTAGGGAATTTGTGCCTGAAGTTTTAAGGACAATTTCCTAGCTTGCAGAGCAAAAGCAAAACTAGCCAAAAATGGCAGACAAAACTTGTTTGAGTAAGCATACAACTAGGAACTAAGGTTTTGCAATTTTCACCTTTAAAGACCTCATATGTTTTTCTCACCTTTAAGGACCTAAGTCCACTATTCCGTTGACTTAACCTCACCATTAACCCAGTTTGACTTTTCAATCCAACAAAAGTAAAAACTTTCTTTTACAATTTTTTCATGCAAACTTGTAGCCCATGTTTCCAACTGATAAATTTTGAAATTTTTTTTTTCTTTTTTTATTTGGAAAAAGGATTGCAAAACCATGTTTTTTTTTATCTTTGTTGGTTTAAAAAGTTAACTTGAGTTAATGGTGAGGTTAACTCAATGGAACAGTGGACTGAGATCCTTAAAGGTGAGAAAACACATATAAGGCCCTTAAAAGTGAAAAATGCAAAACATTAATCCGTATATGTATGCTTAGATCTGCTTAGATGCAAACCTGCATACATTTTCATTTTATATCACCAATCATCCAACAAATATCACCAATCAATAAACCAAATTCTTCAAAACATAAAATGTAATACTCCGTATTTTTCGTAAGTTATTAATTATAATTTTTAAAAGGATTTTAATTATTAAAGAGGTTTATTATTAATTATAAAGGTTTTAAATAGGCTTTTATGATATATTATGGGGTTTTCAAATAAATTCTAGCCCAAATTATATATTAGGCCTAAGTTTACAAATTATAATCCAAGTAGTTAGTTTAGTAGTTGAAGATATTTCTTAAAAGAAAATCATAAAAGATTTACAAAAAAAAAGGAAAAAGATTTAAAGAAATTTAAAAAAAAAAGATTTATAAAAAGAAAAAGGAAAAAAAAGAAAAAGAAAATTTTTTAGCGCACAAATCTCATGCGGCTAAGAAGTTGAGCGTGATATAGTTTTTGGTTATTATTTTCCTTTTTGCTTATCTTTTAGTTATTTTACCAGTTATGTATTATGGGATAATTTATATCGTTTCCTAATCTTAGTTGGATAATCGTAAATATTAGCTATATCTTAGCTAGATTAGTTTATCTTTTTTCTTAAATTCATCTTTTAGTTTCCTAGTCCTATTCCGATTCTACCTATCCGACTAGTATAAATAGGGGTCTCCACCCATCACAATCTTCACACCAAATTTGAGAAATACATCTTTTTTCTCGAGTTTAAACACTTTCTCTCTCTTAGCCTACCATTTCTCTTCCTCCCTAGTAGTTATTCATTTTCAAGGTGCGTGTATATGTAGATCTTTAATAATTATTTTGCAACCTTACTATCATGTTTTTAGGAAAATATTTTGGATTGACGTCCATGTTTTTATAAGTTTTATTATGAACTACATGTGTTTTGTATGAACATCTTTGAATGGTTATTAATTTTATTATGCACTTAAATCATGCCTTTAGTTCAATATTATTATAAAGTTTGATCTTTGAATCTATATCATATGATTTACAAGGAGTTTGCTATCTAAATGCATGTTTAAATAATTAAAAGGGAGTGTTTTTAAACTATTATTATTTTTCAAAGGTTACCCCTTGAGCGAGTTATTTTATTTATGCCTTTTTATTGCTAAATTTATAAGTAGTACTATTCTTTTTAAGGGAGGATTATTTCAGAAGGATTTTTATTAGATATATGATCTTTTATGATCCCAATTATAAAGAGGCAACGGCTTGTTATTTATTAGCAAGAACGATAGCTATTAATATTATTTACCCAGGCAACGGCTTGTTATTTATTAGCAAGAACGGTAGCCATTATATTATTTACTCATGTACTTTTTGTATAAGCCATGTGGACAAGGTAGTATCCCCTCGTAATAGACTCAGTAAGGAATACTAAACTTGGGGGGTGTGCACACTTTAGGAAAGGTACCTAGGCAAGGAAAAAGGATTTTAATCAAGGTTATATACTTTATATTATACAAGTATTATCAAGTAGCTATAAAGGTTTTTCGAAATTAAATATTTCAAATGTTAAATTAAATAAAGTGTTTAATATTCCGCACATACATGTACTCAGTATTTTTACTGACATGCTTTTGTTTTGTTTTATGGCTTTGTCCCTGTGATGACCCTATTTTGGCGAGCAGAATTTACAGGTTGATATGATGCATACTTTAAATGGGGGAGCTAGTGAGGAATAATAATTAGTCAAGGAGTTGTTATTTTATTTTATTTATTTCCATTGTTATTGTTGAATAATAAAGTTTATATCATAAAAGATAAGTTATTTTAGTTATTTCCGCTGCATTAGTTTAAAGTTCAGTTAGTAGTTAGTATTATAGCCTTTAACGTTATCACGTGGCGGTAATACTCTCAAGTTTCTCAAGAATTTTATATTAAAATATGTTCTTTAGAAAGAGAGAAATTTGGGGGTGTAACATAAAATATTCCAAATATACATAATAACAACATAATTGCATATCAACCCAGTTCAAAGATTGAAAAAAGACGAGGTTCATTACCGACATCATGAAAATTATTAATGTTTTTCAAAGTTTACATTTCAAATTAAATATTATACGCAAGTTAGCAAACTATACATGCATAAGCCACCAAAACTGCCAATGTGTGGGGGAGGTGATACTATCGGTGGTGGAGATACATAACTAGGAGGCAGCGGTATGAGTGTACTGAAGGATTATATAAGTACTCTAAGCGGAATTTCATGAATCAAATTCATAAGCACTTAAAACAGGATCTCATGCATATACATTCAAGGATCACATAATAGTTAGGAATTTACCTTTGAAGCGTGAATTCCACAAAGCTTGAATAACCCAGATTAAGAACCTCAATTGCGATTCCTCTACTTGGTCCACCAACCCGGATCAACACTCCACCAATGCTAGTTGGAAGGAAGAAATTCTTCTTCTACTTTAATGGAGTTTTTGTGACTTTTGGAAAGAATATGAGAGAGAGAAGAATAATGAAAGATATCTTGTATATCTCCTTATTGCCTAACCAAAAATATATAGATATAATTAGGTTAGGAGGAGAATTAATTCTCCTCTCTCTTCCTCTTGGCCGGCCACCCTAGGGCCCCTTATGGGCTCTAGGTTTCTTTTGTTGATCCAAGTATTTTGTGTGACCTAATAGGATCCATTATATTGGGCTTTGGGTTTATTATTTCCTAACCCAAAGTTCTATAGCATTCTCTAGCAAGACGTATAGACGACCCAATAGAACGAATTTATTATCTCTATAATACGATCCATAATATAATTAGTAATTGCATTTAAGTCGAGGACATAAATCCTTCAATCTCCCACTTGTCCGAGACGAGTGTGCAATGTTTAATTTCCTCAAGTCTCTTAATGTCTTAATTTGATAGTATGATCATATTTACATATCATCCATACTAGTTTTCAAATTAATCCTTGAAATCCGAGTTCGAATTGACAAACAAATGATCATCGAATGATCCATTTGAGCACGGCCATGCATTTTTCAATTTTCGCTCTTCAAGGGGCCAAGACACCTATCCTATCTTGTATAGGAGGACCTTTTCAATCTTATGGTAATCAATACTCCCACTCAATTTTTAGCACAACTTGAATCTTGCCTTTATAGTCCCCTTTTACGGCATGACGTTTGACAAGTATCAAAGTTATACCAATCATTGGGCTAAGTAATGTTCCACTCATGTTTAAGGAATCTACTAATATAATTTTGAAGTTATAAAACTTCTAAGCGAGGTCTAGTTCGACTATGTATCAACTATACATATCCATATGATTGATTAAACATCTCTATGTTTCTATAGCCCATGAAACGGTGCTATCAATCAATCTTATATGCTAATCCCTTTAACAAGTCATTCATGTCCAGTTTAATGACTTAGATTAGGAACTTTTAATATTCTACGAATTCTTGTTCACTTATGGTGTTTCATTTATCAAATCACATATTTGACAAAACCATAGAATTCAAGATATATTTTGGACATTTTATTTAATACTAAACCAATAATTAAATAATGTAAAATTTATTCTTATAAACATAAATAGCAAAACCATGTCTTTACATTGTAACAAGTTTCTCTAAACCTAGTACAATCTAAAGCCACTCTAACATTTGCTTCAAGCCTATAGCCCTAGCGTGACACTCATGCTTGGGTTGAGGTAGTGGTTTAGTGAGTGGATCGACCACATTCTCATCCGTGTGAACTTTGCGGATCCCGACATCCTTCCCTGTCAACAATCTCCCTAATGAGGTGATACTTCCTCATTACATGTTTGGATTTGTTATGTGATCTCGGTTCTTTTGCTTGCGTAATAGCACCATTGTTATCACGGGAACAACTCAATCCCTTCCGAGCACTAGGTACGATATCCGGCTCTGTCAAGAATTTCTTGATCCAAATCGCTTCTTTAGCCGCTTCATTTCTTTGCTAAATATTACGATTACGTCGTAGAGTACGCTACGGTGCTTTGCTTTGAGCTCTTCCAGCTCACTTTGCTCCTCCATTTAGACGAAAGACATACCCCGGCGAGAGCGGTAATCATCTCTGTCGGTTTGGAAGCTTGCATCCGTGTAACCTTCAACAACCAACTCACTTTGTCCCCCATAAACTAAGAACATGCCTTTAGTTCTTCTTCTCAAGTACTTAAGGATGTTTTTAGGCTGCCGATCCAGTGTGCTTCTCCTGGATTTGCTTGGAACACCGCTACACATGCTCAAGGCATATGCAACATACGGTCGAGTACTTATCATGGCATACATGATAGATCCTATAGCCAGAAGCATAAGGAATGCTACTCATTCGCTTTAACTCATCGGGTTCGGTCGGGCACGACTCTTGCTAAGCGATATGCCATGTGACATGGGAACGAAACCTCTCTTCGAGTTTTCCATGTTGAACCTTGTAAGAACCTTATCAATATAAGTTTCTTGACTTAGTCCAATCATCCTTCGAGACCTATCTCTATGGATTTTGATTCCCCAGTATGTACTCGGCTTCTCCTAGGTCCTTCATAGAGAAACAACTTTTCAACCATTCCTTGACCGACTCGAAGCATTGGTATGTCATTTCCCATGAGTAGTATGTCATCTACATACAATACCAAGAAGACTAAGTTGCTCCCACTAAACTTCTTGTATACACAAGATTCTTCTTCGCTTTTGATGAAATCAAATTTCTTGATTGCTTCATCAAATCGAAGATTCCACTCCGAGATGCTGCTTCAATCCATAAATGGATCTCTGAAGCTTGCAAACCCTTTTAGGATTTTACGGATCCTCAAAACCCTCGGGTTGTGTCATGTACACATCCTCATTCAAGAATCCATTCAAGAATGCGGTTTTGACATCCATACGCCAAATTTCATAATCATAAAATGCACGCAATCGCTAAAAGTATCCGAATTGATTTAAGCATTGCTCTTTGGAGAAAAGGTCTCATCATAGTCTATACCATGAATTTGTCTAAATCCTTTTGCAACCGAGTCTTGCTTTATATACATAGACATTCCCATCTTTGTCTGTTTTCAATTTGAACACCCACTTGCATCCAATAGGGTTAACCCCACTAGGCAAGTCGACCGGGGTCCAAACTTTATTCTCGGACATGGAGTCTAACTCGGATTTCATGGCTTCAAGCCATTTCTCGAGTGCGGGCTCGTCAAAGCTTGTTTGTAGGTAGTAGGCTCCGAATTCTCCAAAATCATAATTTCGAGTTTTCGGTTAACGGGAAATCAACCAACCTTTTGTTTGGAATCCTTTCTCTACTAGATCTACGCGGGGCCGAGCATCAGAGAAGAGTTCTCTTCAACTCCTTGAAGATCTTCACTTGATTCAATTGGAACGGTAGGAGGTACATGCGTTGAATACATCATCTCCTGAACTAGACTTTCGTCTTGTCGTGCCGTCTCGACATAGTGTGAACCACGTCTATTTGTTGCTCATCTCGAATTTCTTCGAGAATTATTTTACTCCCACTTGTCTTTCTAGAAACAAATTCCTTTTCAAGAAAGACACCATCACGAGCAACAAACACTTTGTTCTCTTGACGGTTATAGAAGTAATAACCCCTTGTCTCTTTTGGGTATCCCACAAAGAGACATTTATCTCGACTTGGGTGCAAGCTTGTCGATAGTAACCGCTTTACATAGACCTCACATCCCCGATTTTAAGAAAAGACAAGTTTGGAGTTTTTCCATTCCATAACTCATATGGAGTCTTTTCAATGACCTTTGACGGGCTCCTATTTAGTGTGTGTGCGGCGGTTTCGAGAGCGTATCCCCAAAAGAAATCGGAAGATCGGCAAGACTCATCATTGATCGAACCATATTTAGCAAGGTTCGGTTCCTCCTTTCAGATACACCATTCAACTGTGGTGTTCCTGGTGGAGTTAATTGTGAAAGAATTCCACAACCCTTTAGATGATCATCAAATTCTTGGCTCAAATATTCACCACCACGATCAGATCGTAGTGCTTTTATTGTCTTACCAAGTTGATTACGTACTTCATTTTGGAACTCTTTGAATCTATCAAAAGATTCCGACTTATGTTTCATTAAGTATATATATCCATATCTACTCAAATCATCGGTGAATGTAATGAAGTAGTTAAACCCTCCCTTGCCTTTGTGCTCATAGGACCACACACATCTGTATGTATGAGTCCTAAAAGATCGCTGGCTCTTTCACCTTTTCCAGTAAATGGTGATTTTGTCATCTTTCCCATTAAGCATGATTCACATACATCAAATGATTCAAAATCAAATGATGGAATTATACCATCCTTTTGTAACTTGTGAATACGCTTTTGGTTTATATGACCCATTCGACAATGCCAAATGTAGGTTAGGTTGGAATCATTTGATTTTTGTTTCTTGCTATCTATGTTATAGATTTGTAATGACTTATCAATCACATATAAGCCATTTATCAATTTAGCATTGGCATAGAACATATTATTGTAAGAAATGGAACAACACTTGTTCTTTATTTCAAAACAAAACCCTTGAGAATCCAAAGCGAAACGAAATTATGTTCTTAGTTATTGAAGGAACGAAATAACAATTATTTAGTTCTAAAATAAGCCCAGATGGCAAGTGTAGACTATAGTTTCCTATGGCAAGTGCAGCAACTCGTGCTCCATTTCCAACGCGTAGCTCTACCTCGCCTTTTGCCAGCTTCCTACTTCTTTTTAGTCCTTGCACATCATTAACTATGTGAGAACCACAGCCGGTATCCAATACCCATAAAGAAGTAGAAGTCAAATTGATTTCTATAACAAATATACGAAGTGGAAGCCCCGGACTTCTTTTCCTCCAAGTATAGAGGGCGGTTCCTCTTCCAGGTGTCCTATCTTGTGACAATGGAAGCACTTGCTTTCAGTGGCCACCTTTGGCTTGGCGGTTGGCTTAGGTTTTTTCGGCAACAATGGCAACTTGCTTGCCTTTGTCCTTCTTTCTGCCCATTTCTTCTTGAAACCCTTTCCCTTTTGAACTATCAAAACCTCTTTCTTTGGTTCAATCTTAGGGATGTTCCTTTCGGCGTTGACCCAACAATCCATGCAACTCTTGCAAAGTCTTTTCAGACTCATTAGTAATCACAGGAAGTGGGGTTTCTAAGACATCCTCTCGACCCTCAGACCTCAAAATAAGTCTTAAGGTCCTTTCCAAATTAAGGAAATTTTCACCATTCAGTCTGTCCTTTTCCGAGAAAAGGACGAATGTTGAAACCGGAGTTGTTGTTGTTGTTATTAGACATAGTATCTACGGACGAGTGAAAAGCAAAGTTCAATTTTATGTTTATAAAGTAACCTAAAACATGCAAAGGTTTCTAGGTTGATCACCTATTCAATTTTAATGTCCCATTTGAATAAGTGTTTTACAAGATCCTATCAACATGCAACACTAAGCGAGACGGAGGCCTTATCTTTAACGTTACATTATCAAGGTAAGTAAACTCTTTTACTAATTATAACAAATTATAACTCTTGTTTAGATGGATAAACATCGCATGCTTAACTATCTCTTGCTTCAAAATTCAAAACGCTTTTGATAATTTTGTTAAGGACAACCAAACTAAGTTGTAAAATTCGCAATTTTACCTTATATTCCCAAAATTAATGATAACACCTGCGGAGGCATGACCTATTACTATTAATTAAGGGTTTGATAAGTACTTTATGTTTGGAAAAGCAACCTTAATATTTACGGGACCTAAGTTTATTATGTTGTTATGAATTAGTGAACTCTAGCGCATCATTCAACCAACATACAATAAACTTATAAGCATTTTAAAGAATAATAAAATGCGAAAATAAAATGATCTAGTATGGCCCCTAATCCTAAGAACTAATCATCAATGGCTCATTCTTGGACTCTTCATGGATCTCCATCCACCTTATCCATGGGCCTTCTCTTGATGGACTTCGTCTTTGGATTACATAAGTATCAAAATAATTTAAATAATAACTAAATTAAATAAATTACAAAAATAATTAACGATACGCAGATCGTATTTAAAATTACAAGAATACATCACGATGCGCGGATCGTATTTTCTAACTTAATTTGGGCCATACTAGTCATACATAGCAATTATATCAAAATATATAAAAGCCACATCATAATATCACATATTATACTTGCCATCAATCAAAATATCAAATATTCTTAATTATGGTAAGTTGATAAAACATTTAAGTAATTCATAACCACCTAAAGATTCTATCCTATTATACTTTCCTACTAATTTTAATTAGATTAAAGAATAAAATTATGGAATTATTTAAGCGAAAATCGCTCAATATACTAAAATCGGATTTAATGATTTCTAAAAATTATTTTTTTTTTTTATTAAAATTGTGAAACAAAATCCAGCAAGACAAAGGTTGCCTTCCACGGCATCACTCGCCCGGGAACAACGAATGGCTAGAATTCGGCAACCCCCACGTCAAGCACCTCACCGGAACTCACCGAGAACCCATTGCGGAGCCGACGCCGCAACATCTTTGCGGCCACCGGCCACCCGCCCGGCGCCCGCCCGGCACGCTTGCTGCGCGTGTCATACGTGCGTCTCTGCGTGGCTGCTTGCCACCACCGGACTTCGACGCGCGCCAGCCGGCGTCGGTCTATCCTCACCGTCGTACGGACGGCGGACCACCGGAGCACCTTCGGCGCCCACGCCCACCTGGACCACCGGAGGCTGCTCCTATTCCTCCTCCTTAATTTTTTTTTTTTATTTGAAGGAAATTAAAATTACAACATTTGTAATATTAATTTAGTGATCTTAATTAAATTAAACATAAACCTTTTTATGCCTAATTCAGAAAATTAAATCAAAATCTCCATTTTAATTAATTTTAGGGTTATTCTCATAAATTAATCTCTAATTCATATAAAACTCTTTTCACATGAATTAATTTTCACATATAAACAAATTTAAACATGAAAATCAGATTAATAATATGAACTTAATATTCGAAATAAAATCAGAATATAAATTTCGAAATTTAGGGTTGAATTTTCAAAAAATTCGGCCACTTTATGTTGAAAAATTAAGCAATTAAATCTCCATTTAATCAATTCCAATTAATTATTCATTCCATAATTCAATTCCTCCCCTTAATCAATTAAAATTAGTGAAGAACACATAATTATTATGACCAAAAATTATATGCAAGAGGCTAAAGCGATACCATGAAGGATTATATAAGTACTCTAAGCGGAATTTCATGAATCAAATTCATAAGCACTTAAAACAGGATCTCATGCATATACATTCAAGGATCACATAATAGTTAGGAATTTACCTTTGAAGCGTGAATTCCACAAAGCTTGAATAACCCAGATTAAGAACCTCAATTGCGATTCCTCTACTTGGTCCACCAACCCGGATCAACACTCCACCAATGCTAGTTGGAAGGAAGAAATTCTTCTTCTACTTTAATGGAGTTTTTGTGACTTTTGGAAAGAATATGAGAGAGAGAAGAATAATGAAAGATATCTTGTATATCTCCTTATTGCCTAACCAAAAATATATAGATATAATTAGGTTAGGAGGAGAATTAATTCTCCTCTCTCTTCCTCTTGGCCGGCCACCCTAGGGCCCCTTATGGGCTCTAGGTTTCTTTTGTTGATCCAAGTATTTTGTGTGACCTAATAGGATCCATTATATTGGGCTTTGGGTTTATTATTTCCTAACCCAAAGTTCTATAGCATTCTCTAGCAAGACGTATAGACGACCCAATAGAACGAATTTATTATCTCTATAATACGATCCATAATATAATTAGTAATTGCATTTAAGTCGAGGACATAAATCCTTCATGTACATCCCAACTCTCACATCAGAGAGATAAGGAAGAATTATCTTGTTTATAAGAGTCCATCTATGTCATTAGTATGAGGCCTTTTATTAAGGAGCTCAAAAACAAATTCGTGCAGGCTTGACATAAAGCAGACAATATCATACTAATGGTGGAACTTTAGGTGAACTCGTGGGCTCAACATATTAGAGCCAACGATTCGGCTAGAAAGAACGTACATACAATGGTAGACCCCATTGGTGTATCGCAGGAGCACACAGGTGTAGAGCTGTGTAGCTCAAGTGAGTGGGTGCAAGTCTTTGGTGGTATTGTACGTCTATGGTTTTTAAAGATAGTTGATTCAGTTAATGCATTGACATACAGTTATAGAGTAGGAGTAGGTGCAACCTGGAAGCATGGAGCAAAAACATACATGTTGGTTGCAACAAGCATGGTGCATTAGATCTAAGGAGGTTTGGGTAGCTCTCCATGCGACCTCATGATGGGAACTATGTGCTTGGTGCCTTGTGTGGAAAGTCTTCCTAATATTGTGGTGGTCAGGCGGCGTGTTCCGCAAGTTGGCGGCGTGATTAGACTTATTTTTATTGAAGGGGAGGTCGTGAGTCTTATGGTCTATAGTTTGAGGGGAAGATTGTTGGTTGTACATCCCAAGTCCCACATTGGAGAGATAAGGAAGAGTTGTCTAGTTTATAAGAGTCCACCAATGTCATTAGTTTAAGGCCTTTGGGAATGAGCCCGAAAACAAATCTATGCGGGTTTGGCCCAAAGCGGACAATATCATACTAATGGTGGAGCTATAGGTCAACTCATGGACTCAACATAGTAATGGTGTATAATACTAAGAATTGTAGGCCCTAGAGGAGGGAGGGATGCAGTGGCGTAAGGAAACCGAAATAAGGTCAAGGTCTAGTATGTCGGGTGGTGGAGGAGGACAGGATTTGTGAATTCGATGTTAGCACAGAATGTGATACATAAACACCGTAGTCATCGAGGATATATCATTGTATAGCCTAGGATATATCATTGTATAGCCTAGGATATATTAGGATCGAAGCTTGGGCAGTACTGAAACTCTGAATGAATTAGATCTAAGTCGCCAACTCAACTACAAGTTTTCTCAACGGAATTCGTTACTTGATCGCAGAATAGACACGACGTGGTTGATACAATAGGAATGGGAATTAAGTTTTAAATTGACGTAATATGTGATTTTAATTCCTTTTTCTATCTGCAATCAAGAATTGTTCATCTAAATGGTTAGATATATTAATTAGTAAAAGAAGATGCTTTTTTACATACTTTCTCCGCTCCAAAAATAATGCACTAGCATTTTTAGAGTCAAACTTTATAAACTTTGACCACAAATTCCCACCACTAGATAAATAATAATAGGTCATGTAAGATTTGTTATATTCATGTCAATATGTCGTTTCAAAATAATTTTTTTTGATAATTTTTATTAATACATAATTAAAGATACTTATGGTCAAAGTTGTGCATTTGAGACCATGAAAACTCAAGTGTTTCATTATAAGAAAATCCTAATATATTTTTCGAGTAAACCTAGTAACCTTTTTACTAGGACAAAATTCAGGTGCCATATTTAGACAATTTCACATAGCTAAGAAGTTCGAATGGTGTATGATGGTCAAAGTTGCTAGGATGGATGTAAATCAAGCTCATACGATTGCCAAGCAGTGTGTGGAATCTATGTCTAGCTAGTGTTATTCTGTAATTCTTGATTTTTAGTTTTTTTTTTATTTTATCTCTGTCAAAAAAAAAACTTCCATCTGAACAAAAGGGTAAAAAGGATAGCATACACCGAGAAGTGTCTATAGACTATAGCATATCAGCATTATTCGGTATAAGAGTAAACTTTTCAAAAAAAGAAAAAATCAGGTAACACAAAGGATAGGAAAAGAAAAGGGAAGGTGGCAGGAGTTTTTTTAAGGAGACAATACCTAACATTAGATACTACGCAGAAACTTGTCTTTTTTACTGCGTTAATTTTGAGTTAATATAAACTTTGCTGGATACGAGGTTTAGATGGCCGCAAAGTGCAGGGTGCATTCTGGCCTTTCATGCCAGGTTCAAAGTTCCGCTTATATCTAAGAATCACATGTTTAGGCCAAAAAAGGCACTAATACAGTAATACTCCCAAATCTTAATTAGTAATCCTATTTTATTCTCCATATATAGGCATATATAGTATTCCTAATCTCCAAAATCCAAACTGCAAACTCTCACTTTCAGTCTCACCTTTCTTTCCCAAGCTAACATAAATCTACTCCGAATCCAATGCATGATCCCACAAATCTTAATTTATAAATCTCAACTAATCTCACCTTCCTTCTCCTATATATGCATGATTAATGTAGATCTTTACAGAGCATGTCTCCCAAATATATGACTTTGCGAAAATGTATCTAACTGTTAGATATGGATTCTGGATTTAATTAATATGGAAGACGAATATAATCGCTATTAGGCAATTGATCACAAATCTAGAAAGCAAATTATAACGTCGTTGATGACAATAGACAAATATGAATAATCTAATCAACGTCCTCCTCAATTCACCTTAAAAAAATCACTAAAAAAAATTAGTTTAAGGTAAAATAAGTTTAATTCCGCAAAAATAAAAAAAAATGTAAGAGAATTCAATTGAGATTTGATAAAAATAAGATTAGTTCAGTAAAAGTAAGTTCAATCAAGCAAAGGTCAGGTGAAGAGAACATGGTCTAACTTATATTGATATTTGCGTCTTAAATTGTAGTAACAAAGAATCAATAATATTAGTGGTCTAATCATTCTCCTCCAAGGTATAGTGGATGACGTGATTAGTGTCGACTATTAGAATATGTATGTGCAAGTTTTTGCACAAGGCCTAAAATGTGAAAGGACTCTAGTTTGTTCTTTTATTATTAGGAAAAAAAAATCATGGAGATCCAACCTAATTCATCATACCAGATGATGAAAGAAAATGAAGTATCATAAGAATCAATCAAAAAATGTAAATCATATCATTGGACCAATTATGTCTAAAATTGGGCATATGATCAGCGACCTTGTTAACTTCTCTAAACATGTTTGGTATGTGCTTTTTAGTTTTTAATATGAATATCAATTTTAACATCAATGATTATATATTCATATCATGAACTCATGAAGGGTTTAACCATGGTGTAGAAATCCGTTACCCTGCAGCGTGATTACATGAGCAAGTGAGGAAGGATTGAGGGATGTGTCGGAGCTTGGGGAGATATAAATTATGAATGATGAATGAAGGGCGTGGGAGGTGGGACATGTATGGACTATGGAGTATGGACCATGGCAAAAACGCGTAATTGACTCACCACATTTATCTCCTTCTGCTTTTAGTCACGTAGAATCTATAGGTTTAGGGACTTTTGACCCCACTATAATTAAGTCCATAACCAACCTCAATATTCGCTTCCTTCCCCGTAGACTATGTTCGCTTCACTTGGAGACTGAAGAAGGTGTTTTTATCTGAATTTAGTAACGTCTCTAACTCTCATGTGGTTTGGTACTTTGATCTACTTCAATCTTATCTAGTTTATCAACAAGTCTTGGATGGATCGAGTTTTACAATAATTTATTTTGAATCCAAATTGACTACGTTATACAACAATTGGTTATAACCTAGATCGTTCGAACTCTTTATTTCACCTTAATTATCCGTGTCGGATCCTCGACACTCGGACATGGGTGGGACACTTAGACACTTCATTTTGGGCCAAAAAAATTGAAAAAGTTCTAAAACAAAAAAAGGTAAGTCGGACACTTGGACACGTACATGTGTCGGACATGGGTACCCGAGTCCGAGCAACATAGGTTATAACAAAAAATACTAACTACTTCATGCAAAAATTGACTATATATCATAGAAATACTGACTATGCAAAAGGTGATTATATCATACAAAAACTGACTACATCAAATAAAAATTAAGTTGCTAAACGACGCCCTAGTTTTTCCTAGTAACGTCTTAAATACACCAAAAATACATACATGGCCCCACTTGCATGTATTTATACTCCTATTCCCTACCTTTGCCATTCCCTCCTCACCTCTTCCATCTCCTACTCTCATACTACCTCTCCCACTCTCACTGTCACTCTCTCTCATCACTTTTCCCGCCATTGAAGGGAGCTTATAGGGACTAAGAAAAAAGAGGGCGGCAAATAGCAAAACCAAATAAAAACTGACTATATATTGTGCAGGAGGTCGTTCAAAAAAAATTTAATGATCTTAATTTTGTAATCTTGTTTAATTTTTTTACTCTTAAAACTTAGTACTCCCTCTGTTCCTTATTGATGTTCTTAGTTTGACTTACACATTTGTCAATGCACATCTTTGCTATTAATATATGTATTACGTATTAGTAAAAATCATAAAAATTTGATATTATTAATATACTCATTGAGATGAATCAAATAAGACCCCACATGACTATGTTTTTTTTTCTTATATATTTGAAAAATATTAGAACATTTTTATGTAATTCTAAATAGTGTCAAGATTCAAGTAGGAACATCAATAAGGAACGAAGGGAGTATTGCTATTTGATATTTACAATTTGATATGTTACGTTGCACAACAATTTTTCGGAAGTTACAAGCAGTACCTCTAAACTTTGAAATGTGTCTCAATTATACTATCGTTTTTACTCTTATCTTATTTTTCAAAGTATTTAACAGTCGCATTTGAAACTATTATTTGTATATTTTCAAGGAACGTACAATTGGAAAAAAATCAACCATAAAAGGGTATTTCATGAACTATTAATAGTTGGAATTGATAGTTTACATGTTTTCTATGGCGTAATTCTGTGTTTTTGGAGATTCTACGTTGCACTCCTACTTACAAAAAGTTTCAAGTAGTATCACTAGTAGAATAATTGCTTATTGCTGCGGTGGTATTGCTGCGGTTTTACCCATACGCAGCAATATATCAAGTAAAAAGAAAAGGTAAAATATAAAATAAAGATATTGCTGCGGTTTCGGCCAAAACCGCAAGAATATGGTTTCAACGGGAAATTTTTGAAAAAAGTTGACTTTTTGACCGAGACATATTGCTTGCGGTTTTGGCCAAAACCGCAAAGAATATATTTAAATAATATTAAAAAAATATATTTTAATATATTGTCTGCGGTTTTTACAAAAACCGCAAAGAATATGGTTTCAACGGGAATTTTTTGAAAAGACCCGGACATATTCTTTGCGGTTTTTTGTAAAAACCGCAAGAATATATTTAAATAATATTAAAAAATATATATTTTAATATATTCTTTGCGGTTTTTACAAAAACCGCAAAGCAATATCCTCATTTAATTCATATAAAAGGCGCTAGGGTTTGGGACACTCGCATTTCAGCCTTCTATTCATTTCAGCCGTTTTCTCCTTTCTCTCTCCTCCTTCAGATCTGCTCTCACTCCTCTTCTATCATCCCACTGATTCTCTCTCTCACTCACGCCTCCCTCTCACTCACGCCTCCCTCAGTCGTCGCCGGTCCCCTCACACTTCGCCGGTCCTCGCCCAGATCGTCGGCCGATTCTCCAGATCTCCTCGTCGTTCTTCGAGATTTCGTTGTTCGATCTCCGGTCTCGTTCGCCGCCTCCGACGAGTTTGGCGGTGGTCATCCATGGTTTGCGTCAATTTCATCTCAGACCTTCAAATTTCCGATGAGTTTCGACCTTCAAGCTCCGTTCCCGACTTTGGATTCGCCTTCAACGATAGCAATTCCTAATTTACCGACATCAAATCTGACGGGCTGATTGGGCGAAGAATCATGATATTAATGGTGGTGATTTTCTTCAACCATTCTTGAATTTTATACTGTTTAGAATTGCGAATTTGATTTCTTTTATAACTGTAATTTTGGCGTTTTATGTTGGTTTATACACATTGAATTAGTGATTTTGTTTACAATATATCAGGCCAATATGTTGCCAATTTTCGTGTGTGTTGCAGCAATTTAGTGAGTTTGTAGATCTATTTTTTTTTCGATTTTTTTTTGGGTTGAAGTTAAATCTGATTTTTTTTTTAGGTTAGTGTTATTGGTAGATGCCATAGATGTATTAGTCAGATTTTTTTTAGGTTAGTGTTATAGGTAGATTTGTTAGTCAAATTTTGTTATAAGTTATGTAAGAATATGGTTCTATATAATATATGAGTGTAATGATGTAAGTTTGTGTTTTAGTTAAGTGTTTTTTTGGCACTCTCTCTCATTGTATATGAATATCGGAAAAAATAATTTTTTTTTTTTTAGCTTTAGTACCTATTGCTGCGGTTTTGGGTAAAAACCGCAGCAATAGGCTTTAATTTTTTATTATAAAAAAACAGTATATTGTTGCGGTTTGTCCAAGAAACCGCAGCAATATACTGCTTTTTTATAATAAAAAATATATATATTGCTGCGGTTTGTCACAGAAACCGCAGCAATATGGTTTATTTAAATAATGAAATAATGTACATATTGCTGCGGTTTTGCCCAGAAACCGCAGCAATATGTTTTAATATTGCTGCGGTTTAAAACCGCGCAGAATAGTTTAATTACCTATTCTTTGCGCGCTTAATTCTTCTGCGCGGTCAAAACCGCCGCAATAGGCCACTTAATGACCGCAGCAATAAGCATTTATTCTACTAGTGTATCCCAAAACTCCAATATCAGTTACTCTTGTTGTTTCTAACACCCCTTCGACCAATCTTGACGAGTATTAGCATTCTAATTAACTGCTTGAAGGATTAATTTGTTTGTTAATTACTCATATTGAGGGTATATGGTGGATTTATTACAAAAGGGGAAAAACAATGCAGTTTTCAAAATGTGAGGATGCCTCGTGTAAATTTCATAATTATAAAATCTATATTGACTAATACATCTAATATAAAAAGGTTGTGGCATATTGTTTGAGTATACTTGTTCTGTAGACAGATTATTGAAGGTTCAAAATTTGACACCTTATCTTTTTTGTCCAAGATCCGCCATTTCCAGCATCTAAAATCGAGTAGATAATATTTTTTTAAGGTAAGATGATGGGAACTCACTTGAGGGGGGATAAGGGGAAATCCTCAAAAAAGTCCCATGAGGTTTGATCCCTAGACCTCAGGGATATGAGGTGTGAGGTGGGGAGCGATGCCACTACTCCACCACCTCAACCTCAAATCGAGTAGATAACATGTATCGCTTGGTTATGCATGATTGTGTAGTGACACACCATGCACATTAAACATGATCAAAGAATCTGGTTTTTCAGTAGTTAGGTGCATTTGAGCTGTTGATTCGAATACTTGGATCGAATTTTGGTTGTTTAAATTAGTTCAAATTTGGTCATGTCAGATCGATGTACCCGCCAAATTAGGTTTGAGGCAGATCAAGTTCACTTCTGTATCCTTTCGAATTCAAATGGGTTCGATTCAAGTTGAAATCTGCTGGTAGCGTTGGATCTTGTATATCTGTTGGCAATAATCTTGGTTTTGGGTCAAGTTTGGATTCTGCTGGTAGTATTGGATCTGTATAGGACAAATCTGTTGGTAATAGTTTTGGTTTTGGGTCAAGTTTGGGTAAAACAGTTATACTATTTGATAAAGATCAAGTTGAGATTCATATCTGTTCATCCTTTGGTTTGAGTTATATTTGGAATGAACCATCATTTAGGGTATATACTTCCTCCGTTCCAAAATAAGTGAAACACTTGTGTCAAAAAGCTCTCACATAAATGAGAGAAGTGTTTCACTTATTTTGGAACGGAGGAAGTATATGTTTGTATTACATCGTAAAAGGTGTCGTTTAACTTATTTTAAGTTTGAATTTTGATAAGTTAACAATTAGTTACGTCCACTCTTCTAAGGCATTGGTTAATTTCTTTTATATTAAGTTCATATAGAATTACACAATATAAAATAGTATAACTCTCTTATTAGTTTTTCAGGTCAATTACCAGTCAAAATGGGCATATTTTTTCAGGTCGATCAAATTTTGTCCACTCTCTAAAACCTTATAAAATTTGTGTGTTTTTGAGTGAATACTCCAACAAATAGGTTTGGACCGTCTTTTTACCCGTAAAAATTTACCACTTGAGATAAATAAGATCACATTTAACAGTCTTATGTTGCTAGTTATTGTTAACTAGTTAAGCAAACTTAGCTAAGACACACAAAAAAAATTGTGATCGAGTTATTATGTGCTTTATGTATGTAGTTTGGCACTTGTATAATCGGGTTATTATTTGAAGTAAACTAATTATTATGTAGTATTAGGGAATACCCACTAGTAACTGATATATATTACTACATTTATGGTACTGTGGATACACTTTAGACCTATCAATCTAATTAGCACGGTTTATATAGCAATTTCTAAACTTCTAGTCCAAAGACTAAGTCCCATTCTCCAAAGAGAAATTGCCCCCTCCAAAATGCTTTTACTCAAGATGGCTCAATCCATGATAATATTCAAATAGTACAAGAAATTCTCAACACCTTCCATAAGTCTAATCACAAAGTCTTGGGTGTAATAACTCTTACACATAACTTATGGTGTAACAAGTCTATCACACGTGTGAAATAGAAGACTCATCTCCTTCCCTCTCTCCTCGACAAATATGGAGAAAATTGAAACTGTCGCCATATTAGCTCCCAAAATTAGTTTTTCTTCAATCGTTCACCTTCAATCTTTGATCTACTATTACTTCTCGTCTTCTCCCTCAATCTCTTATTTATCTTCGATCTCGATTAGAAGTACACTGAACTCGATCAATCTATGAAGGATTTTCGCCATTTTCGTTGATCCAGGAACACATTATAATCAAGAGAATCAAAAAAATTCCAGATTTCCATATTTTTTAAATTGATACTAGTTTGCTCAATAATGACATAGAATGAGTTATAATGACACAAAACTGAGTAAAAATGACATATAACTGAGTAAAATGACATAGAACTAAGTAATAAGGACATAGAACTAAGTTTGCTAAAAAATGTCATAGAAGTCGGTTATAATGACATGAAAGAGTTTTATAAATGACATGAAATAAATTTATAAAAAATGACAGAAGACAGCTCAAAAATAGCATGAAATACGCCAATAATGACATAAAAATGAGTAATAATGATATGGTATATAAAGAGTTGACAAATAATAATGAAATAGGAGAAATTTATACAACTTTACTGAAAAATGACATAGAAGTGAGTAAAAATGACATAAACTCAGTAATAATGACATAGAAATGAGTAATAACGACATAGAATTGAGTTTGGTAAAAAAATGTCATAGAAGTCAGTTCTAATGACATGAAAGAGTTTTATAATGACATGAAAGAGTTCACACGTGTGAGATGTTGTTACACAATAAGTTATGGTGTAACATGTTACACCCAAGACGCTTTCAAGTCTAATAATGAAACAGAATGGTGTGCGTTGAAACTCGATATGGAAAAGGCTTATGACCTAATTGAATGGGACTTTCTTTGGCAAAGCCTCACTACTTTTGGCTTTCCACCAAGATGGATCTCTTGGATAAAAGAATGTATTACTAATGTCTTGTATTCCCTCAAAATCAATGGTTCAACTACTAAATGGTTCAAACCCTCTCATGGCTTAAGACAAGGGGATCCACTCTCACCGAACCTCTTCATACTTTGCATGGAAATCTTCATCAGAAAATTAGTTTCTGACATTCAATCCCGTGAATCTGGAATTGGTATAAAAATTTACCCAAGAACTCCTAATATTCCTTGGCTAATGTTTGCAGACGAAAGTATACTTTTCTATAAAACCACGTCTTCTGCTTGCATCATTGACGAATTATGCCACTGGTCAGGTCAATTAGTGAACTTCCAAAAATCATCAATTATCTTCTCAAAGCACATTAACCGCCCAAGGAAAGGTTCGTTAGCAAGTCACTTTAATATGTTGCATTGCCTAACAGACTAACACATGTCTAGGTCGGTATCTAGGGGCCTTCTTTAGCTCCTTTCACCCCACTAAATCCGACTGTAAGAACATTCTTCAGAATACGGAACAAAGAATTCAAAATTGGGAATCAGGTTTTTTATCAAAAGCGGGAAGGGCAACTTTAATCCAAAGCAACTTGGAAGCTTTACCTTCTTTCATTTGCTCTTCTTCTCTCTTACCTCCAGATATTGCCAATTCTATTGACACTCAACATCGTCAATTTTTCTGGAGCCAACATAAACAAAAGAATGCTACCCCCTTATTGCATGGGACAAAATCTGTCAGCCAAAGTATTACGGAGGCTTGGGACTACGTAAGACCCTACCCCTTATTGCAAAATTAGGATGGAAAATCTTGACTGATAAAAACAATCTACGGGTACATATCATTTCTAAAAGATATCTCCACACCTCTAGTTTTTTCGACTACAAAACAAAACCTCGACTCTTATATTTGACGTAAAATTTTAGCTCAAAGAGATCTTATTCGAAAAGGCATTAGATGGAACATCGGTAATGGTCAAGATAGAGTGTACCTTTTTTCTTCTTTACTGCAAGTCCAGAATTCAGACAGCATGCCATTCTGGCGTGAACCACTAAATATCCAAGTGGGCCTAATGAGATGAGACCCACCACCCTCGCTTGAATAAAGACACTCGATGGACCCGACTTTCCCCAATTCCCACCACAGGCACTTCGTCTTTCCGGGTCTAGATTTTTTGCATCGATCCCCACCTGTTGTTGGAACAACGTGAGCCGGGCCGGACCTCAATTCAGAAAGATAAATTGGATCACTCATAAAAGTGTACTAGAGCTCACTAATCATCCCATTTCGGATCCCGATTTCGACCTCAATCTACGTTTGAATGCTTTCATTCTCCCAGACAAAACTTGGGATTTCACCAAGCTTCAACCTATCTTGCCTCCTTATGAAATTGCTATAATTAAAGGCATCCCTAGCCCGTATACTGATACACTTGATACTCCTATCTGGGGACCTACCCCGAGTGGTAATATCTAGGGGTGTGCAAAAATATCCGATGCGCTTTGATCCGATTTGTGATCCAGTGGATCCGATCCGGTAAATCGGATATCCGATCTGATTTTTTTAGTTTTCGGATATCCGAAAATTTTCAGAATAGATACGGATCGAAATTTTTCATTTTCGCATATCCGGAAATATCCGAAACTTTGGGATTTTTTCGGATATCCGATTCAAAATATCTGAAAATATTTGTTTTCAAGATCGAATATCCTAAATATCCTATCTGATCCTAAACTTATTTTATGAACTTTTCCTTTGAAAAATTCAATTTTTTATTTTTCGGGTATTCGATCCGATTCTAAATTTCGAATATCCAACCCTAGTAATTTCTCAGTCAAATCTGCTACTTGGTTAGCTCATTGTATCGACCCACATAAGGATAAATGGCCATTTCACTGGTTATGGACCATTGATATTCCGCCCAAAATTCATATCTTCCTCAGGCAGATCTGCCATAATAGCCTTGCGGTTAGGGACGACACTCTATTTAAAAGAAAGATCCTCCCTTCAATACTTGCCACCTCTACAACTCCCGCCCCGAATCCATTGACCACATTTTCACCTCTTGCCCTCTCACTCGGACAACTCGGACTCTCGGTGAACTTCAACACTGGCTCAAATTCTCCGGCCACTCTCCCCCTACCCTCCTCCCCACCCTCATGTCACCAAATCTCAACCCATCATTATCTCAAAATTTGCCCTCCTTTGGAACATTTGGAAGGAACGAAATGATGTTATCTTCAATAATTCCAAATTCAACCCTCACATAATCCTTCACAAAGCTAAATTTCTTCATACCGAATGGAGTCTTAGAACCCCTATGGATAGTTTTCATACAACATGTCCCCTTTCCAAACAACCATCACCTCCACTCACACCAATCCTAAACCAAGAAACCACGTCCTCGTTTCGTGGGTTCCACCGCCTCCATCATCCTACAAGCTTAATTTTGACGGGTCTGTTCGAGGCACTTCCGCTGCAGCTAGAGTAATCATCAGAGACCACCTAGGGACATGCATTCATGTGTGCACTTACAACCTAGGCTCTACCCAAGTCTTCATTGCTGAAGCGACAATACTCCAACAAGGTATCCTCCTAGCCATATTGAACAGGGAATTCATCATTTATAAATGGAAGGAGACAACTTGTTAATCATCAACTCAATTAAAGGTGTATGGTCTCCGCCTTGGCAAATTGATAACATCATTAAAGACATTCAAGCTCTTTTCGTCAGTTTAGCTCATGGACTATCAAGCACATCTATTGTGAAGCCAACAAAGCCGCTGACTGAATTGCCAACGTGGGCCACTTAGTTACTCCTTTTCATATTGATGTTTGTAATAGTTCTAGTCTTCATATTGAAAGAATTGAAAATTTGAATTGTTTGCTTATATCATCACTCTTATAAAATTCATCTGTCCCACAGAAGATGCAAATAATATAGAAAAGGGCAGCAACCTCACACGAGTATCGTTATTAAAGAAATAACAAAATTTATCCTCAAGCATGTTGGACTGCCTAATCCAAACTCAATGCAAAGGGACAAATTGTCAATGGTGAAGTGGAACTGTAAGGAAAAGCTCAAATAATTGATGTTAGTTCAAGCAATCAAGCAGAAATATAGCTACAAGTTTATTACTCCATATACCTCATGGCCAATTGGAGGGAAATATTCATGTCAATCAATGCTCCCACCAAACATGCTCCAAAGATCATTCAACAAATCTTGCCTAAGCAATAATCTCTATAAAGTCAACCAACATAATTAACTAATTAAGCACAAAACAGTTTTGATCAATTGCCCACTTAGCGAAGTTTGTACAACTCATCACCCACTAAGCGAAAAAATTACTCATGCAATCAAATATCATCATATTAATTGTGATTCTAATACATTGAACACAATAATAATAGAGCTTAAATTAATCCAATCTATGATTAATTTAGTTTTTAAATTTTTTTTTGACAACGAGAAATCGTGCATTAATTAAAAGCGGAAGTAATGCTATTACATCTAAATCTAAACCAAACAAACGAACCTAAATGAGCTTTATGAGCTCGTACATTCCATCTAAAACTAAAATAAGTAAAACTGATAAAAAGTCGCGTAGGAAGGGGGGCGTTGCTGGTCATTGCTGGCAACATAATGAGTGAAACTTTTTCCACATAAACATTCTTTTTGTACTGATAAGAGATGTTATGTTATTTAATAAATTTTATATATTATGTTTTCCATCTTTATCACCTGAAAAATCATTGAAACTTTTGTGCACTAATTAGTTGTAACATTTGTTTTTCATGACTTTTCATATAAACTTTCGACCATTAATAAATTTCCATTGCAAAAGTACAAATAAAAAAAGTTTACAACATAGAAAAAGACATCAAATCGTATCTAATAATTTACCAGATGATAGTATATATATATATATATATATATATATATATATATATATATATATATATATATATATATATATATATATATATAAACAAGTATGGTCAAAGTTTATAAAAGGTAACCGCCATAAATTCATGATGGCCATGTTTGGTAAAGAGAGGTTTAAGATAGCTGATTTGGCTCAAAAAGCTCTTTTTAAAAATGTTGGGAGGAGCAACTTTTTGACATTAGAGGTGTGCAAATGAGTGGCCTAAATTACATTTACGATGTATTAACTTTATTGAAAAGTACATTTATAAATAACTAAAAGTACAATCAATAATGGATTATGCACATGTCCTTATGACCATTTTACACAATAAAGTAGCAATCAACTATCAGCTACTTACAAAACACCTTTATACAATACAACTTATAAAATCAGCTACTCCCCTCTGCCTTAGAATAGTTTGAATACTTTTCTTTTTTATTGGTCCCAAATTACTTTGAACACTTTTATTTTTGGCATAATCCACTATTATTATAGGAAAATTTTCAAAAAACTACCTTTTATAACCAATTTTTGTCAAATAAACTACCTTTTCAAAAACAAAATTCAAAAAACTACCTTATATAGCAAATTTATTTCAATATACTACCCTTTTATGTTTATAGTTAATATTAATAATTAAATGACTGTCGCCTTAAGGGTTCTTACCGGTCGGATAGCGAGTAGACCTGGGCATGGGCCGGGCAGGTCTGTTCACGGGCTCGGCCCGCGGGCTTGGGGCAATCACAGGTCGGGTCGTGCCCAAGCCCGTGAGTGGCGGGACGTGCTGTGTCGGACCTGAAATTTTCATATTTTGTCCATCGCCCGGCCCAGGCCCACAGGCTTGCGGGCCGGGCTCATGCCTCCTGTGGGCCTGGCCCATGTTTTATGTTGTTTTTTTGGATTCTTGGCAGTTTTAGATTAAAAAACAAAGAGAAATGGCGTTCGGCCCGCGGGCCATATAGGCGGGCTTATGCCGGGCCTGAAATAAAATTTCTTGACCGTGACAGGCCCACGTATCGGACAACAGGTCAGGCTTCGAGCGGGCTCGGGCCGGACCACGTGCTTGCCCGACCCATGCCCACCTCTAATAGCGAGGAAAGACGAAGGGAAACGAGAGGGGAGGAGAGAAAAGTATTTTGTGTTGACCGCATTATTGGTGGTTAAACCTCATTAATGGTCAAATGGTAGTATTTTGAAAGAAATTTGTTATATAAGGTAGTTTTTGAAAGAAACTTTTTAAAAGTTTGTTTTTTGAAAAAAAATTTATGAAAATTTTCTATTATAATATTAGTTTTCTTACACCACTTCGACTACACTCTATCTCTATCAATAAAATAATACTCAACTACTTCTCCTTCAATTTAAAAGTACCTCACAAACTCCGATCATGTCTACTTTTTAATAAAATAACATTTGATAACTAAAATACAACTTATCACCTTAAACTACATGTTGCAACAAGTGTTCATATTTTTTTGGAATGGGTAAAGTAATACAATCAACTATAAGCTATCATCTAATATAGTGAACTATAAGCTATCATCTAATACAATGAACTAATAACTATCAGCTAGAGCCGCCAAAATAGACCCGTACACGTTGACCCGAGATCCATTTTCACCTGGAAATAATGACCCGAATTAGAACCGAAGCACGAAAGAAAATAGACCCGAATATGCCCCGAACGCAAATATACCCGATTCGAAGTGATCCGACCCGAAATTGTCATATTAGTTACTTTTTAAACAAATTTGAAGAAATTTTTTGATGAAATAGTAGATATGAGGTAGCCACTACCCATTAATTATTTCACTTTTATTATTGTTATATGTGTTTTATTTATTTGGTAGATTAGAAAGCCGATTTAACCCGAACCGATGGGACCCGAAATTTAATGGACCCGACCCGAACGTAACGTGGACGCAAAATTGACCCGATTATGACCCAACCAGTATGACTCATTTACCACCTCTACCGTATCAGCTACCCACTAATAGTCAAATAGCGCTAATTCAAATGTTGCAACTAGGAGTAATTAAAAAGATAGTACTATAATTTTCATGTTAATCAAAGCCTGAACATGCTTTACGAAGTTATTCAACAAGATCTTGGCTAAGCAATAATTTCTCCATGGTCAACCAATAGAATTAGAGCACTACAATGTGAACGCTCTGATAATTATTTCTCCTGACTTGACTTCACGTCAAAAATAGCCGTTATTGTGGATCCTAAGCAACTAAATTAACAGTACGCATCCCTTTTAAGAAGCGTGTAAAACACTCGCCATATTACAACTACTAAATTCATCGCATAATCGCGCGTGTACTACCGCGCGAGTATAAAGCCATGAACTTGGAAAGCTCAAGCAAGTTAGCGCCGCAAATTAGGAGAAAAAGCACGTGGTCGACCACGTGACATGTTATCTACCACAGTTTGGTGCTTCTCGTTTTGTGCCGTAACCTCTGCGTTTTTCGAGTCTTTTGTTTTAACACTAGACTTTAGTTGGACCACCTAACCATGGTTATAGTTATACCCCTTTTTTATTTGATTTTGATTTTTTTTTTTTTTTACATTTGTGACTTTTTGCTGATTGGCTCTTGCTTGCTAGCAAGAGTTATTCAGGTTTTTGATTTACGTCAAAAGAATGAGGAAAGAAAAAAGAATTAAGCAGTCTCAAGTTGACTATAAGAAATTAAAAATTAGCCTATGCGATAGGTTTTCTTTTTCTCTTTTAATGGTTGACTTTAAGAAATTGCTTACAATGATAGGTTTTTAATTATATGTTGATTAGATGAAGATCCCATTAACTATGTGATTGAGCATTTCATTACACGTAATGGTGGCACTGTTAGGTTACGTAATGCGTAACTTGTTCAACAATAAAAAAAAGGAGTTATCATTTAACCTTGAGAAGTTACTCAATATGTCATTAAGCTGGATTATCTACCCAATTTTAATTTACTAAATTTTTGTCTCATAAATCTGATAAGAGGGATAAATGTAACTTCAAGCTATGTGGGACTATATGTATAATATCTCTAACTAACTAATTCTATATATTCAAGTTTCAATTTTTTTTGTCGTTTCCTCAATCCTTTTCACTTCTCTCATCACGGGAGTTTCGATGAGGGTGCTAAATTGAAGTTTGCTTGCTTCCAAGCAATTCGAACCCGACTCAGTCAATGTTCGACTCGCGTTGACTCAAATGATGCTTGCCTCAAAATATTTTCGAATCGGGTTGAGCACATCCTTATTTACGCTCAACTCGATCAATTGACACCCCTTCAACTACCTATATAAACACCTAATTTTGTATTCAACTAAATTATTCCAAATAATATGAGAGTGCAAATTTCCTATATTCACATTCAACTTAACAATAATGAAAGAATATTTGATATTATATGGTGCTCTATTAAGACATGACTTCACATGATGCACATATCTTGCACGCTCTAGTGTAAAAATTGTTATTCTTAGGAGCGCAATTAAAAGTAACTTTAATTTAGAGAGCATGTACCATGTCAATTCATTGCGTGACATATTGTTCATCATGCCCAAGGATCAATTAAGTAATAATAATAGGTAGAACTACTTTTTCTTTTTATTATTTGAAATGTAATAGGTAGAACTACTTTCCTTTGGTAATATTTGTTCCTTTAATTAGGTTTTGCTGATAAATTCTCCTATTTTATAGAAGTGGCAAATTGTCAATATGATCATCATCAACATACTCTTAAATGACGCTCTTAAACCCCAAAATCCAACGGTGGTTGTACGTTGTTGTAGCTTTACGTCTCCATCCAGTCATCAACTAAATGATGCTGTCCAATTAAAACCTCCTAATTGTATTCTACGATAATCGAGAAAGAGCAAATTTTGCAATTTAGCTTTTAACCCACTAAAAACTAGTCCAACACGTTTTTATAATTATCCTTTTCAACTTTCCAGAGGGTTCCTTTCGTGGATGTCTTTTTCGTATGATTAGAAATGGTGAGTATTGCGCTGTTTATTTTGATCAAATCTCATCCCACTATAAAAACTAATTCTTGTTTCTAGTGGTCTATATTGTTCCACTGGAGAAGTATACATTATCATGTCCCAATTATTTAACCTCTAAATGTATGTCATAGGCCTAAAACTCAGTTGAAAGAGATTAAAATATTTTGGTCGTAACTAGTAATTTATTTTTGTGATAAGCCTTATCAATCTACTCCAAAAAAACCTTAGTTTAATTCCATTATTAATTTTTTATGTAATCTAGTTTCATTCTTTCATTTGGTTGGTGCTTTCCTTGCAACCAATGAACTAATATCAACTTCTTCTTTTTTCCTTTTTCTTTTCAAAGTTCAAGGGATTATGTCATCGTTGGATTTTTTTGCCATGCTTCATACGATTTTAAAGAAACATTATTAGTCATTGAATGCAAATTTCGAGTTAATCACATTACAAAGTCAAGACTTAATAATGGTGTTAAAAATAAAAGAGTCAATAGTGGTGGAAGATCAACAAATTATGTTTTTCCACTATTTGTTGGAGATTTCTTACTTGTCTAAAATGAAAATAATGGAATTTAGATAACCTATGTTTGACTTGAGTGGGCTATGTTCTTTCATTGTTAAGGGGATTTGATTTATGTTATTGTATTCTAGTTATAGATCTAGTTTGATTGGATTTAAATTGGTCCAATAATGATAAAATGCAAAAAGAAAAAAAATCACGAGCTACAATGAATTAGTGAAGCAACTTGACAACACCTTATGGTTAGAGGTCATGATCAATGGGTTTTGATGAGTTGTCATCTTTGAACAAACTATGTTGATAGAGCTCACTAGACCCCATTAAATTTGAAACACATATCCGTTTCTTCTTCATTTGCCTAATAAGACATCCATCTTGCTTTATGCTACACTTGAACACTTCTGTTGGAGTTTGATTTGGTTATTGTTTAGTTAAGACTAGAAACTCATCAATTTAAGGAAAGTATGTAGGAGTATATATATATTGTTAGATTTTCCTTTTTCTTTTGGGTGGATGAGATGTGTTGAACTGATCTTGGAGCCAGTAGATGAGTAGAATATTTTAAAAGACTCTTTAATATATAATCTTTTTTTTAATTTATACATTTTGCATTTTGGTAATATTTACATACTTCGCTTTGACCATCATTCATGATTTATACATAAGAAAAAACATGATTTTGTGGGATCTTGTTAAATTTCTAAGTCTCTCCATGTATTTTCGAAATGTAGACTTTTATAGTTTTTACTTACTTATACTTAAAGATATTAATGATCAAATTTATGTTGACAAGTGTGAAACTCAAACTATATATGTAAATTACAAAGAAACAAAGATGATAACAATTTAGACAAAACGAGTGCCATATATAAGACATAGCCCCATATATCTTTTTTAAGCAATCTCCTATTTATAACAAAACAACCGAACATGGCAAACATAAGTTAGGGTACAATAAAAACATATCTATTCAAATGTTTTCAAAAATCCATCATCAAGTAAGGTTAAAGACGAAATCATCAAAGATTTGATTTTTTGAATTTTGTTTGCAACTCACTAAAGGCTAAAGAACATTGAAATGATGTATATGAATGATATCCAATATTAAGAAGGAAAAATGATTATATAGAAGAACTCTTGCTACAGACGATTTAAACTTATTTGTGTCATTGTAATCGTGATATTATTTAATAAATAATTTCTACATAAAGAAGAAGACGCATTATAGAACATTTTTTTCGATTATTTTCGCCCGCCGATTCGGTTCGGTTCGATCGGTTCGGTTCGGTTCGGTAATTTTATTATATGATAATAAAACAATGATAATTATTATTATTATCATTATTATTATTACTACTATTACTATTACTATTATAAATATTAATATCATCATTACAATTATTATTATATTATTATTATTGTTATTATTACTCCTATTACTATTGCTTTTAATATTATTATTATTATTATTATTATTAATTATTATTATTAATTATTATTATTAATATTAATTATATTGCTAATTATTATTTTGCTAATTCTTTTTTTTGCTATATGATTTTGCTAATTACATTGAAATGATAATTCAAGTTTAAGACGTACACATTTCTATAATATTTGTCATTGTTCAAAGTATAAACTTTTTAATAGATGACAACAATAATACTATTAATAATAACAACAATAATACTTGTCATTGTTGAAATGATAAACAAAAAATACACGTTTTGATAGTTGAACTAATAGGCAAAATAATAGTATTATCGAACATTAACTAGTTTTCATAATCAGTTAATTCTTCATCTTCTTCTTGTCCAAAAATTTGCTCCATCACCTCGGGATTATTCTGCATTGACTCCCATATTTCTTCAGTTATCTTTTGTCGTACACTATCCATAGCTATTTTTCTGTTATCATCGTACATATTATGATCAGCTCTTTGTTCCATGACTTCAATTTGGTGCGTGAAAGGAATCCCTAGATCATGTAAACGAATAAAATTGTGTAGGGTAAAACAAGCTACGATAATTTTCAACTGATTAGCCTCGTCCATTTGCGGCATCGATTTTAGAACCTTCCACCTATTTTTGAGAACCGCAAAAACCCTCTCAATTACATTTCGACAAGAAGAATGTCGGTAATTGAATTGCTCATACATTCCCTATGGTGGAGTCCCTCTTCTCGACGCTCGTTATTGGAAAAAAGAAAAAGAGAGATAATATTTAATTCAAAGAACAGGTTGGCACAACCTTGTGGTGAAACGCCCCCTTAGTTTTTATAGGTTGTGGTGAAGTAAAACTAAAACCTAGTGGCAAAGAATAGGCCCAGAATCCGAAAGTTGTAAGTATTTAATTCAGCTATAGTATTGCAAGTATGTAGCTTGGCAGATATGGTATTGTCTTCATGGAATTGTTAGAAGTACACGGGTCAATACCCACTCATGGCATTTCTCTCGTTTTTTCCTTCATAAAGATTCTCCGTTGTATTTTTTTCTTAAATTGAAAATTGTTAAATATAATGTACACATCCTATTAAATTTCTAACATTCTTTTTAAGCGTTTGGTGATAAAGTATATTCTATATTTCGATATTCTAATTTTGTTCGTCAAATTATTAGTTTATTTGTTTATTACGGACTACTCCATCTATATCACAATAATTTATTATTATTATTTAATAATAATAATTATTATTATTATGTTTAGTGATAAAATTATTATTAATAAATCGCCGCCCGTTGGTTCGATTCGGTTCGTTGCAATCAGTTCAGTTACAATCAGTTCAGTTCAGTTCAGTTCAGTTCAATTGTTTTATGCCGAAGAGAACAGACCCTATGTAAACACTAACTTAAACTTTTTCTAATGAAATCTTCATCATATATTTGATTCATATTTCATGTATCTTTTATATATATTTGTTTTTCTTTAAAAAAACACAATGCAATTTTTAGAGGCAAAAACTTACTTCCTTTGGGAGAAATTTCTATATCTAATCGGGGAGGAACGACAAACGTTCATCCCATGGATTTTTGTAAATAATTGAGTAAATTTTATAAAAAAAAAGAAAAAGAAATGCTTAATGAAATAGTAATGTTGTATGATAAATAACAAAATATTTTTTAAGATAGTATTAATATTGTAGTAAAAAAGGACAAATATTCAATAAGAACTTACAAATGTTGTACAATATACAAATTAACTGTTGATTGTTGTTTGATTGGAACAAAAATTGTTCCTCCTCGATTGAAACTAGGCAAAGCTCAACTCTAGTTGCAACAATTTAATTCCCTTGCTTAGCTTGTCAAACAATGTTTTTCACAAAAAAAAACATATCTTAAAATTAACAAAAAATATTATAATAGACGGTCAAAATTTAACATAAAATTAGACAAATCAAAGCCTACATTCTCCTAACAAGCCCATTATATTTAATTCTAATCCAACACTATCCCTATACATCTCGCACAACCTAGTCGTCCCTTCTATTATCCTTCCTTTGTTTCTCTTTAAATCTAGAACTACATCAGGCAATTTAAAAAAATAATTCGGTAGTTTTACCGAATGGATTAAACTATTCACTAAGGCCCTGTTCTTTTCGGCACAATTTCAGTTCAGCTACTTTTCTCTCACAGTTTTACTTCAATTCAATTTAGCTCGTTTCGGTTCGGGCCAAAGACAAAAGAACAAGACCTGGATAGATTAAAAAATGTGATTACTGAATGGATTAAATTGGTCACAAAATAGATTAAATTGATCATAGAATAGACTAAATAGTCACTATATTAAAAAAAGGCAATATATTATCTTCTTAATATTGAATATGGGCCATTGCTTAATTTTAAATTAAAAGTAGGTGGTTTCTTAAATATATCTTGCGACAAATTTAAAAAGAACTCAACTAACTACATATAAGTATATAACGTGCCCGTAAAAAAAAGTATATAACGTGACAAGCTAACATACAAGTTACCGAATATAGTCAAAATGAATTTATAAATAATGTAACAGTCACTCATTTACAATAGACGTGTAGCTATTTAAATTCAAAATTAAAAAAAAATATTATAACGGTCAAATTATTGCAACTAAAATATAAGGAAGAAAGTATATCTTTATGTCTCTCAAAAACACTATTCAATTCATTAAGAGAGAGGACGGCAGGGGCCTAGAAAAACTTACAACAATATCATCATATGAATTTCTTTTCATTTTTTTCAATCCACAACTTTTTTTTTTCAGGGGTTGATTGGTTAATATTCCGATTTGATTAGAATGAAATTGTAAAGGTTTGGCAACAATCGATGTCTAGCTCGTCGTATATGCTCAAATTGTCTTTCATCCTTTTGTTCTATTTGGAATCTAATTTCTGACAATATCAGAAAAGTATTCAGCAAGATGCAGAAAAATATTTTGAAACCACCATTATATAAATGAAAAAAATACTACATCCGTTTCTTAATAAGTCAGCAATACTTTTCTAATTTTAGTACCATAATAAGTAAGCAAACTGCTCTCAAATGGCAAAAAAATGTTCAATATTATTACAAATATCGCCACCAAAAAGAAGAGGATTCATTACTTGAATTACTCTACTTTATGTTGTGTCCAACTTTCTCTCTCTACATTACTTGTTATTCCCACACTTTCTTGCGGCTTAGGGATGGGCGCAGTCGGGTGCAGGTCGGGTGGCCTCGTCGGCCCCCTGACCCCGGGCCACTGACCCTAATTTTTTTGCACCCGGGCCGGACCCTGCCCCAAGTGCCGGAAAAATTGGACCGGACCCGGCACTTTAGGGTCCTGGAGGGTCTAGAGGGTCTGAAGGGTCCAGGCCTAAATTCTTTATTTTGCCAAAAGAAACAAATACAAACATATAAACTGAAAAAAACAATACAAACACAAACATATAAACTGAAAAAAACGAAACAAACACAAGAGTTCACCATAATATGCTCAAAATTCAAACAAATAAACTGAAAAAACAAACCCAGAAAAAAATTAAAGAGAAACTGATGAAAACAACAAGAAATCGCATGAAACAAACCCAGAAAATTCGCATGAAACAAGCCCAGAAAAAATTAAAGAGAAACTGATGAAAACAACAAGAAATCGCAAGAAACAAACCCAGAAAATTCGCATGAAACAAGCCCAGAAAAAACGAAACAAAGTACCTGGCGTGAGTGTGACTCGTGGGGTGATGAATTGATGATGAAAGATAAAAAAACGAAACTGAAAAAATAAAAAGAAGAAAATCAGGAGATGATGAAATACCTGGAAGGCTGGAATGAAACGAAGCCCAGAAAAAAACGAAACAAAAATTAAACAAATCAGGCCACGAAAAATACCTGGTGAGTGCCGAGACTGCCGACTAAGGTGTCTGCCGACGTCGAGTGGTGACTGGAAGTGGTGAGTCGCCTCTTTCTCCTCTTTTTCTCTCTCTTCTTAACGGCTGTAGAAGGGAATGGCGGGGTATAGGGTTTTCAAAGTAAAGGGCAGGCCCAGTTGTGTTTTGGTGTTTTACAAAATCAGTTTGTTTTTTTTTTTAAAAAAAGTTAAAGTTTATATATTAAAAATAAGTTTAGGGTCCAAGGGTCGGGTCGGCCCAAGATATCAGCAACCGGACCCGGCACCCTAAAAAATACTTGGACCCAGCACCGGACCAGGGCCCCTCGGGGCTGAAAAAGTTGGACCCGGGCACCTTAAATTAGGGTCGGGCCCAAAGAGGCTCCGGGTCGGCCCTGACCTACGCCCATCCCTAGTTGCACTTGTTAAAAAACGGAGGAAGTATATACTTCTATAAAAATAATAAAAATATTAATAAAAATAATAATAAAAAAAAGCTATTGCGCCTGTGGGCGTGTGAGCATATGAACGCGGCAATTTGGTCAACACCGAAAACAAGCTAGAAAATCAAGTAAAACCTCCCCATCTTCACCGACACGTGGCAAAATCACACACAGCTGTCGTTCAAAACTCCACGTGTCAAACACCCATTTGCCACCTACCACTAAACAGATTCTGCTTACGTCATGCTTAAAACCGCTTACCGGGAGTCGAGAAGGGTAAACAAAACAAGGCAGTATTACAATCAAAAAGACAAAACTACCCTCATAATTTAATTAATAATTAAAAATACAAGGGTAGTTTTCTCCCTTATAAAAGTGGCTTCACACCATTGCACCCAAAACACAACAACTCAAAAAAGCACCAAAAAAAAAGTAAGGCAGAGAGTTTCCATTTTTTCTTCACCCATCACAAAAAATTTAGTGAGCCTTCAGAGTTCTCAGATCTGGTTAATTTTGTAGTAATTTTTTTTTACTCCCCCTAATTTCCTCTGCAACACCCCGTTTTCTGGTATCCCCTTTCTGTTAATTATCTGTCTTTTTGGTTTGAAAGTTTTGATCTTTGGGATTTATTGAATTTGAATGCTTTATTATAAACTTTCTATTTATGGAAATTTGTATGAACCAAAAATCAAGCTTTTAATTGAAGATAGGTGTTTTCAGAACTGAGATCCACTTTTTTCATTAATTTTTCAACTTAGAGGGTGAATTTTTGTTCCCTCAAAGTTGGGTTTTTTTTTTTAATTTATAAAGAGAAGAGAATTCTATTTGTTTCTCCTTTCTCTTGCTTTTGTAGAGATTAAATATTTTTTTTTTTATAAAAATCTGTTCTTGATTTTTCATAAGAAACAGGTTAAATTTATTTTTCTTTGAATTTTAATTTCTGAAAAAAAAAAAAAAAAAAAATCTTGGGTACTTTCTAAAAATGGCAACTACAATGGATATGATTTATAGTAGTAGTAGTAATTGTGCAGGTAGTTCAGACCCACTTGGGAATGAACTCATGGAAGCTCTTTCACCTTTCATGAAAACCAGCCCTTCTTCTTCTCCTCCTCCTTCCTCTCTCTCTCCTCTTCCAGAATATTCCACCATTTCCTCAACCTCAACCACCCAATCATATTCTTCCACCTCATTTCCTCAAGATCCAACTTCTTTCTTCCGAGATGGTTATTGCTATTCACAGCAAGCCCCCTTTTTTGGGCTCAACCATCAAGACCCATCTACTTCTCTTGGGCTTAACAATCTCCCACAAGCCCAATTCAACTACCCATTAGCCCAATTCAACTACCCACAAGCCCAACAACAAGTCACCTACTCATACCCACCTCCACTACCTTCATACCAGTCTACAAACATGAACAGTTTTCTATCTCCTAAGCCCATACCCATGAAACAAACGGGTACCCCGCCAAAGCCCACGAAGCTTTATCGGGGGGTCCGACAACGTCATTGGGGGAAATGGGTGGCTGAGATTAGACTCCCTAAAAATAGGACCCGACTTTGGTTGGGTACTTTTGATACAGCTGAAGAAGCCGCTTTGGCTTATGACAAAGCGGCTTATAAGCTTAGGGGTGACTTTGCTCGCCTAAATTTCCCAAATCTTCGTCATGAAGGTTCCCACATTGGTGGTGAATTCGGCGAGTACAAGCCCCTTCATTCCTCTGTTAACGCCAAACTTGAGGCTATTTGTGAGGGTTTGGCGAAACAAGGGAATGAGAAACAACAGGGGAAGTCTGGAAAGTCGAAGAAAACTAAGGTTGTTACCTCATCGTCTTCCTCATCATCTTGTTCTTCTTCTCTTGTTGCGCCCAGTTCGTTTTCGAATGATGATCAGCCGCAGCCGCAGCAGCAGATGCCTGATGTTGTTAAAGCCGAATGCGCCTCCGATAGTGAGGTGGGTTCTGGTGGATCTTCGCCGTTGTCGGATTTGACGTTTGGTGATACTGATGATTTAGGGGTGGAGAATTTTAATTTCTTGCTTGAGAAATGCCCTTCTCATGAGATTGATTGGGATGCTATTTTATCATCTTGAATTTGTTTTGTTATACTAGTATAATTATTAGGAAGTTTAAATTTAATGTGTCATCACTAGTAGTCATGTTTTATGTGTAAATTTTTCTTTTTCCTTTGTTACATTCTTAGGTTTTTAGTGGGTAGTCAGGGGAGTGATCTCTGCAATGAAGTTTTTGGCAATTGTAGAGACTCCAAATTTATGTACACCCCATGATTAAGGCAAGTGTTTTTTTGATCTTGCCTTTGATCATTGAAGGGTAGCTTTTTTTTTTTGTTAATCTAATGTTTTTTTGTTCATAGTAGATGGATCTAGATTTGTAATTTGATGACCATTGTTAGTGAAGTATTATGTTATTATCTTGTATTATCATTATTTTTTGCTTACGTACAATAGTTAGTTGGATCTTATGGTTTAAACTTTTTCATGGAGTGAGATATTTGGATCATAAATTCAACAAGAGTCACATGTTGATGAGTCGTACAAATTAGCATATGGTGGACTAAAAAAAATCACAGTCGTACTCATTCATGTTAATTATATGGGGTTGGGAGGTGGACTGTAACCATTTTGGGTTGATTGAGATCCATACGATTTTGAATTTGGTCCGGACGTTTGGTGAAATGCTTATCCAGGAAATAATTATTGATAAAGTAAGAATTGTAACAACCATTAATTTCTATGTTAATGGTACACAATCATCAATTTATTCGACTATTAGGGCAATATGCCAGATTTTTGGAGAGTGAAGCTTTTACCCAAATTATTATTAGTTGGAGATCATAACAAGCTCACAGATAATGTGAATGAATACGATAGAAACGTAGATCTTAGATTGAATGTAACTAGAATTTCCCTGTCCTAATCGTTGTTTCTGTACACTATTAACTATATCTCTTAATTTTTTTTTTTTTTGAAAGAGAAATTTCATTAATTGAACGCCAAACGACATCTACAATAGGTATTAAAGAAAAACAAGATACAATTAAACAAAGACTAAATCAAATTCGTCTTCAAATAAAACTACAATGAACCGGATCGAAGAATACAATACGGTGCAGCCTCCTTGTATTTCTTGAATCAGCTTTATTGATGAGGAAGTCTATCATTCTCGATATAGTTTGGGAAGAACATTCCTTGAGTCGAGTTGGCTGACCGCATTCGGTATTCCAATACCTTCATGTTGAGTCTCGAACTTCAACCAATGAGAATAATTTCTCATACCTAAAAACAAAAGAACCATACTTACAACTCCCATAGGGGAGAAGAAGATTTCCAAAACAGAAAATAAAAACCCCATAACAGGGTTTGAGAAAATATCATAAAGAGAGACTAATTTATTAAATAAAACAAGAAAATGAACTAAAAACTGAAAATAAAAGGGGAAAGGGGCTGACATGGATGATTCGCAACCCCTAATTGATGAAGAAGGGGTAGGGGAGGCTAGGGTTTGAGAGAGAGAAAAAGAGAGAGGGGGCCGATATCTCTCAAATTATTTGGTTCTTCTGTTTCATGATAAAAGAAGACAAGCTCTGTTTTAATAATTGTATTTTTTTTTTTTGGGAGAAAATGAAAATATTATTCGATTTACAAATTTAATAAGATTGCAAACGCGTTAAAGAAACATGATAAATATTAATTTGATTACAGCTATTTCTTTGATCATGTCTTCATCATCTAGTGTGGTTACTTATTTACTTATTTGCAAATAAGTAAATATCACTTAGTTACATTTTCTAAATTCAACATTCATCCAATTCTTTACAGTTTGCCAAATGATAGTTTATGTTCAAATTTGTATTTTGCATTCACATGCCCGACAAGGCGACAATGCTCAAGTCCACCTTTCAAGAGACGATGACCTATAAATTTTTCCACCACATGCAGATTTTAAAATTTTTTTTTTTTTGATAAGTTGGCGTTTTTTATTTCATAAAGAACCGAAACAAGGGTTCTCAAATTACATCAACGAAATTAACATTCTTCCTCAGCCCCAAATACAAATCAACATGGAAGAGACAACTAAAATGAAATCATCAGATAACGTGATCTAGCACCAGGCCAAAAATTCAGTATCTCTGCGCAAACCTTGCTTGGCGAGGGCTTCCGCCACCATATTGGCTTCTCTTTTCTTGTGAGTGATGGAAATGTTGAGCCACAATCTTCGAGCATTTCGAATACAGTTGAGAGGAAAATTGAGATTCCAAGGCCCCCCATGATCCTCGTTACTCCACCGAACTGCATTTGAGGAATCAGATTCGATGATAATAACTGAGTTTTTTATGCGATCAACTACAAGAGTGATTTTAACTGCTCTGAGAATGGCGAAGATCTCAGCGGAATTGATCTCCATTTGGGGTATTGGGCTGGAGAAGAGAGTTATGTACGCTCCCAAGTCAGATCTTAGCACTCCACCGACAGCAGCGTGGCCAAACCGAGGATCATACGACAAATCCACGTTCCACTTCAAATAGCCTTTAGGCGGAGGAGACCAGCAAATTTTCTCCTTTGCACTTGAAGCAGATATAATACCTCTTACTTCCGACCATTGAAGACAAGAAAGATTTCGCAGCACTTCATCCGAAGAGTATGGGAAGTCAACCTTCCAACCTTTGAGCCACCAGCTTAATCTTAACATAATCAGATCTTGAACTTCTTTTAAACAAGAGTGAGAGTCACGAAAAATTCTGGAATTTCTCTCCTTCCAGATTGACCAGATAATTTTCAAGAAAACCGCGGCCCAAATTTTGTTGAAAAATCCCCCTTCATTTGCAATTTCCATTGATCATAAGCATCCCTAATTCGACGAGGGGGTACCATTTGACATTCCAAGTAATCATCCACCAACTCCATATTTCAAATCTTATTGGAATCAAAGATTATATAAATCTGATGTGAAAAGGGTCCATTTGATTTATATATGATTTTATTTTTTATAGATCAAACAAAATGGACAAGTTTTTTTTTTCTTATGTGAAAAGTGTGGGTAACACGGTAGGCCATGGCTAGGTGGTATATTTTGAGAAATGATGAATATGTTTGTATGAATTGCTTCTCGCAAAGCATTATTATTACTTTGGTGGAACTTGATCTAAAATAATCCTCCCTCTCTATTTCGGAGAAAAACCATATAGAACATTTTAATTTTAGAGAGCTCATTACAAAATCTAACGAAACATAATCAATACTTAGTAATTAAAGCCACCAACGGTAGAGAAAGGCAATCACTATCACTAGGCTTTTCTAACTACCCGATTGACTCAAAAAGGCCACTGAAAGAAAGGGTAGACCGTAAACGTTATTTCAGTCTATAATCATGAATTGTGTGAACACAAAAAAAAAAGTAGGAAAGGAAGTCATTGGGAGCATGCAAGGATATTGAATTTGTGCCTTTGTGGGTAGTAGTTGGAAATGGATGATAGATATCCTTTGAGTAAAAGAGAAGCCAGAGAAGAAAAAAGGGGCAAAATGGTGTACATTTTCACGCCTGCGTTTACAAGATTGGAATGAAACCGCATATTAGCTGTGAATCCAAACAAAAAGTAATCGTCAGCCTAAAAGCGATGTGTGCAAGGCTTTAGCCATTATTTTCTTAAAATAAAAATCAGGGGAGGGATAATCTCATTGTAAAAGCTTTTTTTATTTAAAAAATTACCATAGATTTATGAACGCCAATTTCTATTTGTCAAAGCCTGAAAAAAGAATTATATTTGTCTAATTTTGTTATAAAAATGTTATACTTATAGTACCTTCTACTATAAAAGAACGAATATGTTACCAATTGAAGTTCCGAATCGTCTTGAAATAAATCACAATCTATAAAATTATCAGCTGCAAAAGAAATTTCAATTATTAGCAGCCACGAGTTCTAGATATGGTCATATAGACCTACTTATTGTGGACTTGACCTAACCCGAAAGTGAGACAAGCTCGAATATAGTGAATCAATTAAAGCATAATCTAAACAACCTAATTGTCACCTCTAGTATATATTCAATTATTCATCATTATTATGGTGCATCACGTTATGCCAAAAAATCAACGACTAGCAACCCATACCGAAGAATGTCGAAGACATACGAGGTTAAAAATTTGTACATCTTTTTAATTTGTCAAGTTCATCCATATATGTTATGTGAGCTTGCATCCAATAACAAATAAATTTGCATCCTAATAAGAAAGGTTGCACATCAAAATTAATGACGGTCCATCCAACACATACATAGTTCAAATAATATTTAGAAATACAAACTAATCAGGTATCCATGAAGAACACAAATTATTTGGAATTCTTGTGATGAAAGATTTTTTAAATCTTTAGAGCAAACTTCATACAATTGGAAGATCTCATATGTTTATAGTCTATATACATCCAACATTAAAAGCTTGTGCATCGATAAGGACATTAGGTGGACAATTTTTTTTAGCATATTAGAGAAAGATTTGAGAATTTTTAGTCATGAACTTTCAGTTTTTTTTTCTTCACGTGTTGAAAGGAATAGGTTAATACAAAGGGTCAAAGGGATAATATAATAAATTTACATAAAGTGTTTCGGGTGTATATCTAGATATATGCAAATATATACTATAAAAAAGATACGGTTTTTTCACCATATACCCCTGACAAATTTTTTTTTGCACCATATACCCTTTCAACTTTCCAAATTCACCATATACCCTCCACGTTTCAAAAAATACATCCACTTACCCTTAATGACTAACGGCGTTAAACTCCGTTAGTCATTAGGCCCTAAACCCCCCTCTAACACTAATTAGCTAACCTAAATCTACCCCTAACCCAAACCCTAACCCCTAATGTAATACTTAACACTAACCCTAACCCTAACCCTAACCCTAACCCTAACCCTAACCACCCCTCCCCCACCCCCTTACCCTTTCCCTTCCCCCACTGCACCACCACCCCAACACCTTCCCACCACCCCCCATTCCCTCCCTCCCCCCCCCCCACAGCCCCCCTCCCTCCCCCTTCCCCCGCAGCCCCCTCCACCCTCCCCCAGCCGCCCTCCTTCCCCCTTCCCCATGACCCTCCCTCTACCCTCCCCTGACCCCTCCCTCCCCCTTCCCCTTCCCCGCAGTCATTCGAGAGAATTTCGAACCCGATTTTTGGTTTCGAACCCGCATTTTTCGATTTCGGGTCGGTTTGAATTCAAAGATCATCCTATTCGATTTTTGGTTTCGAATTCAACAAGGTTTCGAATTTTTTTAGCTTCAGGGTGCGATTCGGCGGGGAGAAGGGGAGGGGGAGGGTGGGGTTGCGGGGAGTGGGGGAGGGGGAGGGGGGTTGCGGGTAGAGATGGAAATATCCAGTGGATCACCCGACCATCCGCTCCACCCGGTTTATTAAATGGGTGAAAAACCCGGTTTAAACGGATGATAGCCGGGTGACGGATAACCGGGTGACAGATGCGGGTCGGGTTCGGGTGATATTTTTCCATCCATCACCCGACCCGTCACCCGTTTACCACCCGATCCGTCACCCGTTTAAAGCAAAAAATATATTATTTTTTTATTTTTGGCTTTTTTCATTTTTACAAAAACCCAATGGTCCAAAGGCCCAAACTAAGCAAGTTAAGTAGTTAACCCAACCCAGACTCTAATTGGCAGCTTCTGATACTATTTGCATAAACCAGCCCCTTGTAATTTTCATTTGTCCATCAACAGAACATACGTACCCTATTTTCTTTCTCTCACATGGTGGAATTTTGTGAATGTGGGACCCAATTTATTTGTGTAGGCTTTCCCCTCCTAATAATCCATCTTACTTTCTCACTCCTAAAGAAACCCCAAACCCCCAAAATCCCATCTCTCGTCATTCTCTCACCCAAAGACCCAAACCCCAACCCCTTGTTTCTCTCTCCTCTCGCCTGATGCTACATTGCTACTGCTGCCGCTGCACGGCCTTGCCACCGCCACCTTTCTGCCCAGCCTCGACAGAGAACGTCGCCTCGCCGGTGACGTGCTGCTGTAGCTGAGCCTTTCTCTCTCGCTAGCTCTACCCTCTCCTCAGTGTTCTCTGCAGCACCGGAACCCGAGGCCAACGAACGAGACCGGAGTGCTGCCATGCCGTAGTTTGACGCCATTCACCGAAGCTTCGAAACACCTCTGTCGTGTCTTCCCTGCTCCAAGTGAGCAGAGGTATAAACCTACCTCTTTGTTCTTAATTCTGACTTCTTAATTTTTGACCCAAGCCCAAGTTTATCCTTTAATACTTAGTTATAAATTTGAGCCTAGATCTGATTAAGTATTCTATTATGCCATCTTAGTTCTATTTGATTATTAACCATAGTTGTTGGGCTTTAATATGAATAACTTAGTTATCTAGCTAATTGACCGATTTTATAAAGCGATTTTTGGTTCTCGTTAATTTAGTTAAACCACCTAGTTTAATCTAATTTAGTTCATCCGATTATCACCCGATCCATCCGTTTCACCCGTGGGTGATGGATGGATGGATTCGGTGGATGTTTTTTAGGGTGATGGATGGATCGGGTGGGGTGGATGGAGGCGGGTGATGGATGCGGGTGATGCTCCACCCGCCCGAACCCGATCCATTTCCATCTCTAGTTGCGGGGAGTGGGGAGGGGGTTCGCGACAGGGGAAGGGGAAAGTGGTTCGCGACGGGGCGGGGAGAGGGGAGGGGGGGTTCGCGAGGGGAAGGTGAGGGGAGGTGGTGGTGACGGGGAAGGGCGGGGGAGCCGGGGAGGGGGTCGGTGGGGGAAGGGGAGGGGAGGGTGCGGCAGGGGAAGGGGAGGGGGAGGGGTGGTGGTGGTGACGGGGAAGGGGAGGGGGGGGGGTGGTGGTGGTGACGGGGTGGTGGTGCGGTGGGGGTAATGGGTGGTTAGGGTTAGGGCCCAAGTTAGTGGTTAGGGCCCAAGTTAGTAGTTAGGGCCCAAGTTAGTGAATTGGGTTAGAGTTAGGATTAGGGTTTGATTTAAGTTAGTTAATTAGGGTTAGGGGAGGATTAGGGCCTTATGACTAACGGAAGTCTAACACCGTTAGTCAAAAGGGTAAGTGGATGTATTTTTTGAAACGTGGAGGGTATATGGTGAATTTGGAAAGTTGAAAGGGTATATGGTGCAAAAAAAAATTTGTCAGGGGTATATGGTGAAAAAACGAAAAAGATATATACAGATATATGCTCTATCAAAGTTTCAATTGAAGTCATTTTGGTGAGCTAGATTCCTGTGTAAATTGTTTCAGTGGAGGAGTAGGGGAAATGAAGAGAGAGGATAATTGAAAAAAAAAACGGTTATTTCACCAAATACCCCTGACAAATAAATTTATTCACCAAATACCCCCACTTTTTTCAAAATTCATCAGATACCCCTGACCTTTAAAAAAATTCACCAGATACCCCTGACCTTTAAAAAAATTACCCAAAATGCCCTTAATGACTAACGGCGGTTAACTCCGTTAGTCATTAACCATAAAAAAACCCTAATTAACCCTAAAAACCCTAAAAAATCCTAAGTCAACTCAATTAACCTAAGTCAACCCAACTCTCTCTCTCTCCCTAACCCACCCCCCAACCCCACCAGCCCCCACCCACCCGGCCACCCCCTAGCCCCCCCCCATAACCCACACCCCACCACCACCCTCCCCCTTCCCCACGCAGCTCCCCCTCCCCCTTCCCCGCCCGCAGCTCCCACGCAGCAACCCCCTCCCCCTCCTCCTCCCCCTCCCACGCAGTAACCCCCCTCCCACGCAGCCACCGCTCCCCCTCCCCCTCACCGATGATAATTGTAGACATGTTATTATATCGGCCTTGTCGCCCGATATCGCCCGAGTTCGAATGGGGGGGAGCGATTTTGCGACGGGGAGAGGGAGCGATTTTGCGGCGGGGAGGGGGGGGGAGAGGGGAGGCGCGGGATTCGAAGGGGTGGGGGAGGGGGAGCGATTTTACGGCCAGGGGAGGGGAGGGGGAGCGCGGGATTCGAAAGGGTGGGGGAGGGGGAGGCGCAGGGGTTGTTGGGGGGTGGTGGGGTTGGGGTTGTTGGGGGGGTGGGCTGGGGGTAGGCGGGGGCCGGGTGGGCCGGGGTTGTTGGGGGGGCTGGTGTTGGGGGTGGGTTAGGGAGAGGGAGTTAGGTTAACTTAGGGCTAATTAGGTTGATTTAGGGCTAATTAGGTTGACTTAGGAGCAAAATTATAAATAAAAGCTAACGGAGGACTAACGTCCGTCAACAAAAGGGTATTTGGTGAATTTTTTTTCAAGGTCGGGGGTATCTCGGTGAATTTTGAAAAATGTGGGGGTATTTGGTGAATAAATTTATTTGTCAGGGGTATTTGGTGAAATAACCGTTTAATAAAAGAAACTAAAAATTGGTCATGTATAGTAATAGTAAATTGTCAATTATTCTTGTAATTTGAAAATGGTAAATGAATATTAGGAATTTTATGATTTGATTGGTGACGATATCTGAAAGTATTTTAGAACTTGTTGAAGATAAATTACTTATTAAATTGAATAATGTACACAATAGTATAATTAAATGATAAGTGAAATTATAATCCTATTAATCAAAGTAACGTAAGTAAAGTTATTTATAAAAGCTTAAATAATGAGTCTTTGTAACGTCAACAATAATATTCAATAATAAACGTAATCTTAATAACTAAAGGTCTAAAAGTTAAAATAAATCGAATATTTATATTTTCGTTGCCTCATTTCATGGTTAGATTAAAAGGAAAGGATATTACAGTCTCTCCCGACTTTCAAGGTTATTAAGCAGGAATCGAGGTAACATCTATTGCTAACACCCACGATCCCCTTCGAAATGTATTTGTTAAATGATGTTTATAATTATGTTAAGGATTTTGTGATGTGATTCTTTATATGGATTGTGGGATACTTAAATTGTTTTCGAACGAGTTTCATAAATGCTTACATATATTATGATCTTATGAGTTATTGATGCTCAAGTATGATTCATGAAAGATCTAAGGCTTATGTCGATGAATGCTAAATAAACGAAACATGATAAATGAAAGTGAAAGAGGTTATGGCTGTATAATGTTACACTTATTATCTACTTTATGGTCGTGCACGTACCTTTGCACTCGTCGTACACCCAACAAGGGAGAGTGCTCCTTGAGGGGTACCACGAGTTATGATTCCTACTCTACTTTGGCGCGAGCGGTGTATCCAACAAGGAAGAGTGCTCCTTGAGGATCATCGCAAGGTGGGAGACGTCCCGCAAGTCTATACTCGCCAGTTACCAAGTTAAAAGATGAAAAGATAATGGGAACTTATGAAGTTTCAAGATGCTACTGATAACTGTTCACCTTACTATTATTTCATTATTGATTTCTAATGTGTTTTACTATATTCTCTTCTCCCTGTTTTCAAATAAAATGAATTGAAATGAATTTACGTTGTTAGGGTAGTATGTTACCGAGCTTTGGCTCACGATGTTGATTTTGATTTTAGGTACTGATGAAGGTGACGGGATGGCGTAGAAGTGAGGATGGTCAACCACTTTACATTTATGAAAACTATATTGGTTGTGTAATCTAAACTTATGATCACTAGAACATGAATTGATCAGTTTAACTATAACTACGTAATTACCTATGCTTAGCTATTTATATATATCTATATAATTAAGATGCTTATGAGTTTCAATAATTATAACATGTTTAGTTTTATGAAAGAATGTTGCCTTGTATTTTTCCGAATGGAAAATACGGTAGTAGCTGCGCCGACCATCTAAGTTCCATTGCTAATGATGGATTAATTAACTTAAATATGATGTTTAGAGGTCGGGCGTTACAGAGTGGTATCGAGCCGAAGGTTTCCGAAACCTTAAGTAAAACCATGATGGTTTTACGTGAAATAATTTTAAGGTTAAAATGGTTTAGGTAAAATAGCATAATAAGTAATAGCGATAATGATATTATTAATTATAGGATAGAAATAGTTGAACTCTTTAAGATAATTAAGGAAAAGTAAATGAAAAATTAAGTTCTATAAATTGGTAAATAAATATTTAAAACTATAATAACCATGAGCGTGAGCGTTAGGATCAGGAAATGGGATAAATTTTCTTTACCTTTTTGAATGCACTATGCCTTATTTGCATTAAATGTGATATGAATGTGAGATGTTCAATGTGATAGAAAATGGCAACAAGTGAAAACGATCACGTTGAAGGAGGAAATGGAAATCAAGTATCGGATGTGTCATTGGAAGAAATGAGGACAAGGCTCGATGCTTTGCGCCCGTTTTCGGAGAAGCCACCGGAGACGTTGCTAACGAAAACCAGATGGAATGAAACTTGTGATGATTGAACTCTTGCAAGGAAATCGAAAAAAGCCTAAATCAGAGCAAGAAGAATGCTCTAACATGTTTAAGCGATTTTCTGCTCACAAACCACCAACCTATGATGGCAAGTCGGATCCTACCGAGTTCGGAGAATGGATTAATCATATAGAGAAACTATTTGACGCTACTCAGTGCCCTGAGAAATGGAAGGTGAATTTCGCAGTATTCTATCTGAAAGGGAAAGCAGACCTTTGGTGGAAGACAACAAAGGGAATGCAAAGTCAACCCGGCTTTGGGTGGGAAAATCTGAAGGGAGCAATGAGAAATCAATTTTACCCCAGAGCCTTCAGCTCCAAATGGAATCCGAAATCATCCATCTCAAGCAAAGGAATATGTCTGTGTTAGAGTATGCTGTGAAATTCAACGAGCTTGCACGATTTGCTCCTGACTTAGTGTCTACGGATCGACAGAGGATGAACCGCTTCGAAGAAGGCCTTAATCGTGATCTTCAGGAGAAACTTGCAGCGCACATGAGTACATCCTTCCAAGAGCTCTATGATAGGGCTATCAATGTTGAAAGAAATAGCAAATTGCAGAAAGAGATCTTTGTGAACGGGAAAAGAAAAAGGAATTTTCAAAACCAATCCAACAATGGGTCATTCAAGAGGCAAGAAACTGGAAACCGAGGTGGAAATTTCGGAAACCAGAATCAAGCTCGAAGATGCTCTCAGTGTGGAAAGTGGAACTATACTGACAAGGAATGCCGAGCTGGTACAAGGGAATGCTACAAGTGTGGTAGTAAAGATTACATGGTCCGAGATTGCCCTCAATGGCGTCAAGGACAAGCTAACTAGTCAAAACCGTGGAAATGGTGGCACTACAAACCGTAACCCTCCCCATGGACCTTTCCAAGATGGACGAGTATTCATGATGCAACGAGAAGAAGCAGAAGCTGATGATACTGTCATTACCGGTACTTTTCCTGTCAATTCTATACTGCTTATGTTCTTTTCGATTCTGGAGCTTCACATTCATTTGTCTCTGCATCATTTGCTAAAAATTTGAAAGTGAAACCATGCTCTCAATTCTCTGCTATGTCTGTTGCCCTCCCAAATGGAGAATCTATCTCATGTGATGTCATATATAGGAAATGCCCTATCCTAATAGGAGGTTGTGAATTTCTAATTGACCTAGTTCAATTTGAATTAACCGACTTTGATGTGATCTTGGGTATGAATTGGTTATCCAAACACAAAGCCGACATAAATTGCCTTAACCATGAAATAACCCTTAAGAAACCAGACGGGAGCGTAAGGTATCTTATCGAAGAAGAAAAACCAAACCCAAAATCGTCTCAACCTCAAAAGCCTTCAAACTTCTCATGACTGGTTGTCAGGGATACCTTTGCAACATGGTATACCTAACGACCCCTGAACCTTCTCTATCTGACATTCCCATAGCTTGTGAATATCCTGACGTATTCCTAGAAGAGATACCTGACATGCCTTCACAAAGAGAGATAGACTTTAGTATTGACCTGATTCCAGGATCCGCTCCCATATCCAAGGCACCTTACAGAATGGCACCAGCGGAGTTGCAAGAATTAAAGAAGCAACTAGATGAGTTACTTGAGAAGGGGTATATTCGACCTAGTGTATCACCTTGGGGTGCACCATTGTTATTTGTGAAAAAGAAAGATGGAAGCTTGAGATTATATATTGATTATCGGGAGTTAAACAAGATCACCATCAAGAATCGATATCCACTACCCCGCATTGATGACCTTTTTAATCATCTTCGAGGAGCCAACACCTTCTCGAAGATTGATTTGAGATCTAGATACCATCAACTCCGAATTAAACCCGAAGATATCCCAAAAACCGCCTTCAGAACCCGATATGGTCATTATGAGTTTATGGTAATGCCATTCAGACTGACTAATGCTCCTGCTGTTTTTATGGACTTGATGAACCGAGTTTTCAAACCCTACCTCGATAAGTTCGTAGTGGTGTTCATTGACGACATATTGGTGTTCTCAAGAAGTTCGAGTGAACATGAAGAACATTTGAGAAAAGTATTGGAGGTATTAAGGGAGAACAAGTTATATGCAAAGTTGAAGAAATGTGAATCTATGTTGACCCACAAAAGATAAAGGCTACAATGGAGTGGCCTAGACCCACTAATGTCACATAAATCCGAAGTTTTATGGGCTTAGCTGGTTACTATCGAAGATTTGTCCAAGACTTCTCCAAAATTGCTTTACCCATAACCCGATTGGTGAAGAAGTCTGTCAAATTTGAATGGAGCGATGAAAGTGAAGCAGCTTTTCAAGAGTTGAAGAAGCGTCTTAGCTCTGCCCCTGTTCTCACCCTCCCCTCTGATAAAGACGGCTTTGTGGTGTATAGTGATGCCTCCCAGCATGGATTAGGGCGTCTTAATGCAAAACGATAAAGTTATAGCCTATGCTTCCCGACAACAACAACCACATGAATAAAACTACCCAACCTATGATCTTGAACTAGCAGCTGTTGTGTTTGCTCTCAAAATATGGCGACACTATCTCTATGGTGTTCCGTGCAAGATCTTCACCGACCACAAAAGTCTCAAAAATATTTTTACACAAAAAGAGCTAAGCTTGAGACAACGTATGTGGCTAGAAATTCTCAAAGATTACGACATCGATATTCAATATCATCCTGGCAAGGCAAATGTTGTGGCTGATGCCTTAAGTAGAAAATCCCACTTAATTAAACACCATCCTAACCCTACCCAAAGCTATCCAAAAGGATCTATGGAAGATGGAAGTGGAGATCATTCAAAGGAAATGAGATGCATGCTTAAATGCATTGGAGTTAAGACCGACATTGTTGGAAGAAATAAAGGAGGCACAAAGTGAAGATATGGAGTTAGAGAAAATAAAGGATGATGTGAAGAAAGGAAAGTCACCAGGATTTGTGATTCAAGAAGATGGTACTTTGAGATTCCACGGATGGCTATGTGTTCCCAATAATGAGTCGTTAAAAAGGAAAATTCTAGAAGAGGCTCATAATAGTCCTTTCTCGGTACACCCTGGAGGAAACAAGTTATATAAGGATTTGAAGCAAACATTCTGGTGGAGTGGTATGAAGCAAGAAGTTGCAGAATTCGTTTCAAGATGCTTGACTTGTCAAAGAATAAAGATCAAGCACCAGAGGCCTGCAGGATTGCTACAACCTTTAGATGTTCCCACTTGGAAATGAGATTCGATTTCAATGGATTTTATTATGGGATTACCACCATCATCTAGAGGCATGAATTCTATTTGGGTAATTGTGGATATATTGACAAAATCCGCACATTTCTTGGCTATAAGGAACAATTGGAGCTTAGATAAGCTAGCGGAGTTGTATATGAACACAATTGTCAGACTACATAGAGTCCCGAGTTCAATTGTATCTGATCGAGACTCAAGATTCCAGGCGAAGTTTTGGAAAGAATTGCATAAAGCTCTTGGCACCAGACTTGATTTCAGTACCGCTTTTCACCCGGCAACCAATGGTCAGACAGAACGAACAATTCAGACTCTTGAAGATATGTTAAGGGCGTGTATATTAGATTTCCAAGGAAGCTGGGAGAAATATTTGCCACTGATAGAATTTTCTTATAACAACAACCATCAAGCTAGCATTGGGATGACACCCTATGAAGCACTCTATGGAAGACGATGTAGAACACCCCTCTGTTGGAGTGATATAGACGAAGCTAGAATGATTGGGCCTGACTTGATACAAGAAACGACAGAAAAAGTACGATTGATTCAGGCCAGGATCAAGGTTGCTCAGAGCCGACAAAAGAGCTATGCGGATCGACGAAGGAGACCAATAGAATTTTATGGTTGGTGATCACGTCTTTTTTAAAGTCTCATCTACTAAAGGTGTCATGAGATTTGGGCAGTCTGGCAAACTAAGTCCGAGATATATCGGCTCATATGAGATTCTAGAGCGAGTCAACGAAGTAGCTTATCGCTTAGCACTACCGACAAATTTGGATAAGGTTCACAATGTCTTCCATATGTCAATGTTGCGAAAGTATGTACCAGATCCTAACCATGTGATTAGACACGATCCCCTAGAGCTGAGAAATGATCTAACGTATGAAGAAAAACCGATCGAAATTCTCGATCGACGAGAAAAACAACTTAGGAATAAAGTAATCCCTATGGTAAAGGTCCTATGGGCTAACCATTCATCATCAGAAGCCACTTGGGAAGTAGAAGATCAGATGAAAACGAAATATCCTCACCTATTTGCTTAGATGATAAGATTTTGTGAGATTACATACAATATGCATGTGAATACTTGACCTTGAAATTATGTGGATGTATATATATGAGTTAATGAAAGCATGCTTATTGACTATCATTATTAAGTTTCGGCGACGAAACTTTTTCTAGTTGGAGAGGATGTAATATCCCTAAAATTTAAACTTCGCTTAAATTAAAAAATAATAATTAGTAACTAAATTATATGGTGTGACAAAAGTTTGTGGCTCCACATTTAATTAACGATACAAGATAATTAGTTTTGATGAATTGCAAATTGACAGAGAATAAAATATTGCAAAAAAAAAAAAATAGTTAGTGAGTCTTGGATTAAAAAAATAAAATAGTTTTCATTTTAGTTCCCCATCTCCATTTTTCTTCACAAAAAAACTCAAATGGAGTTCTAAATCAAGACATAATTTTCATACACAATAAAACTCTACATCAATTAAAAACTCCATATCCAAACCAAACTTTCCCAAAATTCAATTTTTTTCATCAATTTCATCAGCACAATTCACAAATTTAGGAACCCCCAACAATGGCTATAAATAGCCATAGTTGCTCCACCATTCATCACCCACTCACCATTCACAACTTCACTAAAATACCTCGCTGGAATTCTACTACCCTAGCCGGAAACCGACACCAAGCTTCCCTATTTTCGCACTACACACCTCCCCCTCTCTCCCCTGTTTCGAGTCAAACCACATGCCCACCACCCTTCTCCCCACCACAGCGCCGCCGTACTTCTACCACCACACGCACCACCCCACCGTTGCCGCCCAGATTCGCGTTCCAACCTAACCCGTGTCCCTTCTCCTCGCTCGCCCACACACTCTCTCTCTCGCCTCACTTCTCCCCTATTTCGCGCCGCAGCCACTACTGCACCGAACCACCACCGTGCTGCCTCACTGCTGCATGCGCCGCCTGAACCACCCCCGTGCCGCCTCTCTGCCGGAGCTCCACCACGCCGTGCCCATCCTTCCTTCCTTTCTCCCCTGTTTTCGTGCCTGCTCAGCTGAGCAGGAGGTATGTAAAATACCTCTTTACTCTTTAGTCTTTATGTTTTAAGTTGTTAGTTGTGTTGTTAATAATCTAGGCCCAAATACCCAAAATATATATATATATATATATATATATATATATATATATATATATATATATATATATATATATATATATATATATATATATATATATATATATATATATATATTGAACTCTAAATGGGCTCAAATATGAATTTCTTAGTATGTAATTAAACCATATTAATTCATACTTTTAGTTGTCGACTAAGCTTTTAATATAAGAAACTAAAAATTGGTCATGTATAGTGATAGTAAATTGTCAATTATTCTTGTAATTTGAAAATGGTAAATGAATATTAGGAATTTTATGATTTGCTTGGTGACGATATCTGAAAGTGTTTTACAACTTGTTGAAGATAAATTACTTATTAAATTGAAGAATGTACACAATAGTATAATTAAATGATAAGTGAAATTATAATCCTATTAATCAAAGTAACATAAGTAAAGTTATTTATAAAAGCTTAAATAATGAGTCTCTGTAACGTCAACAACGATATTCAATAAGAAACGTAATCTTAATAACTAAAGGTCAAAATGTTAAAATAATTCGAATATTTATATTTTCGTTGCCTTATTTCATGGTTAGATTAAAGGGATATTTCCTCGTGCACTCGATGTTTGGCGTAATTAAAGATACCCCCACATTTGGGGAATTCCTCATTTACCCCCGAGGTTTGTGTTTGGGCTCAAGATACTTCTACTATGGACGGAACCCTAACGCCGTTAGGTTTTCCGTCCATAGTATCCCCAATTTTCTCTCTCCACCCATTCCCCCACCCACCGCCAACTCCCCCCCCCGGCCCCGGCCGACGGCCGGCGACCACCACCCCCACCCCCACTTCGGCGCCGGCGACCCTACCTCCTCCCTTCGCCGGCCAGAACAGCAGCACCCCCCGGCGTTGGCGCCGGCGACCCCATCCTCTCCCCTTTCCCCCCACCCTCGACACCCCACCCTAGCCCTCCCTTTCCCCATTCTCAATTCCCCATCCCACCCCACCCCGACACCACCCCCTCCCCCTTTCCCCTATCGGAAATGGCCCCCTTCCCTCGTCCCCATCGTGAGTCGACCCCCTCCCCTTCGCCACCCGGATACGGCGCCCCCAAACCCTTAAACCCACCCCAGAAACCACCCTAGGGTGCCGCCTTTGTCTTGTTCTCATCAGGCCTGGCCCGGGCGCCAACGCGGGGTGAGGAATCGGGAATGGGGAAGGAAGGGGTAGGGTCACCGACGCCGGAGTGGGTGGTGGTCGCTAGCCGTCGGCCGCTGGCTGGGGAAGGGGGGGTTGGCAGTGGGTGGGGAATGGGAGGAGAGAGAAAATTGGGGATACTATGGACGGAAAACCTAACGGCGTTTGGGTTCCGTCCATAGTAAGGGTATCTTGAGCCCAAACACAAACCTCAGGGGTATCTGAGGAATTCCCCAAATGTGGGGGGTATCTTGGGAATTACGCCAAACCTCAGGGGTACCTGAGGAAATATCCCTAGATTAAAAGGAAATGATATTACAGCCTCCCTCGACTTACAAGGTTATTAAGGAGGAATCGAGGTAATATCTATTGCTAACACCCACAATCCCCTTCGAAATGTATTTGTGAAATGACGTTTATAATTATGTTAAGGATTTTGTGATGTGATGTGATTCTTTATGGATTGTGGGATACTTAAATTATTTTCGAACGAGTTTCATAAATGCTTACATATATTATGATCTTATGAGTTATTGATGCTCAAGTATGATTCATGAAAGATCTAAGGCTTATGCCAATGAATGCTAAATAAACGAAACATGATAAATGAAAGTGAAAGAGGTTCTAGCAGTATAATGTTACGCTTATTATCTACTTTATGGTCGTGCACGTACCTTCGCACCCGCCGTACACCCAACAAGGGAGAGTGCTCCTTGAGGGGTACCGCAAGTTATGATTCCTACTCTACTTTGGCGCGAACGGTGTATCCAACAAGGAAGAGTGCTCCTTGAGGATCATCGCAAGGTGGGAGACGTTCTGCAAGTCTATACTCGCCAGTTACCAAGTCAAAAGATGAAAAGATAATGGGAACTTATGAAGTTTCAAGATGCTACTTATAACTGTTCACCTTACTATTATTTCATTATTGATTTCTAATGTGTTTTACTATATTCTCTTCTCCCTTTTTTCAAATAAAATGAATTGAAATGAATTTACGGTGTTAGGGTAGTATGTTACTGAGCTTCGGCTCAAGATATTGCTTTTGGTTTTAGGTACTGATGAAGGTGACGGGATGACGTAGAAGTGAGGATGGTCAACCACTTTACATTTATGGAAACTATATTGGTTGTGTAATTGTAGGCGTGTTTTTATTTCGCCTACGCGGTGTGAGCGCGTATTAGATTTGACTACCCCATTGTAAAGGTTTTATTGAAAATTGTTTTAAAAGAAGTCGCCAACAATTCTTTTTTGGAAGAAACATAAACCTAATTGGATATGGGAAAACCGTAGGGATAAATTATCCAATGTAGATTTCCCCGTCCTGACTCCATAGATGGTCAAAGTGAACCAAATATTGAGTTCGGGGGTGAGGGTACAATACGATCGAGAACCAAATTGCCCATTCTCTTGGCCTCTACTAAATATCGATTCATTGCAGATTTTATGCCAAAGAATAATCAAATAATGTTTTAAGCACCCTAAAAATATTTAGTCTAAGTAGGTTCTAGAAACACATAAAAGACTAATTTTTAGTGACAAGTTATTATGCAATCAATATTACAGGGAAGCTAACAGGTTGTCCAAATTAATCTGATTAATATTAGAACAGTTCTTTAGGTCTTGTTTAGCAAAAATAACACGTGGGTGATAAAAGCAATAAAACAGGACACTCATATAATATGCATAGAATGTTCAGGCAGGCATATAATATACAAAGGCAAGAATAATATGAACATAAAATAAAGTATTGAAAAGAGGTTAGAATATACAGTAGAGCGATTTTTTTTTTTTGGAAGTTAAGTAATATTATAGCCCAAAAAAAACAAACAAAAACACCCTAAGATTGCACAAGCAACCACAAACCAACAATCTGGACATGCCCAGACTTACAAACTTTCAATCCAATTCCTATCTCTATTAGTAACCTTAGAACTAAGAATCAGTAAACTCCTATTCTTTACAGTGTACTTTATCTCCTGTACAGTTTTTTCAACCCTTTTCACAGTATTCTCCCAGTAAGCAAGATTCCTATTTCTCCATATAAAGTAAACAGCAGCAGCAATAGTAGCCATTATCACATTCCTCTGTATCTTTGTTCCTCTGTATCTGTCTCTGACCCACCTGCAAAGCTGAACTAAACCTCTATTACTCCATTGAATTCCCAGCCAATCCATAATGCTTTCAAGGCACTGTTTACTGTAAATACAGTTAAACATAAGGTGAGCAGTAGACTCGGTATTTTGTCCACAGATAACACATATATCATCAGTACAGATGTGCATCATCTTCAGTCTTTCTTTGGTTTTGAGCCTATTTTGAACAGCAAGCCAGAGAATCATTTTATGTTTTGGTTGAGAAAACCTGTTCCACACCAATCTGCTCCATTGCAATTGCCCTTCATCCCTCCTGAGAGCATGATAGTATTTTTTAATGCTAAACGTAGCATCTGTCATCCATGAAGAACTCTGTAATTTCTGAGTTAAAACATTCTTGGCTTCACAAATGCACTTCCAGGCCCAGCTTGAGTTAGTGGAAGCCACATAACTTTCCCAGAGGGCATCCTTAATATATACTTCACTCACCCACTCTACCCACAAGTTATCTTTTTTCATGGCAATACTCCAAGCAAGCTTGCTCACTGCCACCAAATTCCACTGATCAGTATCCCTAAATCCAAGCCCCCCTGCTGCCTTGGATTTACAAAGGTTATCCCACTTTACAGCCCCAGGATTAGTATCATTATGCGTACCACTCCAAATGAAGCACCTGCAAATGCTATTCACTTCTTTCAGGACACCTTTAGGAATTACAAAAATTTGTCCCCAATAAACATGAATACTCATCAGTACACTATTCACTAATCGGCTCCCGGGTCGCAAAAGAAAGGTGTCTAGTACTCCACATTCTCACTCTGCTAACCATTTTGTCAATCATAGCCTGACAATCTCTCGCTTTCAGCTTTGTAGTTGAAATTGGAATTCCCAAGTATCTGAAGGGGAGATTGCCCACTTTGAAACCACTTACATCAGTGACTCTTTGAATATCTTGAGTACTCATGCCAGCAAAGAACACTTTAGATTTGTTCTTGTTAACTTCAAGCCTAGAAGCATGAGAGAACATTTCAAAACCTTGCAACAAAGTATAGATAGATCTGAAATCTCCATTACAAAACAGCAGTAAATCATCCGCAAAGCATAAGTGGGTCAACTTCATGTTTTTACATCTGACATGGTACTTAAAACCATCTTGCTCTCCTACAAACCTCAGGACTCTATCCAGATAATCCATACATAGAGCAAACAGAAGAGGGGATATTGGGTCCCCCTGCCTTAACCCCCTTTGAGCTTCAAAGAACCCAGTGGGAGTCCCATTTACCATTATAGAAAACCTAGGAGTGGTCACACATATCATGATTTGCTTAACAATCATGCTAGGGAAACCCACACCCTCAAGCATCTGCTGCAGAAACTGCCAGTTCACTGTGTCATAGGCCTTTTTAAGGTCAAGCTTCATCATACAACAAGGCTTAGAAGCTTTCCTATTATAGAACTTCACTAGATCCTGACACAACATAACATTATGAACAATACTCCTCCCTGAAACAAAGGCACCTTGACTAGGTGAAACAATATCAGACAGAATTCTGGAAATCTTTTCACTCAACAGCTTTGTGATGCATTTATATAAAACAGAGCAACAGGCAATGGGCCTGAACTCAGACACATTTTCAGGGCATTGAACTTTTGGCACAAGGGTGAGAGTAGTAACATGTATCACCCTAGCGGTACGTCCGTTTTGAAAAAATCAAGAACCGCTTCGCAACATCATCTCCTATAATCTCCCAACTATGTTTAAAAAAACAGTTGTTCATACCATCTGCACCAGGTGCTTTGTCATCAGGAATGCTGAAAATAACTCGTCTAACATCATCTTTAGTGAAAGGGCAGTTCAACATTCTCTCATGCTCTTCACTAATTTTCTGACCTTTGTTCAATATCAACTCAAAAACAGGTTGAAGTCGCTTCTTTTCGGTAAAAAAGGTTTTATAAAAGTCAAGAAAAGCTTCGTTGACTTTTTCGTTGGGAATTCATCCACTCACCAAGACACGAGTTGTGAATAGCATGCACCTTGTTTCGTTTCTTCTAGCTCTAATAGCCTTGGTAAAAAACCTTTGTATTCTCATCACCACACTTGAACCAGTTTAGCTTAGCCTTTTGTTGCAGCATAGCACACAGGTTCTTCTTGGCTACTCTATACTTCTCACCAGCTTCCTTTTCACTCTTGATAATCTCCACATCATTAGGACTAGCATGAAGAGCCTCCTTTGCAGCTTCTAATTCTTCTCTAGCTTTAATTTCATCAGTCTCCACATCCCCAAAACCCTTCTTCTTTAGGCTTCTCAAAGCAATTTTCACTTCTTTCAATTTCTCAACAACTCGAAACATAGGGCACCCTATAACATTCTTTCTCCAAGCCATCTGCACTGCCTCCAAGGTTGCAGGATAATTACACCAATGATTACTGAACTTGAAAGGCTTCTTTTGCTGACTGTCAGGATAGATACACAACAAGGCTGGAGAATGGTCAAAATTCCCTTCAGGGAGGAAAGCAACTTCAGCCAATTCATAAGTATCTAACCAGGTACTATTTGCTAGGACTCTATCAATCCTAGAGTATACTCTAGTCGACCCATCTTGCTTATTGTTCCATGTAAAGTGCCTTCCAGTCGCTTTCACATCAGCAAGACCACAATCATTAATACAGTTCAACATGGGAGTAACCTCAGCTACTCTCACAACAGCCCCAATTCTGTCCTCCACACTAGAAAGAGCATTAAAATCACCCATCAAGATCCAAGGACCCCTACAAGCACCTGCAATCGTTCTTAATCCAGTCCAAAGCTCACATCTACTTTGCTGATCGTTGAATCCATAAACAAAGGTACAACAAAAACCACCAACCCCTTGTATAGGTTTGATCTCACAATGGATATATTGACTGCTCATCATCATAATATTAACATGAAAAGAACCAGGCCACCATCCAACAACTATTCTACCATTTTCATGACAGGAGCTATTATGGGTAAAGCACCACCCTGGGCATAAGTTGGTGTAAACTTTCCCCAAGTTATTGGCCTTCACCCTAGTCTCAAGAAGGCTGAATAGCTTAACATTATGAGAGAGGATAAATTTCCTCACTTCTTGCTGCTTAACACAGTTATTCAGCCCCCTTATGTTCCAAGTTAATATATTATCCATTAGGGATAGGGGTTATCAGCCCCTGTCCCTTTTCACCCATTACCTCCTTACTCTGCACATTCTGAACTTCACCGCCATCCACTTCTTCTGCTATTTCAACCTCATCATCATCCCTACAAACCTCCACTGCATCATCCAGCAAGGCATTGAAAGGGTTGTGAACAGGCACCTCAGCAACCTGTGCTTGTTGAACAACCTTGTTATTCCCAACCTGTTGGAAACCCTCTTGATCAATAACCAGTTTCTTCTTTGGAACCCAAACTTTCTTCCAATTTCCTTTCCTACAATCTTCTTCGTTATGCCCCACACCAGTACATTTCTTACAAAAAAATGGCCTCCATTCATATTCAAGTTTTTGTTCCACAATTTTCCCATGTTCATTACAGAAACTTATAGTCTCTGGTAGCTGTTGCTGCATTTGAACCTCAACCATCACTCTCGCATAGTTCAATCGATCTTTAGATTTCGTAGCCTGATCCATTTTAACAGCTCTCCCAACTAATCCTGCAATTTTGAACAAGCTCCTCTCCCCCCAGTATTTGATTGGTAATCCAGGCATTTTAACCCAAATTGGCACAGTTTCAACATTAGTTTTCTCCATAGGCATATCAGGGTCCCAAATTCGTGTGATAAGGGGCTTTTGATCAAAGAATTGGTAACCTTCAGTTGTCACCTGCAAGCTAGCTTCTACGGTTGCAAACCGAACAAGAAATACACCCCTACCAACCACAGCAATCTTATCAATCCCAAGCTTCCCCCAAATTCGACGAAAATAACCATCCATTACATTCAAAGGGGGATTCGCCCCCAAAACGTAACAAACCACAGGTGAAGACCAATATTCCACTTCCTCTTGTATGTCGTCACATTCAATTACTACAGTATTAAGGGTCGAATTGTTTACCTGACCTTGTTCAGCATCATCAGCCCATGACATTCGCCTGGCTGTTTATGGAGCTTTCTCACAACTTTTCATCACATTAAGCCAATCCGAGAGAATCACCTTCTCCATACAGTAGAGCGATTTTACATTAAAGAACTACATCAGGAAATAAAACTGTTAGTAACTTCAATATAAAAATAATTTATTCAAGGACCGCCAACAATTCTTTTTAGGAAGAATCATAAACCTAATTGGATATGGGAAAAACATAGAGACAAATTATCCAATGTAGATTTACCCGTCCTGACTCCATAGATGGTCAAAATGAACCAAAGATTGAGTTCGGGGATGAGGGTACAATACAGTCAGGAACCATATTTCCCATTGCTGGCCTCTACTAAATATCAATTCATTGCAAATTTTATGCCAAAGAATAATCAAATAATGTTTTAAGCACCCTAAAAATATTTTGTCTAAGTAGGTTCAGGAAACACATAAAAGACTAATTTTTAGTGACAAGTTATTATGCAATCAATATTAAAGGGAACCTAACAGGTTGTCCAAATTAATCTGATTAATATTAGAACAGTTCTTTAGGTCTTGTTTAGCAAAAATAACATTTGGGTTATAAAAGCAATAAAGCAGGACAATCATATAATATGCATAGAATGATCAGGCAGGCATATAATACACAAAGGCAAGAATAATATGAACATAAAATAAAGTATAGAAAAGAGGTTAGAATATACAGTAGAACGATTTTACATTAAAGATCTACATCAGGAAAGAAAACTGTTAGTAACTTCAATATATAAAAATAATTTATTCAAGGACCCTCAGGATTATACCGTGGCTTAGGTCTGCAAGATTGACAACCTTCGGGACGAGCAATCGTGAAGCCTGAAAATCTGAATGTATGAAAGTATGTAGATTGAATGTATTTGTGTTTAAAAGTATGAATTTTGTGGGAAGTTTTGTAGTTCGTAAAAAGGTATTCGTAAAGTATTCGTCGAGTGTTATGTGAAAAATCCGTTCTTAAATCTGTACGGAAATCAGGCCTATTTATAGGGAAAACGACATTTGCGCCGAGGCGCAGTGACGTTACAGCGCATGACGCGGCAAGACCAGTAATAAGCGTACACATGGTACGCACTTTAAAAAAGATAAGAAAGAAAATCCACGTCTCAAGCAGAGAACTGCGCTTGACGCAGGACTCTACATGAAACAGAAGTCTACGTGGTAGTTCTGGTGTGCTTGGCGCAGCATGTGCGCTAGGCGCAGCTTACGTGGAAGCCCACGTGTAAGGATACGTGCGCTCGGCGCAGCAACTGCGCTCAGCGCAGTGCTTATTTTTGACGTGTTTTAATAGTTTTTTTTTATAAAAACGCGTTTTAAAGATTTTCTTTTATCTTTTAACTCCGGATATCTGATTTTACGGGATAAAATCTGATTTTAACTTATAAAAAATATCTTTTGAAAATATTTAATTATTAAAATAAATCAATTGATTATAATTAATTGGGCTTTTCAAAGAATTGGGCTAAAAGACAATTAATTATCATGAATAATTAATTGGGCTTTAAAATAGGACTTTAACACTTTTCGAAATGGTTTTGAATGGCTTTTTAGACTGCTCTGCTCTCGGGTCGGACCAATTCAGACCGCGGTATGTTTCATCATCGGATCCTTAAATGGGGAGACACGATTATGTGTCTACAGAAGCCCCCACTTTGACTGAGGTTCGGGAAACCGATAGTCAAAGTATACGGTGTCGGGACGGTGAATGATTCTAAACGCTCTGCAGTTTAGAACTGATCTATATACGCCGGTCTCTGCAAAACAAAGTTAGTATGCAGGACAATAACTACAAGCAATCTGATTACCTACAGGAGAAGATGTTAGCATATAGGTGCAAACAACTCAGATAAGCACATAATGATGCAATGAATGTAGGTAGGAAAAGGCTTTAACGAGGCTAGGTGCAGACTCGAGTCTATGTCGGGATCTAGAAAGAGTATGCCCCTAAATTCTAGAAAGTCAAATTATTAGACCATGACTAATTTTATTTTATTGAAGCGGTCGGACCTCGAGATGAGGATTCCTACGTATCCTTGCGGAATCCGACCATTCGTAGTTCTCGATTTGATTTTTTATTTATTATTATATTTTTTTTGTGCCCTAACTTTTACCTAGGCCGCCCTTTCGGGTTTTCAACCTAGCGGGCTTGGACATACCTTGAAAAAAGAGTTATGGTTGATGAAAGGTTGAAAGGTTAAAAGCTTTAGGCTTGATGAAGGTTGAATTGGTTGAAATAAGGTAAGGATCGTGGATTTGGATTACATGGGTTTTAAAGGTTTGATGGATTGAAGGATTTGAATGAGGGGTAGAACTTGTGTGCAAGCCCCTAGCTTGACTTTTCTTTTTGCCTTTGGCTTTTTCTTTTTGCATTTTTTTTGTCACTTTGAATTTTTTTCACTTTTTTTTAATTTTTGCCTAGCATTGATTTTTTTCGTGTAGTAAGGCTTGCACACAAGTTTGGTTTAGGGTATTGGAAGACTTGAAGGCGATTTGTAGAGCTTTGATGTTGAAGGGTTATTTGGCTAATGAAGATGATGGTTTAATGGATGATGGAGGGAAGAGGGGAATAACTCTTAATCCAAAGTATGTCTATTTTTTTTTTCTCTTTTTTTTTTTTTGATTTCAGATCTCTTTTTATTATTATTAGTCAAGTTCATTAGGTGATTTAAGTTTCATCATTGAATTAGAAGCATAAATAAAATGATGGAAGGCCAATGAAAATGGAAATGAAAATGCAATTCTTTTATTAATTAGAAATAAATAGAACAAGGCTTATTAAAAATAAAAGGGAAATTCCATCTAGTACCACTCAGTTTTTACAAATTCCATTTGGTACCCAAATTTTAAGAATTGTCCAACTAATACCACTATAATTACACCCTAATTTCTACCATGACTCTACTGTTAATAAAAAGTTAAAAAATGTTAAGTTTGCTTAGTTTAACTAATAAACTAACTTCCCTCCCTCATTTAACACCAATTCCTTTTAAATGTGTGCTTCCCTCCAAAAGCTAAAACTTATTTCGCCTACTGTGAAGATTATTACGAGGGAATATCTTATCCTAGTGTGCAATATGAATATCTTATCTCAAGCATCAGATATAAATGCTTTCACTTGAAAGCATACTGCATAGTAATAAAGCTAAAAGCGTTGCATATGCTAATGTTCTTTGAGTGCGGCCTGCAGGTATAAAGTATTACCACTGACATATGATGCAAAGATTTGGTTTTATTAAGCTAGAGTTTAAGAAATCATCAAAAAGGTACTTAGAACACTTAAGTCATAAAAACAGAGGCATTCCCAAAAAGAGGAGCATGCAAGTTAAGTAAGTTCCAAACTACAGGGGCATTCTTGATCTGCAGGCTTGCAGTATGAAGTTGGTTCATCCTCGTAATCAATGATTACATCCAGCAAATTACTCCTATCCATATAAACAGCAACAGCAACAGCAACATCAACATGGTTCCCATCATATTGAAACCTCAAAACCTTTTCATCAACCCCCATTTTGCAAGAAATTAAACCCTTTTAATCAACACCCAAATTTATTTGAATTTCAGCAACAATTCAACAAAAAACAGTAACAACATTCACTCTGTACATTTAGAACTAAAAACAAGTACATCAATTTGTTAGTTTATATTAATCAATATAATTTTAGCTTCGGAGCTAACCATATCAATGTTGTAAAAGTTTCAAACTTTTGGAAACTTCCTGTTAAAGATAACTAAAAACAATTGCTAAACTAATGTAGTGCAGCACAAATCACAAGTCACAAGAGTAATTATACATCTCCAAAGGAAAAATAACCCATCATACTCTTCTATTTCTAAATATAAGAATGTAGTGCAACACTATTATCCATGGTTACAGTACATGACAAAATAGATTATAATGAAGATCAGATGCACTATCATCATTGCACCAAACAAAATATTTCGTGATAGGCAAATTGAAAACAGAATTTTCAAACAATTCTAATCACAACAATTCAAAGCTATGAAGTTCAGTATCAACCAATTGAAAAGCCATAATTTCGTGATAAGCAAATTGAAAACTGAATTGAACAAAGCATATTTTCGTGATTTCCTTTTGTAAAATTGAACAAAGCATGCAAAAAATTTCTCAAATACAAGACTTACAGATGGTAGTGCAGAATTGTCCCAGAGCAAATCTCGATCAACCTTCGGTGGTGGTGCAGAATTGTCCAAGACCAACCAAGAAAGCAGAGCAACGAAGAAGATGGGTTTTGGTTTTGTTTTGTTTTGCTTTCTATTTTGAGCAGTAGCAATAGGGAGGAAAGTGAATGGGTTTACGTAGTTAGGTTAGTAATTAGGTTTTAATGTTTTACCTTTTTATTTTAAGGGATCTAACTCAACATAACCTAACTAATATAATGTTTCCTAACTTTTTGCTAACAGTAGAGTCATGGTAGCAATTAGGGTGTAATTATAGTGGTATTAGTTGGACAATTCTTAAAATTTGGGTACCAAATGGAATTTGCAAAAACTGAGTGGTACTAGATGGAATTTCCCAAAATAAAATCCTAAATGACATAGACTTGACAGGAAGAGAAATGAAAGAGCTAGGGGAAGGACTCTCCGACTCAACCTAGAAAACTAGCGTTAAATGACTATGCCCCGGCGTTATTTAGGCACTTTCCAAGGGGTTGCCGCTATTGCTGACTTTTGCTGCAGGCGGAATTGGCAATCTTCCGTCTTCAACCATATCATGCAGAGTATTCTTTAAGATCCAGCACTGTGATGTCATATGCCCCTTTCCTTGGTGGTACTTGCAGTAAGCATTAGGATCCCACCTCTTGGATCTATTCTCGGGAGCAGGGTCTGGAGTAGGGCCAATAGGCTGAAGTGCTCCCTTTGCATGAAGTCTAGTGAAGGCTTCTTCTAGGGACATGCCTAAAGGTGTGAATGTTCTTTGAGGCTTTTGATAACCTCTCTTTTTAGTAGCTATGGCATTGACCTCATTGCTTTTGGAACTAGAAGGATTATTGTTACTCTTCTTGAAATAGTTGTTGTTGTTACCCTTGTTCTTGTTCGCTTGTATCTCCTCCTCAATCAGCAAGCCTACCTTATAGAGCTTCGTGAAAGACTCTATGGGTTGAAATTTGATATGATTCCCATACTTAGGCTGCAGGTTACGGATCACCAGGCGGACTTGATCCTCTTGAGATGGCCTGTTAATCATTTGTGCAGCTTTATCCCTCCATCTGTTAAGGAAGGTGAAGAAGTCTTCGTTAGAGTTTTGTTTGGTTAACTCCAACTCACGAAGGCCAATGGGAAGCTGAGTATTGTATACATATTGTTTGTGGAACTCTTCTCTGATGTAGTCCTAGTCATTCAGCTTGGCCTTATTCAGTGATCTGAACCACTTGGATGGATGTGCATCCAAGGTCAAAGGAGAGAAATAAGCAAACAGGTCCTTGCTCATGTCTTTGAGAGCCATAGAGATGGAAAATGCTCTCAAGTGATCATCTGGGTCTTCGACCCCCTTGAATTTTGGAAGGTCACCCAATGTTACCTTTTTAGGGAGCTTGTCCCTCGGTTCGGGATCAATGATGTCATGGCCATGAGCCCGACTCTCGAGTGCGAGATTGGTGGATCAATTGCTCGAGTTTTTCAAACCTCAAATCCGTGTTGGTCTTGATTGGTCGTGGCGTGTCGCCTTGCTCGTCTTCTTCGGTTAGCTTCTCTCTCAGTGCCTTAATCTCTTTATCTTGTTCCTCAAGATGATAGTTCATCAGTTGAAGTTGAGCCATGATGGCAGTGAGTTGTTCATTAGCGGCTCCCATTTCAGATGATGATTCAAAAGAGTCGGAGGATTCGTCTGAAAAGGTTAGGATACGCTTGACGAGTCTGGGAGTGGGTCGACCTTGTTGCCTTTCTGTCGGACGTTCCCAAGTTATAATCTCACGACCTGTCCTGAACAGAAATCGAATGGACCTCGTGAATTTTAAGAAATAATGTTTTCGAAATGAGAAATGGAGATGTGAAATAGAAATAGGAGATGAGAAATGGAAATGGAAATGGAAATGGGAAATGAAAATGAAAAATGATTTTGAAATAGAAATGGAAATGGAAATGGGAATGAGAAATGATTAGGAATGGGTATGGTTATGGATTTAGTATGGGCTTGACCATGATGGAGCCATGGGCCTAACTATATGCAAATGCAAACATGGGTCTGATTTGGACTATGCAAGCATCGGATTGGGTTTTGGTGATGATAGGAGAGACTAGACTTTGAACTTACGGGTGAGCAAGTAGGCTACACTTTAAGGAAGCCCGGACAATAAGAGAGACTAGACTCGTAACTTAAGGCAAGCAGGCTATGCAACTAGACTTTGAACTTACGGGTGAGCAAGCAAGCTAGACAACTAGACTTCGAAACTTACATTAAACTAAGCAGGCTAGACTCAAAAATTGCCTATGTGGACTTATAGAATGTTAAACCTTGAACTTACGGGTGAGCAAGTAGGCTAGACAATAAGGAAGGTCGGACAATAACAGAGACCAAACTCTTAACTTAAGGCAAGCAGGCTAGGCAACTAGACTTTGAACTTACGGGTGAGCAAGCAGGCTAGACAACTTGACTTCGAAACTTACATTAAACTAAGCAGGCTAGACTCAAAGATTGCCTATGGACTTAAGGAATGCTAGACCTTGAACTTACGGGTGAGCAGCAGGCTAGACACAAAAATTGTCTATGGACTTAGGGAATGCTAGAACTTGAACTTACGGGTGAGCGAGCAGGCTAGACACAAAAATTACCTATAGGCTAGACTTTAAGGGATGAACTTTTATAGTCCTACGACTGAATTTTTATAGTCCGAAGACTGACTAGGGTTTACATGGAGATGCAAACTAGACCTAGGTTATGAATTGACACATAGGTTTGACTTGGACTGGGAGATGCACATGGGCTTGACATTGGAGTTGGACTAGGATTGGACTTAGAATGGGATAGACTGGGATTAGACTTGGACTGGGCTTGACATGGACTGGGCTCACATAGAGATGCACATGGGCCTATCTTTGACTTGAACTAGACTTATATGGGCCTAAGATGGACTCTAATGCTCGCGGGCCTAATATGCATGCATGGACTCAAATTTTGATGGGCCCTATATGAATGCAAAATGGATTGGATTTGGATAATTGGATTGGATTGAATGAAGGTGTTTGGAATGAGCTTAGAATTTTCGAAATTCATTTTGGAAAGGAACCCCTTGTTTTATCTTTTGTTAGGAAAAGATGATGGAATATTTTTTGTAAAATTCGTGTATATGATGGTGTTAAGTAAATGCTTTTGAAAAATAGTAGAATAGAATAGGGTGTAGGATTGATTTTGAAAAAGATTTTTGAAATTGTTGAATATGGTAAGGTAGGATTGACAAGGAAGATTAGTTGAACAGTAGGGAGAAGGTGGGAAGAGGTAGACATGCATGACAACTCTAACTCTATAATGACCACTTTAGATGCATTTTTTAGGACAGACTTGACCTTGCATGAAAAGACTGAGTTTTTTGAACTAAGTGGGATTCCTAAAATGACCATTTTTTATTACGCGAATGCAGACAGATCGAACATAGGACCGAACATAAGATCGACCACTACGACGAATAAATCAAGGAAAAGCATGCGATGCACAGACTGCGTGCCACGCAGCATTGCTGCGCGCAGCGCACAGTCGTGCATCTGGCGCGGGAGTGGTGCGCCAGGCGCAACTTAATACGCTTGGCACACTACTCCCCCGACACGTTTTTCGGGGATTTAGTCGAAGTTTTGGCCGATTGATGATTTTGTTTAGACGCGATTTTTAGGAACGACGCATAATAATGACAAATTGACAGGATAATAACAGGCAAGAATTGCAATCATAGGCAAATGTCATATAACATGGATGTAAAAGTTCCAACCTAAAGTCCAGTTCTATGTTTGAAACTATTGGTCAGGTTTAGGTTCAGTCTGAAAGGGTCTATGACTAAGAGATTGATCCCACGCTTCGTACCCCCCTGCTTAAAGAGGTGGCCACGTGTAAGAGGCACTCCGGCTCTAAGTCAGAACAAGAGAACAATGCCATGGTTGGGTAGGTTTGCTTATGACTAAGATCCAACACTATCGCTCAGGAAGCTTTTTGGAAGGACAAAGCGCAAACCCCCCGGGGGTGACCTCACACATAGAACATGTGCTAATGAGGCAATGTAGATTGTCCTTATGGTGGCTGAACAATAGCCTTGCATATGCAAAACTGTATATTATTCTAAGGCATAAGAATAAGAATGAATCGTATTTTTCAAGTTTCACCCACTCATTTAAAAAAAATAGGACTTTAACACTTTTCGAAATGGTTTTGAATGGCTTTTCAGACTGCTCTGCCCTCGGGTCGAACCAATTAAGACAGCGGTATGTTTCATCATCAGATCCTTAAATGGGGAGACACGATTATGTGTCTATAGTAATCTAAACTTATGATCACTAGAACATGAATTGATCAGTTTAACTATAACTACGTAATTATCTATGCTTTGATATTTATATATATCTATATAATTAAGATGCTTATGAGTTTCAATGATTATAACATGTTTAGTTTAATGAATGAATGTTGCCTTGTATTTTTCCCGAACGGAAAATACGGCAGTAGCGCACCGACCATCTAAGTTCCGCTGCTAATGATGGATTAATTAACTTAAATATGATGTTTAGAGGTCAGGCGTTACAACCTCAACCCCTAATTAGGTCTACTTCTTATTTTCAGTTTAGTTAAGTTAAGTTAAGTTCGTTCATTATTTCGATTATTATAATTTGATTTTATTATTATTATTGTTATTGTTGTTGTTGTTGTTGTATTTTTATATCTTTATTATTATTATTTTATTTTTATATTATTATTATGAATTATTATCATTTATTATTATTATTAATATTATTATATTTATTATTCATTATTATTGCACTATTAATTACAATAATAATAATTATTATACTAATTATTATTATTATTCTTATTTCAATTATAATAATAATAACAATTATTAATTACTATTATATTATTTATTATTATTAATATTAATATTAAATATTATTATTATTGTTATAATTTATTATTATTATTAGTAGTATTATTATAATATAATTATTATTAGTATTATTATTATAATATTATTTATTTATTATTATTATAATATTTATTAATATTAATATTAATTATTATTATTAATATTAATATTAATTATTATTATTATTATTATTATTATTATTATTATTATTATTATTATTGTTGTTGTTGTTGTTGTTGTTGTTATTGTTATCATTATTACTATTGCTGCTATTATTATTATTATTATTATTTTAGTTCAGTTTCGTTCAGTTCAGTTCCTCTTGATACAAAAGAACGGGGCCTTATTCCATGTAACCTTCTAAAATACCTAGAAAAACCCCTAAGATTCTAATCCCCTCTCTTATACCCCGGTTCTTCCTCCCAAAATTTACACAATTTCCTTTTTCCCCACTATACTTACCGCCACTGACATTAAAAATATCTATCTCTGTAGTGGAGGCCACCTTATGGTCCTTATCCGATGCCTTATTCTTGATTGATTCTTATTCTCCCCTATCTTTGTTCCGATTTGCAGAGAGAGCAAGATCGACTTCTGGTATTCACACGTAAAAAGGAACAAGCTAAGTGGAAACTGCATAAAGCTTTAAGCAGATTATCATGATTCACGATTCATGATTCTAGTTCTTCAGAGAACCTACAAAAGTAGTACATAATATTCTGCCTATTAATAAAATTGGCTTGTATCGTTTTATTTACTCAGTGGTGTTATAGTTTTTTAGTCAGTGTATTTCTTGCTATAACAATTAACAACTTTGTGCCATATTGGAGAATCAGATGCTTCACAAGCGGTAGTGAGCAAAGTAGGCTTTACTGTTAGATGTTCGATGTATAATCACTTCAAATTTTGCTCCCTAATTTGAAAAGAATAAAAATTCACAGTAAAATAGGACGTCCAGGTGGAATATGTTATGCACTTATGCATATGTTGTCTGTTGATACGTGCATTAGCATATGAATGATGAACCTATTAGAGCAACCACAATGACAAGTTACAAAAGTTGTAGGTTGGTTTCAATCTATCTCAATGATTCAATCTACAACAAACCTATTACAGCAACCACATCAGATCTTCAAACTGCATCATTTCGAAGCTACAATCTATCTAAATGGAAAGCCACAACTACGTGTGATTTTGGTAGGTCCCACATGTCATTACCATTTCAACAATTTTTACCATCCATACAATCCCAAAAAATTACTTTTCTACAGTAAAATATTCCTCAGAGATAATTGAAAAATGCAAGTGGGCCACGAAAAAGCAAATGAAAGCTTGTTGCTTCTACAGCAACAAGTCTCCCGAAAACAACAAGGTAACTTTTGCTGCAATGGTGGAGCTACTAGCTCCAAGAGTTGAAGAATTGCAAGCGAGACCATTTCATACACCGCTTGCAGTTGATCTTAGACACCTAATATTTAATAGGTAATTGTTAATTGAACTTGAGTATCCCTTGTTGACTTTTGATGGGCAACAACACAATATTTAAACTTATAAAAAACTTATTAACCTTAAACATATCTTATTTTGTTGAAAGTTAGTTTTTCTTCAATAAGTGAAAATAAAGTAAGCATGAAAAAGACTTCAGATAGTGATTGATTACAATTCAAATATACAATGCAGCACATTTGGAGAACTATTGGTTTAAGTGTTCTACTGACGACCCTTTGTGAGATTTTTATATATATAAAAGTGTTACAAGCACAATAATTCCCAGAAGATATCATTAGGATATGCAATTATTAGTCCTTTCTATCTCTCTCACGAGAAGTGAGTCCTATGCTGAAAATATCATATTATGACCAATATAATAAAGCAGTAGTCAAATTTTTGAAATGTTAGTTGGGTTTTGAAAAGATAAACAAACATAACAAGACATTCTTGATCTGTAGAAAGTTATCGAGGTCTCTAATTAGCTGTATATTCTGCATTGCATGAAATACTAGAGAACTAAGGTTTGCCATCCACAAGTCAAGCAAAGGATGAGCTCTCATTTGAGAATACAATTTACAATTGCGGTGCAGCAAGAAAAACTTAGACGCATGTGTAAAGAGAAGATCTAGAACTCTTAACAATAAATAAAGATTGAAAGATAATCTATTTCGAAGCTGTGACAAAACTGTTCTTGTGTGATCAGACTATCTGGGATCGCATTGCAGACGAATAATTTTCTTCTCGCATACAGCTATCTACCAGCAAGCCCACAAAATTTTTAACAATAAACCCTAGCACTGATTGGAAGTTTGCTCAACTAAATTTGCCAATTTCCATCTTCTTCTTAATTGCCTTTTGTCCATGATAAACAAAGGAGTCTATAATCCCCGAGACGGTGAAAACACCTGAATCAACACGCGAAAACATAAGGCAGTTAACGTACTAAAGCCAACTGTTAAGACAGTAGATTAGTGAAGTGATTAGACTGGAAACTGAAGGGTGTCTTTTGGACTGCAGAACAGTGAAATGTTACCTCCAACTATTGCACAAACATTTGTCAAGAAGTGTAAAAAAGAAACATGTTCCTCTTTGAAAGTCACCTAAAGCAAAAAAAGAGTATTAGAGCTTTATGACAACTCTTTGAAACAAAACAACAAGCTAAGATCCTGTTCGTTATTGTTTTTTGTTAAAACAAAATTGTGGAAACAAGAAAATGTTAAGCATTACTGTTAGTTTACAGTTTTTTGTTTTATGTGCAAAAGTCGTACGATATAATATAAGGGTATGATAAAATTATAATTAGTCAATACTTATTGTAAACATGTCAATTCTGAAAACTAAGAACATAAACCTAGGAATTACTTTCTTTGTTTTTGGTTTTAACAAAAATGAAAACTGGAAATAAAAAACAATAACGAACAAGTCCTGTTTCCAGTTTTTTGTTGTCTGTTTTCAAAATTGACATGTTTAATATAAGTATGACTACTTTAAAATACATTACACCCTTTATATCATAGGGCTTTTACATTCATAAAACCAAAAATTGAAAATTGATAGTGATCCAGAACGGTAAAGATATAAATTGTCAGACCAATTATAGATGTTTACCAGAAATCAATATAGGAGGAGACTTTATTCAGCTTGTAGATATGAACTCACCTTGATTGGAGAGAGATCATAAAAGAAGAAAACTCCAGGTAGAGTAGAAAAGTGACCTGCACTAGCACTCTTGAAGTGCTCAGTCACAGAAAACTGCAAGGACCAAAATAATTTATGTCATTATGTAGCAACACCTAAATGCTCCGTAATGATTGAAACCAAAATATACCTGATTTGAATTTATAGTATGCCCATTCACATCTGTGTACACAGTAGGTACCACCTGTAAAGCATTAAAGTTCAGTTCTGGTAATGGGGATGCTAAATTGAGCGATCAAGCAAAGGAAGAGGCCCGGAAAAGAGAAAAAAAAAAGGAAGGAAGCTCAAGCTAAATCACTAAAATTTCGGTAGTACATCAAGGAACAGTTAACAAGTCACAGCTAGCAGCAATTTTAAATATAAAAAGAACAATCCAAAAGGTGTTGAATTACAAGTAGCTAAAAACTACAAACTGCAAGTAACGAATCACAGAATGAATTGTAAGCTAAGTGCCCTACTATTTTGGTAAATCAGGTATATGTGTGTTTGGAAGATGCGAGTGCAGGCAAAGAGCACCAATGTCTAAATCATGATAGATCCAGGAAGAAGCATCAATAACAGGCCTAACTAACAAAATGGAAAACTCGGATATGAAGATTAAAGCCACATGACGAATTATCCCTTTGCATGATGCAAAGATTTTGCCAGCAAAAAACATCAGCGACAAGATTTCCTTCCAAAGGATAACATCTTATGTACTACCTCCGTTTCAAAATAGATGACACGGCTTGACTTTTGTACTATTCACACACTCTCCTTTGACCGTATTTTGTGATTTGTACGTACGGAAAAATAGTCATGTGGGATCTTGTTAGATTTGGCTTGATATACACTTTCAAAATATCAATTTTTTATAATTTTTACAATTAGGGAATTAGAGATATTAATAGTTAAAGTTATGCATTGGTAAGCGTGCCTGGAGAAGTGTGTCAAGTATTTTGAAAAAGAGGAAGTATAAGATAATGTAATCAATATTCAAGAAGTCAAGAAAAGTGTAAGTCGTACAGTTGTTGCATGGAATACCAGAAGTTCCCTAGACAAGGAAGCAGACTAATTAACATAAAAAGCTTAATCAGACAAAGAAATGCAGCACATTGGGACAGTAAGGTGAATTGTAAGAAAAGAGAGCATCGAGTGCTCATGGAAGCAGACTAACCTTGAGGAAGTATTGGTACATCCCATTTGGTGTGTTGTGTGTCCAATGCACACTAATTTAGGCAAAACCCATAATCAGAAAACAAATTGTGGAAGAACTAAAGCACTTCAATTACACTCCAGTTTACGCAAAAAGGAATAAAAAGACGGGAAATGGAGGCCTACCCGTCAAGTGGGTTGACAACACCAGGAAAATAGTCGCCGAAAGTCAATCTATTGATCGTGTGACTTATCTGTGTAAACATTATATAAGACATTTATTGTCATCTTTAATATGTCAGCAGAAAATTATAGAAAATTGCAAACGAAATGCTTTAGAACAACAGTTGGAAAAAGAAATCATTCCATAGAAACAAGATAGCATCACCAAATATGACTTACATTGAAACTATCCTTTTGAAATGCCAATAAGTCATGGACATGAACTCCTGATTGTTGAAAGCTTTTTCCAGGTGCAAAATGAAAATTTCCAGCCACCTTATTGACTTCCAAAAATCCATAAATATTACATCCTTCACCTTCTTCATCCTTAACTTTTTGAAGAAATCCTTCCCTTTTACACTGAAAGTCACAGGTAAATAAGATAATATTAACAGAAAATGATGTGAGGATTGACAGTGGTGTTCTTTCACAAGTTACAGATACCTTCACATAAAAATGTATCCTAAGAAGTAAGAACACAATTGTAGTTCAAATTAACCACATATATGGAAAATAAAGAAACAAATAGGGCAGAAAATTCGCCACAGAAACAAATAGGGCAGAAAATTCACCACCCTACAGAACATTATTCCCCGGAAATATATTGCATATAGCTACTCCTGCATCAAACAATGTTCAGTGAGGAATTTTTCAAACCAGGATAATTTCATGCAAGTGTTAAAGAAACTAAGACAAATGCTGCTCCTGCAGCAGATACACATTTATGCCAGTCCTTTCTATTTAGACCTACAACTACATCAACTAATGGATATAGGGTCACGCAGGGGTTAAAGCATCCATACATTCCTGAGAAATCCACAGTGAAGTCCTTCCAAAATAAGTTCCAATCATTTTGCAGACAACACTCCAATCAAATAGCAATACACCAAGTAATACTGTCATACATTTAGCTAACAGACCTGGTCGATTAAATCAGGATTTGAAACTGCCCAGCCTTTCTTCCTATAAGCTTCACGAACATCTTCACAAGAGTTGCAACAGTCATCATCCGCCTGCAAAGATACAAACAAAAGGTCCAACTCAGCAAAGAAAGAAGTATATTCAAATAAACAGCGAATAAAGCAAGCATATCATCTTGAGAAAGTTTAAATCTCCTCAACCATTTACAGATACCATGTTATGAGATAAATTTTAAAGGAAGCTGAGGATGAATTTGATTGCTAATACGAGAATTACAAAAATTGAAATGATATTCAGGATTTTGAGAGGCTTGGTTCTATCCCAGATACAACTAAACTAAATGAAACACTCCATAATATTCATGCCTTTAACTCTCACTAATATCTTATACTTGTAGAGCTAACTCCCTTGCTTTTTCTCCAAGCCAAACTAATTATGTTGTACTTCCAATATTACCCCTTGCCTATACCCAATACGTAAGATGCCAATGGACTACAAGCCCTGCAGTAGTAAGCAGAGCAATAATGTGATAATTCAATGACACAGGAGTCCAGGTCGACAAACTCTTCAATGGACAGGAATCAATAGATAAACTAGAGTTTGCTTCATTGCAACCAGTACTTGCTCTTCTTAGATAAACAGTAAGGACAGCAGAGACACGCTTTTGTTCAATCCCGCAAACTCAGGCTCAGTCACATCTTCAATCAACTCAGTCAGTATATTCCCTGCTAATACTTCAAGTCATCAACTAAACTAGAGATCTCTGCAATGACCAACAATAGGCACTACCACCTGGCAGTGGCGGATTTAGGGGGTACAGTGGGTGCAGCTGTACCCCCATTACTTAAAAAAAAAGAAAATAAAGTGGGCCAAGGGGAAAAAAATTGATCCAGTACCTTCTTTCTTTCCTCACGCTGACACGTCAGCTCTTTCCTATGTTGCTCTGATGCTCTGTCAAAATTTCCTTCTCTCTCTTCCCCTGTCTTCCTTCTCTCTTTCTATTTCCTCTTTTTCTCCTTCCATTAATCACAGGAGGTGACTAGTATTAACCGGCGAGAATGAAGAAATTGCAGCGTTTTTTCCAGTCACTCCCAGTATATAAGTACCGCCGTGAGTGTTTATGCGGCAGTAGGCAGTGATGCTTAAGTGCTTGCCAGAAAATAGAAGGTAAAAAAAATTTTTCTTCAAAAATATATATTTATCAATTTATGGACTTCCCACTCGTGGAAAATAGGGATATGGAGATTCGACTATGGTTATTTTTTTTTATAGAAGTCTGAATGTATGATTTTGATCTTATAGAAGTCCATTTTAATCATAGTTCGAAAATGCGGTTTCGGTCACGGATGCGGGAACGGTCACGGTGATGCGGGAACGGTCACAATGATGCGGGAACGGTCACGGTGATGCGGGAACGGGGATGATGCGGTTTTCGTACCGCCAAATATCGGCTTAGACCATTAGATATCCCTTGAACCCGCCTAAAACACGGTTTTTTTACACCTTTATGATGCGGGTAGTATCGGTTCGGTAGATTTGAAAACCTTTACGACACGGGCAATACGATACGATGCGGTCTTGTTTTGACACGTAGATTTTTATAGACATTTGATATTGTGAATTGAAATTATTTGAATTGAAAATTGAAATTAGAAGTTGTGAAATTGAAATTAGATGTTGTGAATCGAAATTAGTTGAATTGAAATTAGATGTTGTGAATTGAAATAAGGGACTTTGGAATTAATCTCTAATAATATGTTTACTTTATAAATGTTAGAATTGGAAGATGAAAAACAAAAGTTTTAGAATTTTTTATTGGAAGGAAGGCGGAGGAAAATCACATAAGTCTTCAACTTGATCTTCTCCAACATCAAAGGAACCTCCAATCAATGAAAGCAGTCATATGCACTTGTAACTTTTACTTATTTGAAACTAACATATTCCCGTCACTTTGAATTAGTTGTAATTTATGTAGGTTTGGGAATGGGAACGACCCAGACTCAGTTGGATACGACCCATTTTTAAGGGTCTGAGTCTAGAATTTTGAGCCCCATTAGGTCTTGGTCGGATCTAGGACTGGACCCATTTTTTTTACATTATATATAAAGAACAATAAACTTTTTAACCTAAATTTAAATTTAGAGTTATTCATGCAGCCGTTGAGTCAACTGACTCAAGTTCTCAAGGCCTCAACTTCTCACTCTATCCATTGTCAACCGGAACTCAAGTTAATTTGTTGACGTTTTAATTTGGAATGTTTTGTAGAACAATTAGACTATGATTTTGGTCTTTTATCATTTTAATAACTGAAAAAACGGAAGTAAAATAATCGCGAGTTTGAAAAACAATGAAAAATCCTAATAAGCTTGAGACTTATCTTCGACCTTTTTTGGACCCATTGGATCTAGGGGCAAAGGTCCGGATTTTTTAGATCATGTGGGTCTGGGTCCAAAACAAAATTTACGGGTCTTGTTTGGCTCGACCCTCCCCAGGTCCTGCCAATGCCCATCCCTACCCGGATGTCAAGTTCAAATGGTATTACTTACGATTGTTCTTACTAATATAATTCCTCTGTCAAATATTAGTTGCAAAATGAGGGGGAGGCACAAATTTTAACGAGAGGAATGGGATAGAGAAATAAAAAGAGGAACCCATGTGACGAAGAGAGAAATAGAAAGAACCTATCACCAAATGAAGTAATGGTGCAACTAATCTGAAAATTCCAGAAAAGGGGAGTGTTGCAACTACATTAGAGCTGAGGAAGTAGTTGATTTCTAGGACATGTTCTTGAATTTCCAGGTTATAGGTCTTGTTTAAGGCAATGCTTTTGGCCAATAATAAGGTAATGTAGCTAGATGTTAAAAAAATGTCAAACAAGAGAATTTGCCAATATTGGCCAACTATTCAGCTACCATAACTCCATTAGTAGCTTCTGGTTTTTGCAATTAATTTATTAACAGAGGTGAATTTGCGAAACATCTCTATAGATGGCAGATGCTAAAAAGGCTAACACTAATCCACTTGGTCAAACAAGCCAACAACTAATTGGCAAAAACATCATAGTTTTAACTTAGTAATTTTCTCAAATACCCCCATCAACTCAACTCCAAAAATGCTTTGAGCTCCATCAAACCTTAGGTATCCGTATGGCCCTTAGACTAAATTCCCCACCCTCCATCCACACTCTTCTTAAAAGATATGAGGGCTTTTTTACTTCAGCTTGTAGGCTGTGTCATCATATACCACCTCAAGCTCACAGTAAAATTCACAACGCTGCCTGTGGACACTAAGATGACTGGAATTAAACTCGACCGTTCCATATGTAACAGTCGTCATGTAACTTATTTTGAACTTGTCATTCTGCAAAATGTCGTTACACAGCGCAATGATAAAAATCACGTTCTCACCGTGTTGTCCTTTACGTAATGATGACTCATTCGCGTTAAAACATTATTTTCCCATTAAGTCCATTCGGTGTCAAAATTGGGCAAATAAGAAGAGAAAAGGAAAGCATATATGGCAACTGGAAAACAACAAGCACACAACAAAAGGGAAAAGAACATTGTGTGTGTCATCAAGTTTATGTATATGAATTTTGTCTAGTATATTGAGACAACCTGACAAGTCTAAAAGTCAAGGCAGTATATGACACAGCCTACAAGTTGAAATAAAAAAGCATACCGCTTCAGCGCCATAACATGAGCCACAGTAAGTCTCATTATGTTCCAATCTGCCACCATGTCTCTGTAAAGGCTTTTCAATCTGCATCAAAATAAAAAAAAACAAAAAGTCAGCATGAATCGATAAAATAGGAGAAGCTTAGCCATTCCTTTTTGACTGGTTGCAAACCTAAGAGAAACAATGAGCATCTGGCTCTACAGAAGATTGTTTAAAATTATTCCTTAAGACTTCAAGCTATTTTAGACTCAATAGATTTTGTAATGTACACTAGTTTCAGGTTCCACTGAGAAAATAATCATTAGAAAGCAAAGCTTCTTGCATTTTCCTGTTTTTCAAATCTCCGTTCTTAATTAATCTACATACTTTGCTTTTCACCATAACCAAGGAAAAAGTAGAAAGTATGAAAGGAGCGGAAATTCATAAAAGAGGAAGAAAGAAGAAAAGTAATCCAAAATACATCACAAAAGGGTTTGTCGGACAAAAGGTATACGACCCCACGTCCTAAAATGGTATTAAAACAATGTGTAAATCAAAAAGAGAAACAGTCCAAAAAGGAAAGCGTGTAGATTAAAAATTGAGCACGAGGCTACTAGCTAACCCATAGAGTCACCATTCCAACTACCAAGCTAAGATTGGTCCACTAAAGGAAAACTTTCCAATAATGGTTAAGTTTCCTTTCCAGCAAGCACCTTTAAACAATAGTATTAATTATTATGAAAATGACCTAGAATTCCTCTCAAATAACCAGAGTGGTGAAAGTGACGGATGGCGGTGCAATGGGCAAACCAGTGTTACCTAATTCCCCTACCCCCCCTTCACCCTGAATCGTGTTTTAGTGCCTCCGTTCCAAAACGCAATTCGGTTGCGTACCAAATCGGTGGAGTACGCGAGCTAAATCGAGGAAATTGTGTTCCAAATACCTTGTCGACACTTTCTGTTTGGATGATAAGATAAATGCTAAGCATGGGACTTAATTTACGTAAATTCTAGATTTAGGGTTTGAAAAAAAAACCTCATTATGCTAATTGAAGAGGAAATATAACAGATTTAGTGTTACAAGGATAGGGCTTTAGGAATATTAAATTGAGTAGAATGAAGTGTGTAAATCGCCGCTTAGGAGTGATAAGTTGTCTTCTCCAGTGACGGTGAAGGTCTTCGTTTCTGAAAATCTAGTTATATCTTTCTTTCTCCTTTTTTTTAAAAAAATTTCCTTTTTGATTTCTAATGTAATGGGAGGTTTTCACAAATAGGTGGGTTCTTTTTGAGGATTCGTGTAATGTACTGATGTTTGATTTTCTTGGCTGCCATCTTTCCCCCTAATCCCATTATCCACGTGGTACACAATAAGGTTGGGAACATAGGTAGTTTTTTTTAACAGTTGTTTATTAATCCCATTACCTACGTATTATGATCCCAAAATCCCGTACAAAAAAAACCCCTCCGATCCGACTTCCCCGACTAGTGAATAGCGTTCCTATAACCATTATGCAATCCGAGGCGCTCTGCGAATCAGGTAACACAGGGGGAAACAATTGGTGGTGGGGAGCCACAACATGGTCCAAATCAAGGCATCAATGTAGAAAATAGTTCAAAAATTGATTATCGTGGTTACTTTAGTGGCTTCATGTTCTAGTGGAAGGAGGATTCATCAACCAATAGATGGTGGAAAATTGAAGCAGACCAGTGAGATAAAGTGGTGATGAAGCAAGACGTGGGAAGTAGATCAATTGAAGGATTAGGAATGTTCACGGGTGGTTATCCCAGCGATGGTCAAGGCGGATTTTCCGGCAGAGAATTTTTTGGTGGGACAATCAGAGATCAAAGAGCCTTTGCAGGTGGTAGAACTCATGGCAGATCTAGACACCTAGTATTCTAGTAGGTGGATCAGATGACCAAGGCACTGCAGCCTCCCCAGTGGATTTGGTGTTTATTCACTTGTATTCATGTGAGAAACTGTAATGGTGGTCAAGGTGGCTTTTCCGGCAATTTAATGGTCCTGAAGAATGGTGGCAATTAAGAGGAACTTGCAGAACGATGGGCTAGGGACTTCAATGGAGTTCCAACATATGTTCGGCTGAGTGATGAATGAAGAGAGCGGTGTTACCTAATTCCCGAATTCCCCCGCGAATTGCGAATTGAGAAAAGCGAATTATGGTCGGTTTTGGTTCATTTTTTGCCCATTTTGGGCGAATTGGCGAATTCAAAAGGCGAATTAGATAGCAAATTAGGTAACACTGGAAGAGAGATCTCTAGCAGAAAGATGTGGTGGGGTATCTTAAGGAGTTTATTGAGCTCTTATTACCCATAGACAATATTCCATAACATGATGCCATTGGAACTCTATAAATGGTGTAACATGATGACATCAAAATTATGCTTACAGTTCTTCAGGCCTCATTCTTGGACCAGGTAGAGGATCCGTCCATTAAGTTTGTGGAGAAGCTAAAAACGGCTCTGCTAATAAGAGTGATGTCAAGCCCATTTCTAATTTACCCAATTTTAGGAACTTCCTCATGTGTTCACCCCATCATACGATAGGAACCTGTATCTATTTTATCCACTTTTCAACCCATTTAATCCACCTCTCATTTCACTTCCCCACGCAACCCATGCGATGACATCCACTTCTAACCAATTTCTAGTGACCCCAACCAACCTTTAAAAATTATCTCTCCTTGTTCCTCCAACTCACTAAGGTCAATGAAGAAGTGCCCACATTTGACTTTACGAATTTAAGGCCCATTCTTTCCACGAAATTGTTTAAAACAATTATTCGACCCTTCGGCTTCAACTCCACCACACCCTACATTTATTAGCACCATCCAACATTTCAAATTAAATTGTCAATTTTGTTCCAACAACTAACAAATTTACCATCTCAATCCCAACACAACTAACTCCACCCACAAGCCACAACCGAACACCTATCTCTCAACAATTAATGAATGTTTCTCTCCTTGATACGCTAGTCCAGGCATACCAACACGCTCCATAAAGGAGTGGCAACTCAAAATGAAACATGGCCTCTGTTTAGAAAGTGATGGAGAAGTGGCAGGCTGGCCATAGTTCCCAATGTAGAGAAGATGAAGCTATACACTATCCCCCTCAAGGACATGGTAGAAGTATGGGTGACTGGGGCAAAAGGAATGAGTACCACAGATGTTGGATTATGACCTTATTTGCTGAAGGGAATTAGAGGAATGAGTGCGACAGATGTCGGACATGGTGGAAGTATGGGCGATTAGGGGAAAAGAAAGAAGTAGAGAATTGATCAGAGGAGAGAGACGAAAAGGAAATTAGAGCACCTATAGATAGAGAAGTTGGGAGAGAAAATTCTGAAGAGAAAAAACTATCGAGCCTTATTTGTTGTTTTAGTTGATTTGTTTCAAGAGGGAATGAAGCCTTTAGAGAGGTTGAATTATCCTTTAATTTCTGTAGTTTCTTGATTATGAATCCAAAATCTTAATCTTTTTCTCTTAGATTTCTCTCTCCAATATCCAGTTCATAACACATGAATACTCTATGTAGAATACAATCCATAGCATACCATCCTCGATATAGCATATATAAAAGTTGAAACATTTTCTCCAACATTTTTGGATCCAAAAGATAGAAAACCATGAAGAAGAATAAGTGTAATTAGCAAGATACATGGCAGGTACAGAACATTCAGATTCAAAGCAGTCTCATAGTACTAGCAAACTGCTATATGATTCTTCGGGATTCGATTTTGCTTCATAAATAAGTAAGACAAAGCATTACCAACTCAGGACAGCTTAATGGAACATATGGACCCTTCCTTGTCATGTAAAACCATCTACCCGATTCACCACTAGTGCCAGGGTAACTATGTGCAAGAAAATGTGAAAAATACATTGAACATATCAAGAAATCCAAGCTCAATTTTATCAACTTAGAAGTGAAGAATATACTTATGTTGCTTTCATGTGATAACCTCAGTATGACAATTTCATACTGACCTTAGGAGCACCAATACCCTCTTGTCGTGTCTCTAGCGCATTCCCATGAGAGTCCAATCTTTTTTTGGTTATGTCATGTCTCTGCATATCAAGTAGAACAATGAATAAAGCCAATTAGGAAAATGATGACAAATCATATATCAAAAAATAGCCATCTAGACAAGTTAAGAGTCCCATAAGGTTTAGCAATTCATGGTCCTTATACCAGATATATATTCATCAAGTATGGGACTGACAATTTCATCTAGACAAGATTCATCAGCCGCACTTTCCTAAATTATCAGATAACTGCTATATGTTCCAACAATAAAAGGGAGAATCTAAAGGGACTGAGAATTGTCTGTCATGTTAGATTGGAAATAATTCATCAGCAGCACAATACTCGTTTCCAACAAACTGATCACCCATTACCGTCAACTTAAATTGTCCAAACCCAAGTACCTATGTCGGATGCTTGACCCTCTGGAATAGGTATGAATACTGAATCATATAGCAAAACACAACAGAAGCACAAAACAAGATTGTAGTTCAACTACAATAAACAATGTTATATTTTTTTCAAATCAACACAAGTACCCATGTCGGATGCTTGACCCTCAGACATGGGTATGAATACTTCAGACTCTAACATAGGTATAAATACTTGACACTTCCTTTGCACCTCAAACATGGAACATTTTCAAGAAATAGCATATTCTGGCCCTGGGACACATTTCCATGTCCTACATAAGTATGCATGTCAAAGTATCATGTATAGAGGGCAAATTTCAAAAAACCAGAAACATCAGATATACAAAACAATAGTTTGAAGCATGTGAAGACAATAAATCGCTACTCGGAATACATACTACATCAAGGTGCTGCTCTCCACTAATATCCATAGCATCAAGGCTGAGAATCGAACAAGGTAACGCGGGAAAAGTGACATCAAACTGCATGTTAGGGAAACAAGGTATATGGATTTCATTAGTTAAAAGAAATAAGTCAGTTAAAAACCTAAAAGTTGAGCCACAAATCTTGCGTTGCAGAATGTAACTCAAACTTCAAGCCAAAAAGAAAAAAAAAATTACATTACATTGATGCGTAGAGTTTCTCCTCTCGAAGTATCAACTACTAATTGCGTTTCAGTCACAGCATTCAAATAAAGGCCTGCAATCATATTCAGAATACGGTGTCACTAGAAGAATCGGAAATTTGATGAGGAAAATGAATCTACCAGGAACAAAAATGAACTGTAATTCCAAAACTTAAAGAAGCATTTTTAGAAGCATCTCAAAACCGGCATGTAACTTGTCCCACATTGCCTTGCGAAAATTGAACTGACCTGAACAAACACTAGGACCAACCACAGAGCCGTGCTCCCTCCCTCTCTCCCCCTCCCCCCCCTCTCTCTCTCTCTCGGGATTGTAGCTGATCTTAAAGTTTGAGATTGTAGCTGTTTAGAAAAGCTAATTATCTATAGACTAACCCCAATGAAGGCAAAGACTAATGCTAGAAGACTTAGAATAACTATAAATGTTAACTGCTCGAGAAACTAATGTATTATTACTTGAATACATTGTCCATCAGAACTTGGAATCCACTGTTGGATTAACTATGATAAGTGCATGAATCAGAATTATTTTCAAGGTACAAATTTGCAATGCTCTAAGTACATGTTTAAAATTATACTCGATAAGGTCATTCAGAATGCGCCTACCTTCTCCAGGAGTTTATACAAACAATACATGCATGATCTTATAAGATATTTCACTCCAACAGAAACTCAAATAGTAGTGAAATTGTTATTGAAATTGTTACTATTACTATCTTGGAATCCCCAAAATGTCTTTTTCTCAAATAGTAATGAATGATACTAATTATTATTCTAACAAACCCTTCTTGAGGTGAGGGTAAACTGCACCCAGAAACAGAGAATTCTGATCAAACTACTCCAGTTGGTTCAATCTCTTACTGAACACTGTCCATGAAATATCAGAGATTGGTGGTTCAAGTAATCAGGAGATCAAACTGGAGTCCTGTTGGGATTTAAAAAGGAATAAAGGATAGATACTGCATGACCAAGAAGAATAAATAACTTGAGGTAAACAAGAAAGATGAGTCAATTGCTTTTACCAATAGATTTACTGCTTCAATTCTGATCCAAATTCTTCACGCTGATGTATTTTCCATTAACCAGATGTTATATATTTAATCGCGGGATCTACTGGTTGTCATTTCAGTAATTCCGATTAATAAAACAACAAAATGTAACTCATCAGGAAGATAAAAAAATGTTCTACTACATCACATGGGCTCCCAAATTTTAAGTGAGGCAATTTCACTACTCTCTCCGTCCTAAAATGACAATCACATTTCAATTTTAGTCCATCCCAAATAATACGCCGCTCTCTAGATTTATTAAACTGAAATTTAAGCTTTCTCATACTTCGGTTAATCATAACCTTCACAAAGTATTCCAAAGAAAAACTACAATTGATGTCGTGGAGAAATAAATAATTGAATACTAGCTAAATTCCTCAAAAAAATCCTCAAAAATTATCCCCGATCAAATGTGGCTTATGTAGGGAAGGACAGTATTATCTGGACTTTTGTGCCAGAAGCAAACTCGAAAGTACTTAATAATTGATCTTGAATCAAACCATCCAACAATATTTAGGTCCCTCCACATGCACACTTTGCATTAGAACAGTACAAATACTACCCAACAACATGCTCTGCATTTTGCAAATCCATGAATGAAAGCGTAAAGCTAGCTATCGAGTCCGAGTCCTAACACTTAACATAACCAACGAGATCAACGTCAAGTCGTCAACCATAACAAGGAATTAAGGATGATCCCAAGAATCCAATTTTCAACAGTTCCCCTCCGTATTCATCTTTGCTCCCAACCATTTCAGCCAACTTGATTCTTCAATGAGATTGAACAAACCAAGAGTTGAAATTAGAGCTGGCATCCTCGCCCATTGTATAGCATACTCACCTTTAACCTAACAATATCTCACCTAATAGGTAGTTTACCATCTTACCGACAAAATCCTCATAAGCACAATCCTAACAGTTTCCCTCAATGTTCATCTTTGCTCCCAACACTTTTTGTCAACACCGATTCCGTCAATGAAAATGAATAAACCACCAGCTTAAATCAGAGCTGGTAAGTGGAAATTCGCCTTAAAACTAGCAAAATTTCACCTAATTCTATAGCATATCCACCTTGGTGGTGTGTTCACTTCACCTTAAAAGAATAAGTTTCAAGGCTAATCATGTCTAAGAAGGACTAATCAGGTGTAAAAATAAGGTGAAATCAGGGCGGACCAGGTCCAATCATGTCTAATAAGCTCGGCTTAAAGAAGTTCAGGTGAAGAGAACGCACACTAAAACAAACAAAATTCCACCTCATTAGAAATTCAGCTACCAACTTCTAACCACAACAGAAACAGCTAAAAACTATACCAAATCACATTTCGAGCTAAATCAAACGCGATTCGCATATCGTAAGATGACAATAAATGCAAGATCAAACAAACAAAAAGCAAAACAAATGTAAAAAATAACAATAATCAGAGAAATAAAAAAAAAAAAAGCATACTAAGTTCGGAGAAGAAGAGAAGGAGCATGACGAAGGAAGAAACGAGGGTGATGACGCCACCAGATAAAGTCCTACTATAAAAATCTTCATTGATTTTAGGATATGCATCCAAATTCCGTATCTTATTGATAATTCCGTCCATAATTTCCCAAATTTTCTTCAAAATTTCAAATTCTGAAACCTAATTTTCTTCAAACGCGCAAAAAAAAGCACGTTGAATTCTGATTGAATTGAATTGACTAAACTCAACTCAATTCAATTCAATTCAATTCAGTTCAACCACCTCGTCAAAGAGATGTTGAACGGATCTGAAACATGAATGGAAACTTCTGGATATTTTCTCACTCCTCGAATTTTGAAATGATCGAATTCTGGAATTTGGTTATGGTGAGGTTGAAGAGGAGAGAGAAAGAGGAGGAGACAAAGGGGAGGTAATCTCGCCGGAGAAAGAGAAGAGAAATTTAGAGAGAGAGAGAGAGAGTCGCTACTTTGTCTGCTACGCTGGATCTGCGGTCCAGTTCTGTGCCGTCAAGTTTTCTTTTCTCGGGCCTACATTTGGGTTTTAGATTATTGATTTTTTTGGGGTGAAAGTAGTTGGGCTGTGTTTTTTTGGGGGGTGAAAGTAGTTGGGCTTTTGATATCACGGCATTATGTTTTTGAATACATGTTGCTGGAAAGATAATAGTATACTTCCTAGTTCCTAGTGTAGTTAAGTTGTGTTTCCTTTGTGAAGTATTGTTTAGCAAAGATATCCCTGAGAAGTTTGTTGAAATGTTAAGCAAAGTTTTAGGAATGGGAAACAAAGACAAGCCGGGGAGCTATACAGGATGCATGGTTGAAGTCTATGGAAGATAACTCAGACAATTTCCAAGAGCTCACTCAAGAAATCTCGAAATAGTATCTTCATGGACATTCTCGTACCTTAAGCGAGTTGGAAAAATGATCATAATCCATAGTATTTTATTGGCATGTGCTTCATATGTTATGGCTCTATACATGTGTTCCAGAAAAGATTATGGCCAAAATATCTTTAATCCTTATAAATTTCGGGTAGGCCTCAAGCCTAGATAAGAAGCCCATTTATTGGAGAAAAAGAAGTATGTTGGAAGTGCACAAAAATGATGAGGGCTTGGGAATGAGAAATTTGGATTCTCTAAACAAAGCCATATGCTTTAAGCAAAGCTTGGAGAATGCAAACATATCATCTTTTGTTGATTAGTAAATCTACAATGTAAGATATTCGAAAGAATAATGATTAAAAAAAACTTAGTATCAAGTAGCCTTCATCTTGTTCTTGGGGTGGAAACAGCCCTATGAAGAGTATTTTCAACTAATATGGAAAGAGGCGTCAAGAAAAGAGTAGAGAACGAAAAAGAAACGTCCATTGAGAAGATATTTGGGCAAGGAAAAAGAAAATCCAATACAATCATATTTACTATTCGAGCAGAAAAACCTATTTGGGTACACCAGTTGAATAATTGTTAATTGTAGCGGTTTCACTGTAACACCCCGTATTTTTATACCTATTCAGTAATTATTTATATTATTTTAGTTTGTAAAAAAATAATTAAAAATATTATGTTATTAAATATATTTTGTTTCCCACCTATTGACTTTACCTTAGAAGGAGTCAAAAGCTAATTCCTAAATTTCCTAGGTTAAGTACCTAACTACAATTATGTTAGTATTATAAGGAGAGAGAAAGGAAAAACAAAAAAAAAATCAAATAAAAAGAAGCAAAGGAAAAGAAAGAGAACAACTGCAGTGCTTCACTGTTTCTAACTCTGAACCCATGGGAAACCTTGTTTCCTTTTCTTCAAAATTTTGCTTCAACAACTCCATTAAAGCTAAAAAAAAAAGAATTGCCACCAACACCATTAAATACAAATTGTTGTTCGCCCATCTTCACCATCTCTCGGGTTGTGGATTTGTTTTAGAAGAAGGGAAATTTTGTTCTTGGGTTTGCATTCGGGTCGAGAATCGGATCAAAGAAAAGATTTTCGAGTCCTTTATTGAGTAATATTACTCTTTTACTTTCCCTTAATCAAGTAAGATTCTTTGTCATGTTTTAATTACAGTTTTGGCTTAATTTCGAATTGGGGTTTTGTTAGTTTAGGGTTCTTGAGATAAATTGAATTGGGGATTTTGATTTTAATTATTTGGGTGTGGAATTGAATGAATAGAATATTTATTTAGGTGTTTAGTAGTTAGTTTAGATTAATGGAATGTTAAGTAAACTTGTTGTTCAAAGAAATTTGTGGTGTAGTTCGTATAAGTTACCTGTCAGTTTCGTAAAATGCAGTTTTAAGCAGTTTCTAGGCATTTTTAGCAAAAATACGATTTCACAAAAGTTGTTCGTATTGAACTTTTATCCAAGATAGGCTCAAGAAACGCTTGATTGGGATCTCGTAGGAGGAAGTTATGTCCATTTTAAATTTCTTTTAAAATTGATAAATTGTATAGTTAGTTTCGAGCGTTTCAAGTTTGAATGTTTTCTTATGAATGTTAATTTAATATAAACTAAGGGAGATTTTAGTATTGTTGATATTGATTACTTTGGTAATCAAAGGTAAATGGCAATTTAAGTAAATAAGTTATAAGAATTAGTTATACTTACTTTTATATATAAAAAAAAGGGGATGATGTTTTATAAAACTAAAGTTAATAAAAGCTCATTAACTATTTTAGCCAAATCTATTAATATTTATTAAGTACATGTATGTTATGTTGTAGATCCCGGTTTCATTGGGGAGCCGTTTTGACTGAGCTAGTTGGTTTGCTATAGTTTAAAAGGTAAGATTCCTTACTCAAATCTTTAATAGTTACGAGAAAAGTCTACAAAAGATAAGATTTCAACTAAAACTTTTATTGTTACGAGAAAAGATTATAAAGGTATGTATCTCTCTCGAGTTGAGATTGGTTTGAATAGGAGGATGTTCCTCCTAATACAAACAGTTTGTTTTCAAACCTTGAATTATAGAATAGTTACAGAAAAAGATTTATGGATAGTTTTATGTTTTTGAAACGGTTGGGATTGCCTTTGGGGCGTCTCAAGGAATTGGAACCTTGTCGGGATGGTCTCGACATTTCAGAATAGTTAGGGGGTACGTTGATCAGTACATCGGACTTAGATCTTCTGCTACGGTTTGACCGTTTGTGGGGTGTGCACACTAGGGGTCTTTGTCTATAAGTTATCCGGAGGGCCTAGCTAGCCCAAAGGCAAGGAAAGTTTGTTCCATTCCATAGATTTTATAGTTCCCTCTTTGTGAAGGTAAAGGAAAGAAAGGATTTGTTTTAAGGAAAATAAAGAAAGGATTTGATTTAGAAAGGAATACAAGAAAAGGTTTTATAAAGCTTGCTACTTATTATTTTGATTCAAAAGAAGATGATTTGTAGGATATGTTATTATCCAACCCGCATATATGTTTGGTTTTTCTTGTATGAATCTTGCTCGGCCAGGTTTGGGCGATACTACATGCCCGGATATGTGCAGGTACATGAAGATCTTACATGTTGGGTGTGGGGTGTGGGCCGAGAGCAACGTTCCACCAACTTTTACTAGTTAAAGTTATAGTAGTTCTTTAACCGTCGCACTATTTGTGTATACGTATTATCATTTTGGAACTTAAGGTTGTAATATTAATTCACCTAAACCTTTACTTGACTGGACTGTAATAGTTTAGTTAAGTTTTGCTTTGACTTAGATTCAGTCTACGTAGCTTATCCTTAACGGTTATTCTCGCAATAACTGTGGAATAACACTTTTGGAATTTCGGGTAATTATGCATGGATGTGGATCCTTTTGAACTGGATAAGGATTATTGAGAATTTGGAGTGCTGGTTTTAGTGAAGGAGGTTTATAATTGGAAGTGAGTCCTAAATTAAATTTTAGGCAGTCCATTTTTCAGACGGAGCTCTGCCGATTTTTCTGTAGAATTTTAATATCATTTAATTTAGATAGTAACTCGAAATTCAGGGGTGTTATAGTTGGTATCAGAGCCAACGGCTCGAGTTTATGGCTAGAGCCTAGAATTGAGCTTAGAGTGGTCTAGAGGATTAGCCACCAGTTTAGTGCCAAGGTGTAGGGCCTTAGGTTAGCCCTAGAGGTTAATCTTTAGTTGTAGTCTTGGATTGAGACCTAGAGTTGTGACCATCGGTTTAGAACCTACTGGGATCTCCAAATTCCTTTGTTTATTTTGAAATTATGTTTTTTAGGAGAAGGTACCTCTCCCTACGTGGATTGTTCATCACCATTAAGACCACCAGCGGGCGGGGTGCGTGTTAATGATGAAGAATAATGCGAAAGTTTTAATCATTGTTTTGATTGGAAGTTGGATCCATCCCTTCCTTGAGGTAGATTTTTGTGACCTAGTAGGTTGTGCCTGAAGTTGTAACCTTGAGGTTGTGACCTTAAGTAAGACTAAATAAATGAAAGTATTAAAATTTGAAAAGTCGAGGTAAGATTGAGATATGGGATGTAAGGGATTACATGTGGTTGTTGTGTATGTTAGTTGTTGTGGATCCCTCTTATGTGGATGTTTGACTTGATTAAGTTAATGAGTTTGGTAAGTGTGGAACTAGTTGAGTTCTATGTTTGATTCAAGTTAAGTTGTGCTTGTTTCCATGTTTGGAATGATTGGCTAGTAAAGGTAAATCATTTCGAGTATATCCTTGTTTGGTTGTGATTTTAAGTTGGTGCATAGCCGAGAGTGTGCTATAAGTTCAAGTTTAAGTCGCCAAATGCGAAATTTAGTTTCATTTGTTACGGGAACTCTAAGGTGACATTCCGTCTTGATATTAATCTCTATCGTCACCTATTTCATTTAAGTATCTAGCTCGTCGGTTTTTATGTTCGCATTAGGACGAACTATTATAGTGGATAACGGTGAGCCTTATTCCATTCAAAGTGGCACTCCCATTTATTTTTATTTTTTTTCCTCTTGTGTGTGTTGTTGTGTTAGACCCACCCACCTCCCATACTTTGTCCATCTTTTGGCCTTGAGAATGTTTAGTGATTAACTACTTGATTCTTGAATTACAAACTGATTGAGTTGATTGATGGCATATACGAATTGTAGTTGGTGTGAATTGTTAATTGAAAACCTTACAGGTAATGGTTTGTTAATGTCTTGGATATGCTAGTCTTATTGACTAAATGCTATGAATTGACTTATTAGTGTATGATTGTGTGTTAAGACTATAACAAGAGTTGAAACTCGAGTTATTATCTCTTGATCATGCCTATATAGACCTTGTTTACGTGAGTTTAAAGTAGTCTAGCGAGTCATGAGATGACTATCTACTGTAAGTTGTCGTGTTCTATTGACTTTCATGGAGTATTCATGGAGTATTCATGGTGAAGTGGATAGCTAAAGGAAAAGGAATTAGTCCAAGTGGGTCGGTTTCTCATAGCATAGTGACTAGTCAGAGTCAGCTCATAACATGTTAAGGGTCAATCGTTTGACCCTGATAAAGTATTACTGTTCATTTGTCGGTGTCAAGGAGTCGGGTTGAGACCATTATAGAATAACTAGTAATTGTCATGTATCTAGTAGGGTTATGGAGTGGTGACATATGCAAGGCATAATGTCAACTCGAGTCATGTCGATGGTGGGACGTGTAGTTCCCCGTTATGTGATTTGTTTAGTAGTGATCAAGGTCTAATAACACTAAAATGGTTAGCGAATCTAATGTAGACTGGTTTAACGAAGATAGTCTCTTCTCTTTGAGTTTAATGTTAGGAGTATAAGTTGAAGTAATCTAACTCTTTGGTTTAAAGTCATTGCAAAGTTCTTGATTGGTAGTCACTAACCTTAAATGACAAGCTACAAGCTCCACAATCTCTTGCACTTGTCTAATGATATGACCGTAGTTGTGGAGTAATAGTTGTACCATGTTAATTGGTTGAGAACCTCGAGATAGTTTAGTTATTACTTATAACAAGCTCTCCTTTGTGTCGCCCTGGGGCGTTAGACGCCCACTTAAAGTTGAACAAATCGTCGTTAATGACCTAGAGGCCATTAGCAATGGTTTAATGTGCGCAAACTCAATTTAATTAAGTCTTGTCCGAAGAATGAGACTAAGTTATTATAGTGGTCAAAGTGTGTAATTGATTAATTTGATTTAGTTTTAAGTGAGTAAGGGTTAAGGGTATCATGTTGCAAGTCTATGACTAGTTGTTTGAGTCGAAACTAGTGAATTTGATAGAAATTAAGGAAGTATAGTGAACCATATCTATTTCATGAACCTTGAGAAGTGAGTTTAAGTTAACTCTTGATTGCTATGTTTGGAGTGTTGAGTATCGGTATGCAAGGGTAATACCACTATTAGTGTTGATGGAGTCGTTAGTTTATGTGATTCACGTATCCTTGCATGACTTGAAATTTTATTTCGTGAAACTATAGTGTGTGAACGGTTTATGATGTGTTATGAATGTGTGTTAGTTTTGAGACATGGTCTAAAAAGGAGTTTTGTATAAAGTAAGATTTAGTTTCATGTAAATAGAGCATATCATTTTATGTAGTACCTTAGTAGTTCATTTTGGCCCTGTTTGGTCAACGAGTAAGTTACCCTACCAAAGACTATGTGAGATTGTTCAATTTGTTTGTGTAGCGTGTGAAAGTGATTTAGACACGTTTCAATTAAGGTTGTGGATTCATTCTCGAATCGATCTAGAAATGGTTTTTCTACAACGATTTGAGTGAATTTTGGAAAAGTTAAGAACACGTCTTTGAAAAAGTTTTGAAAGGGGGCAAGTCTCCCACGGATTGTGAGCCTTGATTTGTCTCTCAATGGAGCTTTCTACCGCTCTATGATGTATTTTGAGTGTTACTAAGTAAAGGGAGACTTGGTGTTTAGTAAAGAATATTTGAAATTGTGTTATGTGCTTTAAACTTGTCTGGGTTTCGACCCAAGTAAAGTGAATAGTTGGACGTCCCCATGGTGGAGGTTTCAAGCCTCCACGCCCCCGCTGTCAGGACTATGAGTCAAACCAATTTTGGAGATTTTAAACTCCACATTTGTTGTCAGTGTTATGTTCGACCCCATTGACAGAGGTTTCAAGCCTCAACACCGTAGTATCGGAAATATATGCCTTATTATTTGGATTGATTGGATCCCCGTCAAGATTTTTTTTTTTTAAAGCAATAAAGCTTAGCATGTTGTTACTTCGTGTCTAGAAGACTGTTGTGACAGTAAGAATGATTGAGTAAAGTTTTTGCAAAACAAGAGTTCTATAAAAAGGGGTCATTTATTATTGGATTTCCAATAAAGGATCGTTTTGAAAGAAAGAAAATTGGTTGTGTCCATATTCACGCATAAGGTTATATAAGTACTCTTTGGATGTAAATGCTTAGTGTGCCTTGATGTGATTGTCGTGGTGTCATTGATTACGTGAGAGTCATAAACTCCAAAACACGTGCTATGAAAGTTTGTTCCATTCTATAGATTTTATAGCTTCCTCTTTGTGAAGGTAAAGGAAAGAAATGATTTGTTTTAAGGAAAATAAAGAAAGGATTTGATTTAGAAAGGAATACAAGAATTTATAAAGCTTGCTACTTATTATTTTGATTCAAAAGAAGATGATTTGTAGGATATATTATTATCCAACCTGCATATATGTTTGGTTTTACTGTATGAATCTTGCTCAGCCAGTTTGGCTAATACTACATGCCCGATATGTGCAGGTACATGAAGATCTTACATGTTGGGTGTGGGGTGTGGGCTGAGAGCAACGTTCCACCAACTTTTACTAGTTAAAGTTATAGTAGTTCTTTAACCACTGCACTATTTATGTATACGTATTATCATTTTGGAACTTAAGGTTGTAATATTAATTCACCTAAACCTTTACTTGACTGGACTATAATAGTTTAGTTAAGTTTTACTTTGACTTAGATTCAGTCTACGTAGCTTATCCTTAACGGTTATTCTCGCAATAACTGTGGAATAACACTTTTGGAATTTCGGGTAATTATGCATGGATGTGGATCCTTTTGAACTGGATAAGGATTATTGAGAATTTGGAGTGCTGGTTTTAGTGAAGGAGGTTTATAATTGGACGCGAGTCCTAAATTAAATTTTAGGCAGTCCATTTTTCAGACGGAGCTCTGCCGATTTTTCTGTAGAATTTTAATATCATTTAATTTAGATAGTAACTCGAAATTCAGGGGTGTTATATTCACCCATGCGCAACAATAAACCACGTCAAAAAAAATTCGAAAATCAATTTATTGTTGCGGTTTTGGGTGGAAACCACAGCAATATACCTCAACGGTAACATTTCAAACTGTGTTGACCAGGTCTGACGAAATCTATTGCTGCGGTTTCTTCCAAGAACCGCAGCGATAGATTAAAATATTTTTTTAATAATATTTGAACCTATTGCGGCGGTTCTTGGAAGAAACCGCAACAATAGATTTCAGATCTGGAAATTAAATTTTCCCACAAGCCATTACTCTTCTCTCTCTCTCTCTTTCGACTCTCTCACTCTTTCGTCTCTCTCTTCGACGCATACCGCCGATCCGACCACCTTCACATGCCGCCGCCGGTTTTGACGCACGCATTCCGGCCTGTGACGCACGTGGTTCTTCACACTCTCTCACCACGGGTTCTTAACACTCTCTCACTGTGGGTTGTTCACACTCTCTCACCGCGAGGACGCCAAATCTGGTCGCTGTGGTACCCGATTTTTTACTGTCTTAATTAACGGTCTGAATCCCACGAAAGTCTCTCATTGGATTATGAATTTTAGAAAACTTGGAAGTCGCCACCCTATTAATATCTGAATAGGGACAGATTTATTTAATAAATCGTTCTAAAATCAATTTCAAGAAAAATCATTTAAAACGATGATGACTTCATATGGATAAGGCTTTTTTGAAAATTGGTCTTTCATACCATGAGATAGGATTCGGGGTTTAGGTGCGAACGTCTGGAACTCGTGTCCTCTTCCGTTCTAAAGAACGGACTCTTACTAAATGCGTTATTTTCCATTTTAAAGTAATCATGGCTATTAAAAAGAAAGAAAATCACATAATTTGCACATATACACATTAACCATTTTTATTTAGGACCAATATATCATTTGTACATGGTAGGTTTGAGCACCGAAGTTGCACTGCATATCAATCATTGCGGCATTGGAATCCACTCATGGATCAAAACCGTCGTAGTTCGAGCATATGTCTCACCCTAAATGGCCAATTCCACTGGGGAAAGAAGAGGATGGAATAAATTATAAATAACTCTCCTTGAGAATTAAACAAATCTATTTAAAATGAGGTAATCACTCCAATTAGTGATTGAAATGAGATTAAGATAATCGCCTTAATTAGTGATTAAATAAGGAAGGAAATAAGTAATCACCTTAATTAGTGATTAAAATGGAAAGATAATGGAAAAATGGATCAGAATACCCCCAACTTTGGCCCGTCCACTTTTAATACCCCCAACTATGGGTTATTTTTAAATACCCCCAACTATTGAGGAGGTCCGCCAAAAATGCACCAAGATGACTGGTAACCTGTTAACAAGGTAATTTTTTATTTATTTTGGGTCCGCCCAGCCCCCTTCCCACTCCTACCGGCCCAGCCCCCCCTCCCCCACTGCCACCACCCCCGGCCCCCCAACTCTCACCACCTCGGCGGCCCTCCCCACTCCCCCCCCCCCCCGCAGCCCCACTCCCCACTCCTCTCACCCCCAGCCCCCCCCACTCCCCCCCCCCCCAGCGGCCTCCCTCGCCACTCCCACTACCCCCACGGCCCAGGTTCGTCGTTCTTCAAACTCCGGTGAGCAGCGAAACCGCCACGAAGCACACGAAGTAGAGGAAAGAGCACGGGGGGGAAATAGCAAGAGGAGGAGATGAGCTCGGATCTGCGGTGCAGCGGCGGTGCACAGGGTCCCCGACGGAGCTGTGGCGGCCGGCGCGGTGGTGCGGGCAAGTGCGCGACGCAGCCAAGTAGGAGTAGGGGCGGGGTAGGTCGCGTCGAGTGTGAGAGAAGCAGGGTGTTGCGGTGGTAGGAGGAAGGAAGGGTGCTAGGTGGTGTTGATGATGGTGCGCGTGAGGAGGGAAGGGTGGTAGTGGGGGTGAGGGAAGGTGGCAGTGGGTGGTTGGGAGGTGGGGGTGGTGGGATGAGCAGGGGAGAGAGATGAGCAGAGGAGGGGGGGTTGGGAGTTTTGGTTTACCAGTTCATCCGGTCATAACAGGTAAATGGAGCATTTTTGGCGGACCTCCCCAATAGTTGGGGGTATTTAAAAATAACCCATAGTTGGGGGTATTAAAATCGGACGGGCCAAAGTTGGGAGTATTCTGATCCATTTTTCCAAAGATAATCACCTTTATTAGTGATTAATAATGAAGGTTAGGAAATAATCACCCTAATTGATGATGATTAAGGTTTAAGATAATCACTCTAATTAGTGATTAAATGAGAAAAATAATCGTCCTAATTAACGATCATTAAGGTTTGAGATAATCACTCTAATTAGTGATTAAATGAGAAGAATAATCATCCTAATTAACGATTATTAGGGTTTAAGATAATCACTCTAATTAGTGATTAAATGAGAAGAATAATCGTCCTAATTAACGATTATTAGGGTTTAAGATAATCACTCTAATTAGTGATAAAATAATGATTGGAGATAATCACCCTAATTAGTGATTAAAAGAAAATTGAGTTAACCGCTCTAATTAGCGATTAATCGAGGATTGAAATAGCCACCTTAATAGTGATCACGTTTATGATTTTCGAGAGGTCTTAGAAGGTTTGCTTCCTAATTGAAGGCTTTCGAGAAATAATCTTTATTGAAGATTATAAAGTCATTTGGTGAGAAATGATCAATTTGAGATCGAATTTGGAGATTTGTGTTTGGCTAATTGGAATTTGGCCATTTAAAGCGAGACACGTGAAACGCCCTAAAATCAATCCGGAGATCATAATTACCAATCTAATTATGTCAAATTATATGATTAATCCATTTGAATATGGAGAACACATTTTTAAAATGTAAGATGGATCATCATACAACTTAACTTAGTTAGATTTGCAATTTTTCCTCTTAATTGAGATTGGGTCATTTGATTCATATACTATGATATATTGGCCCAACATGCAATATTTGTAACATTGGTTGCTCATTTTATTAAAAAGAGTTGTGGAATTATTTATGAAAATTATGCATAAACATCTCCATGTTTTTTTTATTAATTGAATGATGCAACAATTATTTACAAAGAAACTATTATTACAACATATGTACAAAATCTGTGATCTATACAAATCTTCAATCTTGGTCTTCACCATGATGCTCCTTGATTTTCACCTCCTTGAATGGGCTTTGAAATTCATATTTATTTGTGAATTCGTGAATTTGTGAATGTTAAAGATTAATTAACTTCTTTGATTTTGATTTTTTTATGACAATTTTTATTGATTTTTATTTACATGATAAAATGAGTCATTTTAAGAGAAACTTTGAATTTCATGATTTTTTTATTCACATTTTCGTATGAAGTAACATTTTTTTTTATGAAAGTTGAGTTAATTACTTTATTTCATTTTCCAGATTGCCTTTTTATTCTTGTACTGACTTACAAAAATCATAACTTTCTGTACAAAGTGTTAAAATGAGTATATGATACATATATGGAAATATCAGTGAGTTCTTTATGTTGTATCAAAATTTTACAAGTTTTTAGTGACCACTTGAATTATGGTGAATTTTATGTCAAAACTGGTCAAAACAGGACCTTTAATTTATTTAATTTGTTCTTTGAGATCCAACTTATTGAACTTATTTTGAAGTGAAATTTGGTATGAACATTCTAAATATTTTGAAAGACTAGACTGGAAATTTTTACTTGAATTGGACATTTGTAAAATCATTTTTATTTATTTTCTCAACCGAAGAGAAAATCAGTATTCTAAAATTTAGTGATTTACATGAACGATTTTGTAAAAATGATGTAAAATTGTATAAAATTCATATGAATATAATTTTTATATTTTTGAAAAGCTACTGATGTTTTATTCAAACTTGATATTTTTAGTTTTATCTAAATGATTTTATTTTAAACTTTATTGATAGAACAATCCTAGGTGGTACTGGACAAAATCAGTTTTGCACAACAAAGTTGTATGATTTTTAATTATTTACAAAAAATTCGTTTTTTAGAAATTCCAAAGCCCAATTGCTGGAAACATCTTTCAATTCATAGGAAAAATATTAAATCCTACAAAATATTCTGATAACACAGACAAAAAATGAAATGAAATACGAAATTAAAACTGATTATAATTACAGCATCACATTTTCTTTTTTATGGAGATGTTTTTACACAACTTATCTTGAATTTTTTTTATGAAATCATTTTTGGTGATGAATAACAACTTGATTAAGGAAAATCACATGATCACATTGTTTCCTAAGAGTCACCCCATTAGAGGTGACTATTCTAGGTGGAGTGATTTAAGGTTGGGAACCTATTAAGACTTCCACATACCCAAATCACTCCAAAGATTAAAAAAATGATAAGAAGAAAACAAGGAGAAAGTTAGTAGATGATTAAGAAGATAATCAAAATAACAAGAATGTCAACTTTACCTTGCTAGCTCAATGATGCACTTCCTTTTTGCAAATTTTTCTACCTTTTTTTTTGTGATTTTCTTAATTTCCAAGTGAGTTTCTAAATCTTCTTAATTGCCAACTTAAACTCTTTTTTGTGTTTTTTCCTTTTGATGAACTTCTTTTACTTACTTATTAAGACTTTTGCTTAGATGAAAAGAATAAGGAGGAGAAGAGTAGTAGAGAAGATGAGAGTGAAGTTGAATTGTGTTTTCTTCAACTTGGTTTTGAAGTGAAAAGGGGAGGGTATTTATAGAGAAATGAGGAATGTGAACTAGGGTTTCAAAGAGGGAGAAAATCAGATTTTTCATCCAAAAAATCTGATTTTCTTCATCCTTAATCACCTTAATGACATCACTCTAATGACCTCACCCTAATGACATCATCAAATCTCTTTGGAAACACATATATTCTTATTCTTTTTAGATTTGCTCATTAATGAGGCAAGATCAGATTTTCAGAAAATATTCTTCCTAAAACATCCTAATACGTAAAAAAAATTACATTGAAAATCGTGCAAAACGAAACTGATCAGGATGCTGCGCCTAGCGCAGCTTCTTGCGCTAGGCGCAAGGCTCTGCGTCTGGCGCAGAGCATGCTTGTGTGCTAGGCACACAATCATGCGTCTAACGCATGATTGTGTGCTTGGCGCACACTTGATTCTTCCGAAAAGAATCCGGATTTCCCCCTCTTACACATGAGATTTGATTCTTATTCTCACATCTTTTCATGATTCTTATTCTCTAACTAATGGATAAAGGATGTGTTTAGTGGATAAAGAATATATTCTTATTCTTTATCCAATGAACAATGACTTGATCATCAAGGAAACTGATTAATGCCGGTTTTGGGATACGACTAAAATCCCGAAGCATAATCGCGACTCGTTTTTTCATTTTTTCGAAAGACTAACTTAAGACAATTAATGAAAACTCGTCAAATTAATAAAGACGAGCATGATTATACTATGAATCATTTTATTAAAACGGTGGTTGTAGTTATTGACTACGACTCACAAAAATAATAATTCTAAGCCGAAATTGTATGACTAATACGCAAAAATGGAAAATTGTGCGATGGAATGAAACTCGAGCTCCGGGGCGCACGCTCCACGATGCATGACGATCTTGTTATTTTTATTTTTCAAAACCTTTATTTATCCGAAAAAAGGGGTTCAAAATTTGGTGTCTACAGAATGCCCCACATTGGTGGAATTTCGGAGAAAATGATGGCCAATGTTTGAAAAGACACAAAATTTTGACACAAAATTTCTTTTGAGATAACATATTCTTCATAGAAAATAGTTATCACCAGTGCTATCTTGAAAACATGACTTGCGACTTCTGTTGCCGCTTTAAGTAGAAAATCCCAGGTAATTTTCTAAAATAGGAAATGCGACTTTGACGTCGTCTTTAAATAGAAAATCCCAATTAATTCTCTAAAATTAAAAATGCGACTTTATTGTCCTCTTAGATTGGAAAATTCCAATTAATTTTCTAAATTTTGAAAATGCGACTTTATTATCGTCTTAGATAGAAAATCCCAATTAATTTTCTAAATTTTGAAAATGCGACTTTATTGTCGTCTTTTTTTTTCTTTAGTCTCATGAATTTGTCTTTTGTTAATGTGAGAAATTCCGACAATTAACAGGTCCACTCCAGTTTTTACAGTTTTTCATGGCCTTGATGACAAACAAGCTGTCAAGTCACCATTACTTAATTTTTATGACTCCATGTGTTATCATGTCACCTTAAATTAGGACATTGTCAGGTCACGTCACTTTAGAGTGATGAATTGTTAAATCTTGTCACCTAAAAGGGCTAACCAAAGGTTATTACCCTCTATGGTGGGCCAAACCTCATATGGCAAAATTTTATCTGTTTTTTCCGAAATCTTTCAGAAAATTTTTCATGCATAATGCTTATTTGCTTTAGCAGAAAATGATGATCACTATATAAAATAGATTAATCAAGGTCATTATTTTGGATGATCATTAGGAAAAGGGATTGTATCAATGTTCTTGATTCATCATTGACACATTTTTTTTATGTTCGGTTTTAGCAAAGAATTGTCATACCACAAATGCTTGGTCATTAGCCATGGTGAAGGATGCTCCTTATTATCCTATGGACAATACTCAAACTCATTATCCATGGCATAAATCATGGATGATCATCTTTTCCATCTATAAAAGGGGCATGGTTCTTCATTTCCAAATGCACCACTTCCACAACTTCAATCTTTTCTATAAATTTTCCTTTCACAAAAATGGTTATTACTTATGAAGAAGCTAATGAAATGCGGAGTCGGGAGAAAAAACAACTCTCGGAGATCACAAGAAACTTGGAGCAACCAAGGCAATCCTTTTCCTCTTCCCGCTTCACTAAGGTGCTTTTGCCTTTGCTTTCACTTTCTATTTGTTACAACATGATTCATGCTGCTTCCAAATTTTGGGATGAAACTCGCCATGTCTTCCGCTTTGGAGACCGGGAGATTATACCTCTTGTTGAAGAGGTCGAAGGTTTGCTAGGCTTACCATCCAATGGTCCAGTTATCACACCTAGATCTCCTACCAGGATCTCGGGAGATTTATCAACGATTTTACATCTTCTCGAAAATCTTCATGGAAACTACCTACAATATGGTGAGGTATTTCTTGTCAACTTATTATTGACTTTCCAATTTGGCACTTGGCAATTTTCTAACAATGCTAACTATAGGATTGCAAGAGAAAATGCTTGCATTCTTATGATTTTGGGAAGTACCCTCACTAAATGGTCTTTAAATGCATGCCATGTTCGGTGTCTTTCACTTATTCCTCAAATTGTTAGCGGGGGTCGTCTTGGACCACTTATTTTGGGAGAAATGTTCCATGACTTAGATGAACTCAAAAGAAACCCTCAAAGCTTTGTGAAGGGATGTCCATTAGCCCTTCATTTATGGCTATTAGAAAAATTTTCTCTCATGAAACCGCACAAGAGTCTTACTTACAAAACTAGTCATGTCCGGGAGAGAGGTCTTCTTCCTTTCTTCTATCAACTTAGCAAAAATGGTGGGTGGGAGGATTTTTTTTCTACATCAAGACATAAAGTGGGTCACAAGCCACCTTGGCATTAGTGCAATTGTATATTGCAATTCTGGTCGCAGAGGTGTACAATTACCCGGACTTTGCCAAGTCACTTTCTACCTTCCATGGAGATGTCTAAGGCAAATTGGTTGGAAGCAAGAGCACATTCCTGCCCTCCAGGTTCTTCCATCTTGTACCACTTATGAGGCTGATATGAGTGATATTCAGATAATGCCTACTATATGGCAGGGGGCTAAAATTATATTAGCGCTACCGGAACCTTCCTTTCCACCGATTGATGAAGATTACCTTCAATGGCTTCTAGCGGATATTGGTCAAGACAAAGATTCAGACGGGCCTACCATGAAGAGGAGAAGGGTTTGAGAGAATTGTCATGTTTATTTTCTATGTTGGTTTTTTTTTGTTTTTTTTTAAGTTTGTAGGAAATGAAGGCTTTATATATGTCTTTTTATGTATGAAATGAAGTACCCCAGTTGGGATGAATAAAAAATCTGTTTGTGAGAAATTCAATGTGAACACGATTCTAAACACGTGCATACTTTAACATTAAATATGACATGCAAATCATAATTAACTAATCATATGACACATAAAAGCATAACATATAAACCTTAACAATCAAAGACATGTTTTTTCATTTTTCCTTTTTCCTTTTTTCCTCTTTTCCGTTTTTCTTCTTTTTCTTTTTCCGTTTTTTTTTCTTTTTTCTTTGTTTTTTTTTTCTTCCTTTTTTTTTGTTTTGTTTTTTTTTCTTTGTTTTCGTTTTTTTTCCTTTTTTTTTTGTCTCTTTTTTTTTTGCATACATCATATAAATATCTCAGAAACTCATGGCATGCTTATTAAGAACAAACAGATAGGATACAAAACCCACAAACTGCTTGGTTACTTGATCATGAAAATTACAATTACTTTGATGCCTAAGCATAATATTTCTTCAACTAATCAAGATTAGTGAAATGGGTGAACTCATTTCCATCAAAATCCATTAGCTTCACTGCTCCAGCCGTGGTGACATGCTTGACTAGGAATGGTCCAGATCAGTTAGGCTTGAATTTTCCTCGAGGATCATGCAACGGAGCTCTATTTTCTTTTAAAACTAGATCGCCTTCTTGGATGTCTCTATCTCGAACCCTTTTGTTAAATGCACGAGCAATTCTCCGTTGATAGAGTTGAATGTTATGCAATGCTTGTAGTCAGCGCTCATCTGCGAATGCAAGCTCATTATAGCGAGTTTTGTGCCACTGGTCTTCCGAGATTTCACTTTCTGCTATGACCCTGAGAGATTGTATCTCCACCTCAACTGGTAGGATTAGCTCCATCCCATAAACCTAAGAATACGGGGTTGTTCCTGTTGGAGTCCTAATTGATATCCTATATTCCCAAAGGGCATATGGTAGTTTGTCATGCCATTCCCTAGTCTTTTCAGTCATCTTGGCAACAATAGTTTTGATTGTCTTATTGGCTGCTTCTACCGCTTTATTTGTTTGGGGACGATAAGGTGAGGACTGATGATGCTTGATTGCATATTTTGCGAGAGTGGTCTTCAGATGACCCTCAAATTGTGATCCATTATCAGAGATGATTTCGAAAGGTATGCCATACCGACATATGATGTTGTTAATCACAAATTTTGAGACTGGCTTTGCCCCTAGCTTCGAAAATGATGCAGCTTCAACCCACTTCGAAAAGTAATCAATTGCTACAAGAATATACTGATGCCCATTTGAAGCCTTTGGATGAATTTGTCCGATTATGTTTACGCCCCAACTTGAAAATGGCCAAGGAAAAGTCATATTATGTAATGACACAGGTGGCATATGATTGAGGTTAGCAAATATTTGACATTGCTTGCACGTGAGGACAAAGCTGATGCAATCGCCTTCTAGAGTGCTCCAATAGAAACCTGCTCGCAAAATTTTACGAGCTAACATTCTTCCATTCATATGGGGTCCACATTCCCCTCCATGAACTTCTTCCATGATGACTTGCTTTTCGCTATCATTTACGCAGAGTTGCAGAGTACCATCAAACCCTTTGTGATACAGTAGGCCTTTTAGTATGAGAAAATGAGCAGCTAGCCTTCTGATAGCTATGCGGTCCTTCTTGCCACTTCCCTCTGGATATTGCATAGTTTCCAGAAAATTCTTGATATCCTTATACCAGACATCATCATCATCTTGTTGAACCAGCACGGAGATAATTTGTGCTACCGTCACTGTTGGTCCCTTCCTTTTTTCAATTAAAATTAACTGGATCTTTGTACCATTTTCCCATGTTAAATTTACAGCGAGATTGGCTAAAGCATCAGTGAAACTATTTTGTTCTCGAGGAAGATGTTTGAAGCTGATATCATCAAAATAAGGGATCAATTCTTGAAGGTACTCTGTGTAGAGCTGAAGTCTCTCATCTCTAACCCTCCAAACTCCTATTGTTTGAGATATGATGAGATTAGAATCTCCATACACAGTGAGATGTCTTGCCCCTGCTACCAAGGCGACCTTTACTCCATATATGCAGGCTTCATACTCGGCTGTATTGTTTGTTGTTGGGAAATCCAGCTTGATAGCAAATGGAATATGGACTCCATCGAGATCTACTAATAAAACCCCTGCTCCATTACCTCTCCTATTAGAAGCTCCATCAAAGTACATGCACCATTGTGGACTGTTAATGAATAATAAGTACTCATCAGGGAATGCATCATCATATTCATCTCCTGACACTGGTCCTTCTGCTAAGGCTTCAGATATGGCTCATCCTTTAACAGATTTCTAGCTGACACATTGAATATCAAACTCAGAAAGCATATTATGCCATCTCGCCAATCTTTCACTAAGAATGGGTTTCTCAAACAGATACTTGATTGGATCAAGTCTTGAGATCAGATAGGTGGTATGAGTTTGGAGGTAATGCCTCAACTTCTTCGTGGCATAGACCAAGGAGATACATGCTTTTTCCAGTGGGGTATATCTTGTCTCATACTCCAGGAATTTGTTACTGAGATAGTATATGGCCACTTCCTTCTTTGTTCCTTCTTGATATTGGGCTAAGAGAGCTCCCATAGCCGTTTCTGTAATAATGAGGTACAAAATCAGAGGTTCCGCTGGTCTAGGCGGCATTAGAACAGGTGGATTTGAAAGATACTCTTTCATGGAGTCAAAAGCTTCCTGACATTCCTCGTTCCACTCATGGGATGCCCCTTTTCTGAGCAGCTTAAATATGGGTTCACATCTCATATTGAGTTGTGAGATGAACCTGCTGATATATTGAATTCTGCTGAGAAATCCTCTTACTTCTTTTTCTATTTTTGGAGGAGGTAGCCCTTGAATAGCTTTTACCTTTTCAGAGTCCACTTTGATGCCGTCTTGACTGACAATGAATCCCAACAACTTCCCTGAAGTGACGCCAAATACACACTTCTGAGGGTTTAGGCTTAGATTGTACTTCCTGATTCTTTCAAAGAAGGACCTTAGTGCAGGAATATGCCCCTCACGATCTTCACTTTTCACAATCATGTCATCTACATAGACCTCCACAATGTCGTAGATGAGGTCATGAATGATAGTGGTTGCAGCCCTTTGATACGTGGCTTCGGCATTCTTGAGACCAAAAAGCATAACTCGGTAAAAGAAGGTGCCCCACGGAGTGATGAAATATGTCTTTGTCATATCTTCTTGAGCCATGAGTATTTGATTATACCCCGAAAATCCATCCATGAAGGAAAACATTGCATGACCGGCCGTACTATCCACGAGAACATCAATGTGGGGTAGAGGAAAGCAATCTTATGGTGATGCAGCATTCAAATCTCGAAAATCAATGCATACCCGAGCTCTCCCATCCTTTTTAGTTACGACCACTATATTGGCGAGCCAACTCGGATGCTTTACAGCTTGGATGAATTTGGCACCAAGCTGTTTCTGAATTTCTTCTTTCACTTTCAGACTAATCACTGGCTTCATTCGGCGGAGCTTTTCCTGCTTAGGCTTGCTTTCATGATGTAACGGAATGTGATGTTCCACAATTTCTCTATTAACACCAGGCATATCAGCATAAGACCATGCACATACATCTACATACTCTTTTAACAATGCAATAAACACAGACTGTTCAATTGGGGAGAGGGATGACCCTATTTTGACTTCTTTTACAGCATTTTCTGTATCAATATTAATTATAATGGACTCTTCCATGGGTTTTATATATGTTTCAGTTGAATCAAGTGATTCATCATTATCAAATTCACTGCCAGAAATAACATCTTGCATGCAAATGTACTTAGATAAAGGTTCACATTCAATTTCCTCACTATTAGAGTCTTCAGACTGGGTATGCAAGGTAGATTGGCTGGAAGATGAGCTATCGGTATGATATCCATCTGAAGGGGGTGAAAAGGTATTTTCATGAGATGGATGTGGAGGATGGTTTCCTAAAAATATTTTAAATTCTATAGGCCCGTCTTTTGCCTGACACTCAATACTCCACTTATGTTCAACGCTTTTGCCAAAAGGTATCATCAAAGATACCGGGTCAAAATCCTCTTCTCTAGAGGACTCAGAAGCGAAAAGCTTCTTAAGGACTCCATGTTCCAGATTATCCACCCAGTCATTTTCTTTTTTCATGTTATGTTCTCGGACAAACCAACTTTTGATTAAGTCAAAATTCCTAGCTTCATTGAAGAATATCTCCAAACCCGGTAAAATCTTCTGTTCTTTCCTAATAAGCCAAGGTTCTGGAAATTCCTAGTATGGCTCAGTATCTCCTTGCAGGATGAACTGACCATTGAGGGTAGAAGAAGGTTTTTTGGTGTTTTGAGAAGTGCCGCCCAGATCATATCCTAATCCATGTCGGTTCTGCTTGTCTACTACGGGGATTGGTTGCTTCATTCCCCTACCATCACGCCCTAATCCGGCTCCTTGAGTATAACCCATCTTCATCATAATTTGAAATCCTTTGGACAGAGGTTGCAGGGCAATCTCTACATGCTCTTTGACCGCATTCGTGGGTAGGGCTGAGGTGTTTGTTTTTGGCGGTAATTGGTCATCCTTAGAGAAGGGACAAATTTCTTATTTTTGGACCTAAAGGTAGAGAAAAAGAATTAAAAGAAAAGAAGGCTACATATTGCAGAATGCATTGCAGAGTAAAGAAAATTTTCGAAAACAACTTTGCCATATTTTGACTGGAATGGTCCACCTTCGCAATTTTACTTTTTATTATTCATTTTTTTTGACTTTATTTTGACCTTTTTAAAATGATTTTACTGTCATTGGGGTTGAAAACAGATTTTTTCATTCTTCCATTTCCTGCTTAATATTTGAACAAAGACAGAAAATATAGAGATTAGGGTCTGTATCCCCATTGATGCGTCAATTCAGCATTCTGAAATTGCTCCTGTGATGACTGGCATCTTGAATTCTGACCACATTGCCTGAAATACAATGGTTAATATATTTGAGTCGAACCCGAAGGTTGCCTACATATCCCCATTGCTCCAAGTGCATTTTATGGGGGAATCAGACTCAGCGTAGTTCGTCATTTAAGAAAGAACTAAAGTTTTTTATTTAATAAAGCAGCTGCACTCATATTGAGCTACTTACGTACCCCAGGTGTTACATAGGTGGAGTGATTTCACAGTGCAAGTGTAAGTGATAATGGGGATTCAAGCTGCACGTAGTTCTCTAATACTAACGAACTGAAAGATTTTTTTTTCTTTTTTTTTTGCATATGGGCTAACCCCCTACAGGACTTTTACCGAAGATTTGTTCTTCTGTGAGCTGATCAAGTAGCTTTGCGGTAGACAAGAGCTATGTTGGTGATTTGCTTGATGCGATGGCTGAGAGCATGACATTAGTTTGTGCCGTGACCATGCAACTGATGATATTGGCAGTACTTATGAAGATCTGACCCTACTGGACTTGCTCCTGGGCGTCTGGGAAGTGGATGAATCTTACATTGTTCAACCAATTTGCGAAAGATATCGACTTGGGATTGCGGTCGCGGATGTGGCGACACCTTTCTTGCAGGTACTTCTTTGTGGGTTGGACTAATGATGCCTCGATCAATCAGGCTTTGCACTTTGTAGTAAAGGTCATGGCATCGATCAGTTTCATGCCCAAATTGACGACAATAAACACAGAGTTTGGTCATGTCTGTTCCAGGAAGGGGTAAACAGTGCACATGCGCTGGAACTTGAAGTATACCTTGCCTCCGAAGACGATAATACACCATACTCAATGGTTCATCCATCTTAGCATAAACCCTTGGATTTGTATTGGGAATTTCAAAATCTTCCCGAGGTCGTTTTTCTTGCAATTTCAGAGCATCGATGTCAAAACCATGCTGTTCTATGTGGCTGAGGGAGGTGTATTTGATAGTAACCATGTGATGATAATAGAAATCGTTCAGGCTCCGCAGCAATATGAGCATGAATTCCCGATCAGTAATAGGCAAACGAAGTTGTGTGCGGATATGAGTGCATCTCGAACAAAAGTGCGAGAAGGTTTCTAAGGCACTCTGACGCAAAGTGACTAACTTCAGCTTCTTGACATCAGTCTGTTTATGCTCGAAAGCCCAATTAACAAAGACTTGGCTTGCATTTTCCCAACTAGCCCTATCTACACAATCTAAAGAATAAGTACCACCCAGAAATTGGTCCTTCTAAACTCTTGTCAAACAAAGATGGGGTAATCTTCCTCGGTATGCCCCATGGATGCAAGGCATTCACAAATCCCACTAAGTGGACAAAAGGATCACCGTTCCCATCAAATTTTCTGAATTGGGGTAATTCACGATAGTGATCTTCATGTTGATATCCTGGAAAGAGAATCAGTGATTCGGTGTGAACTTCTCGGATAGGACCCACTACATTAAAGTCCAGATCAAAATCATCTGTCCTAGATCTCTTCTTCGAGTCATTATCATCATCTCGAGGATTGCCGACACAGGATTCTTCCGGTGCTCCAGATGACGTATTATGTGTGTCGATGCTTGGAGCTCCTACCTCTTCCTCGTCATCCTCACTATATTCTGGTTCTGTTTCTTCATCACTTTCATCTGGTGTGGCTGCTGCCTGCTGGAACCTCATTCATCCATGAATTTTCGAGTCTTTGCTAGAATACGGTGGATAGTATAACCATCCAACCCAGTGCCCTCCACTTCATTCAGATACAATACCGATTTTCCGGCGTTAGAGATGGTCATAATTTCTGGATCACCGGAAATAGTCACGAAGCCTCGATCGGTGAGAAGCTTTACCTTCGATGTAGAGTAGAGGCTACGCCCTATTTTCATGCAGCCATGGTCTTCCTAATAAGAAGTTAAAACGAGGCTTGTATGTCAATGACCATGAATTCCACCTTCCTTGCCACGGGACCACATTCAATGAGGAGGCTGATCAAACACAACATTTCTCTCTTAGCATTATCATATGCTCTGACCGCCTGGTTGGATGGTACCAGATCCTCTTTTGAATACCCAAGCCTTGTTAGCACACGTAGAGGGCAAACATTGATTGCAGAGCCATTGTCGATCAACACCCTAGGTATCTCCCATCCATTATAGCGTATAGTGATGTTTAATGAATTGTTGTGGTTGATATTGTCAGGGAGATCATTGTCTGTGAACATGAGAGTTCGATCAACCCCATGAATGAGCCCCACCATTTGGTCGGTGTTATAGAAGAGCTTATAGAGGCTCCATTAAGATGTTTTAGAACATTTGCCCTATGAGGTTTGGGAATGCATTAACAATTTCCAGATGGAAACATTAGCATTTACTTCTTTCATGCGCTTGATAGCATCATCTTCCTTGTTACTTTCCTCTGTCATTGGCTCTTTGCCCTTTTCCTTCCTTCTCAATACCTCCAAAGGATTTTCACCCTCCAAATGGGATGGCTTAAAGTGGCGGCCTGCTCTAGTCAAATGAGAGATATCCACATACTCCTCATCACTAAGATCATCGAGGCAGATGGGGCGCCGGTATATATTTGGAGTGGTGGAATGTCCTCCAGTGTTTTTCTCCACAATTGTTAAGACCGAAGAGGCATCTTCATCAGCATCAGAATCCAAAATGAAGAAGGCGCCGTCATAATCCAAAGTTCCACACATGTCAGAGAATGGATCCTTGTTGAGAGTGAAGTTGGGGTCTTTACAAGGCATCATTTTGACTTTTTCTTGAGTGGAATAGTCATAGACGAGGTACTTGTAACCTACGGCTATCGACATTTCATACATTTGAGGAACTGTCTTGCGGATTAACTGAACTGGATCGCATCTGTCCGAAGCAGCAGAGATGGCATTAATGGCGAATGAGTGTTTATGATTAGGAAGGGTTTTTTTTGTGATGTTAGACTGAGAGTCATTTGGTTTATTGGAGATGGATCCCAGAGAAAGTTTTCCATCATCCACAAGGTTTTGAATTTGATGCTTTAGAGCTGTGCATTTTTCAGTATTATTGCAACAGCCCGCTCCAAATAGCAGCTTAATTAAGACCTAATACTGATAATTACGAAGTTAAGCTGCTAATTAAAGGGATTGTTAGGGCGGATTTCCGCACCTTCCCTGCTAAGGAAAATTAAGAAATCCCATAGTATCCAAGTTTATTATGAAAATAAGTTATAATAAATTAGTTATTACAATATGTTTTGAGTACATAGGTTACAGATCAAAAATACAAGTTTAACCTGCCAAGGAACATTATATAAAACAGATTATCTCATAGCAGCGGACTAAACACATTGATCATGACTTCACATTCGCACACATGAGCTAACTCGAACATTCTCTCTAATCCTGCAAAACAGATGAATCTGCCCTCACCAGGACATGTTCATAGAACAAAACAGGTCAGCTTACGCTGGTACACAAGTCCCACCGATTCCAAAATAATAAGGTGGCTGAAATTACGTAATCGTTTCTTATACTCAAAGCGTAAACTCATAATTTTCAATATACTTTTATTCTTATTTAGAAATACTTTAATACTTGCTCAGAAATACGTTGGTTCTTTCCTGTAAACTTCCATAGAAATACTTTTGCATATACTGGAGAAATTTCCAAGAATTATCTCAAGATATCACACATCATTCTCCATATATAACACAATTAATAATCTTATACTTATCACAAACATAGCATAACTCCAGGGAAGGAACACGAATGGAGAGGGCTAAGCCACAACTCCAGACTTTTGAGGGACGTCTCCCCACCTTTCTTATTTCTTGCTTGCAAGACTTATAGGTCATGACCCTACATAACGGAGCAATACCCGCTCCGGAGTAATACCCGCTCTAAATACATAATGAGCAAACCCGCTCTATAAATGTTGTTCACTTCCCCTTATAAAACAAAACTTGTAATCATACAAAAATATTTATACTCAACACTTGTACTTAAATACTTATACTGAAATACTTATACTTAAACACTTATACTGAAATACTTATACTTAAACACTTATACTGAAATACTTATACTTAAACACTTATACTGAAATACTTATACTTTTATAACTATACTCAAATAACTTACTTAAATACTAATCACTATTTCAACCATCATAACAAACTTTAACTTATCAAAACAAGTTTCGTAAAGCAAGCTTGCTATGCCAAGTTCTACTATTTTGGGGAGGTGACTTAATAACAAGGTATCGGAAATGACATCATGGTTATCCAAAGCGGTCAATAAAGCGATCAACAAGATATGGCAGCATGCATAGGTTTCACAAGAGGTTCTTAACTATATGAGAAGACTACTCCACGCAAGTAAACAAAAGATCGATTTCACGGTTTCGGTGTTTTATTAAAATATGGTGGTTTAGGTGTATATCGTAACTTCTATGCTTGGCTAAGGTTTAGGTATGTAAACCAATAAGTGGATACATTCAGTAGGTATTCAACATTTAAAGGTAATTAATGAACCAAAGAAACATGGTTAATCAACTCGAGAAAACAACTAAGCAAGAATCGAGTTTTAGGTGTTCTTTTACTCAATAAATTGAGGTTACGTTTAAAATGAGGTGAATGAAGCAAATGTTTATTTGATAATCAAGACATAAATGTTGCAAGGGAATATCATGAAAGTTTAGCCACAACAGGATCTCCAATCAAAATGAAATCGAGATAATGGCAAGGGTTAATAAGTGTTTGAGGAAACTTGTTATGCATACAACAACTTCCAGACATCATAACTTTTGATGTACAACTCCAAATGGAGTGATTTTTGGGTCTAAATTCAATAAATTTTCAAGATCTACCACTTTCAAGTGACACCAAGGCGAAAAACAGAATAGAAAAGGAATATATTTGGCAGGGAAAGTCACGGCAGCATAGCCCAAGAGAGATGGATAATCACTTCTTTCTCGGTTATTCAGAGAGTGTTAGGGAACTTGTATGCAAGAGGATTTTAACACAATATCTTCCATAAGAAAACACATGCAAATCAGTTTTTATACACATTCAAACATAATCCAAGTATTCACAATTCCACAAACAAATTCCATGATCAAAGCTAGAAACAAAGTTTAGGTGGTGGAGCTTGTGTACCTTACTCCGGTGTTTAGGAATCAAATCTCTTTCAACAACTTTTAGATCTTCTCCAGCAACTCCATAAGTCCTTAAATAAAATATTCATAACTTAAAATTCAGCAATTAACCCAAAGGAATCAAATCTTACATCTCACCTTCCTTGACTTTCTTTGATGCTATTGATGTGAAACTCAAAACTATCGATTACCCAGTATGAAGAACAACTTGAGGAACCTAGGAAAGCAATTGCATGTAAGATTTGGAGCAAGAATTCAAAGGAAACAAGTTGCCAAAATGCAGCCATAGAACTCGCCAGTTCTGGCAAGAAGGAAAGGAGAGATTGTGAGTGATTTTTGGTGTGTTTTGTTTGATGAAATCAGATGAAATGATTTTGGGTCCTTGATCACTTATATATAGAGAATGGGTAATGGAAAACTCGTGATTTTGATTTAGTATTAGGGGCAAAATCGTCATTTCCCTTGCTTAGGAATAATCTAGAATTCTCAAGGTTCTTAACTTCGGATTATCTCCTTAATCACTCCCTAATCCTTAGTTATTCTTAACTAAATCTCCCAAACTATATTTTATACCTTAATGGAGGTATCTTGACTTAATTATTCCTTAACCTTAATTTTCAGGGTAACTTACATCCAATACCGATAATAACTCCATATCTCAAAACTCCGGAACGATACTCAACGTTCCTAGGGTAATTCACAAATGAATTATCTTCATTCACAATTCTCATAGCTCAACACATAATAAGACATAATATTCATCTTACAAGCAAAAGTTCACATAAGAAAAACTATTCGAAAATTTTTGATTCCAGCGAAAGTCATAACAGATTACATACTGATTAGTACGTTAATAATGTTAATAATCCTTACTTATGAAAATAATCTTAGCTTAAAAAGTGGGGCTATTACAATTATGCCCCGGGCTTTGATGTATTCATAGTTTTGATTTGGGTCATAACCAGGGTAAGGATTTTTAGGAGGTGGGCGCGGATTCAGGGGTTGAATGAGATTGGCCTTTTTTAAACTTGGAGAGAGCTTGGGAATAAGTCATGTTCAAAGGAGTAAAGTTCCTTTGTGGTCGCAACTGGAATGCAGACGATGCACCAATGGCATGGATCGCATTAGTTGTCTTAGGAGCTGCTGAATCATTGTTTGGGGCTCTTTTGTTATTTCCAAATTTTGCATTATAAATAGCGCCACCAATAGGTTCATCTTTCTTGATGTCTCCCCTTTTCACAGCATCCTCAACTAAAGTTCCCGTAGCAATCAAAGCTTTGAAAGTTGGGAAGTACTGGTATGCCATATGCATCTGATAGACAGGAAGAAGGTTTTTCACAACCATTTGCAGCTGTTCCTCCTCATTAGGCCTACTCATCATTTTGGAAGCCTTGTTTCTTCATCGAGTGATGAATGAAGAAAATGTCTCATTAAGGTTTTGAGAAGTGGTCTCCAGATCCCTTCTAGTAACATCAATTTCTTCATTATACTTGTATTAGTTTGAGAACTCTCTGACTATGTCAGTCCAAGTGGATTTCTTGGTATTTTCAACGTTGAGGAACCAATGTGCTACAACACCATCTAAATATTGTTTAAATAGTTGGGCCATCAAGGATTCTTCCACTCCCCAGGGACTTATTGCCCCTACATACATTTTCAGGAAATTGGTGGGGCTACCGGTCCCATCAAACCTTGTCAGATTAGGCATTTTGAAACCATGGGGTAATCGTGCCTTCGGGAAAAGAGTTAATCCATGAATATCCATCCATGGTTCAGCCTTAGTCATGCCTTTTAAGACTTCTTTAAGCTTGACTACTTCTTTTTGAGTTTAGTGGGAATTTCTCTCTCATTGTTCAGAGGCTCAAGATGAAAAGGCGAAGCTACTTCCGACTCCGGAGGAGGAGGAGGCATATGGGCGCTTTGGCGCATTATACCTAACATAGTTTACTCAATATTATCCTGTCGGTCAAGCATGGCCTGGACAAGTCCTCGGAGCTCAATCATTGGAACAGGTGGAGGGGTAGAGTTTTGCTGGTGCTCATTGTTCGGAATTTCAGACATATTGTTGAGACGTGTAGCAGAGAATACAGCTGGTGTAGACAAGGATGACAATATTACTGACGGAGAACGTTCACTGTGGTCAGAACTTCGGCGAATTAGCCTAGATCCTGAGCGGGCCCATGCAGAGTTCCTGCGAAATGAGATGAAAATTTAGTACAGAAAATTGTCCAAATTTCATTTCTCCTTTTCTCTTTCTTTTTTGTTTTTGCAGGGAATGAAAGAAATGATATCTTTGAAAATTCTCTTTTTTTTTTTTACCGCAATTTCGGTTATCATTTATTAAAAGGTGTAAAACTTTGACTCTATCATTTGTTTTGAGATTTTTCATTAGATTTCTTTGACTCGTTATTCTTTTTTAGACTTGGAATTTTATTTACATTTTAAACTGCCACTCTTTGACTCATTTGTTTTGGGATAATACACAAATATTTTTCAAAATCAATTTGATAATATCCTTCCATTTCCTGCTACTACAGAAATGAGAGAAAAGAGGTATAACGAGGCATGTGTCCTCATTTTGGCAAATTATAATGCCCCAGATATCGTTCTTCTTTGTAGTGGTCTGCATCTATTGATTGCTTCTAAGTACTGAAACCACAAAAGAAAGTATTAAATGCAAAAGGGGCCGCACCCCAAAATTGCCTACGTATCTCCATAAGTGTATTTGGATTTGGGGAAGTTTTTTTTTTCGGTGATGATGATTTTTTTTAATGGAGAATCAGGCCCAACGTAGTTCTGATATATGAAATTTTACATAATTTTCCTTTTTTTTTGTTTTTACAGCTGCACTCGGAAAATGAGTTGCCTACGTACCCCTTTTAGTACATTACATAGTAGAGAAACTAAGATAGATGCATACAACATTAGATTTTTTATTTTTTTTAGGGGATCAAGTCGCACGTAGCTCTACCTACAAAATACAATATAAAAGCGATTAAATGAATCAGGTACTTCCTAAACTTTTCAGGCTTCAGTTTACCGGCCGCCAACACTAGTGGAAAAATAAGGAAGGGCTGCGGTCAAAACTGCCCTAAGGGCTGCGTTTTTGGCCAGCAACCCTTTCCATAGCAGCCCTTCATTAGATAAGAAGGGCTGCGGTTTTTAACCGCAGCCCTTCTAAGTTTGAAAGGCTGCGTTTTCGGCATAAACCGCAGCCCTTCTTTAACTGAAGGGCTGCGGTTTTAAGCATGAACCGCAACCCTTTTTAAGTGAAGAGTTGCGGTTTAAGCTTAAAACCGCAGCCCTTCAAATTCAATTTTTTTTTTAAAAAAATAGAATTAAATCTGCCCCCATCCCTATTATTGCCCCCAAACACACCCTCACCCCAAGACCCCTCGCACCCCCACCCCAAGCACCCCCGCACCCCTCACCCCCACCCCCTGTCACCCCCCACCCCAAAGACCCCTGCACCCTCTGCACCCCCACCCCCGCCTGCCCCACCCCCTGCACTCCCAGCCACCCCACCCTCTCGCACTCCCCGCCCCACCCCACCCCACCCCACCCCCACCCCTGCCACCCCCTGCCACCGGACCCCCCACCCCCCCACCCCACCCGGACCCACCCCCCGCGGTCCCCCGCACCCCCACCCCCGCACCCCCACCCCATCCCCCACCCAAAACCTCCCTTCGACACAAAAAAAGACCGATCAAATTGCAATAATATATATATGACAAGTTTTGTGAACGTAATAATTAACTTTAAATATGTATATATTTAATAATGTAAAAAGTGTACATAAAATTGATACAAACTAGTAGATGTATCATAAGCAATCATCACAAATGTGGGACGCCAACTTATCCCGAACTTCATGTAATTCGTCTGTGGTGAAGGCCCTCAAACGTGGTGTGTTATTCATATAAACCTTGCAAAACAACCAAGGAATAAACACATAATATAAGAATTCAATCATTTACCGTAGTTAGTAGTTCTAAAAATTGACATATACCTTCCCGAAATTCAATCAAAAACAAATGCAAGCCTAAAACTCTATACACTAGTTATATTATACCTTATATTATCATTTTCAAAAAGAAAATGGAGTTAAATGACTCGAGAAACATGAATTGGAGGCGAAAAGGCAAAAATAGGGCTAAAATCACATTTATGTTCCCGATATACAACCAACAACAAATGCACGCCTAAGAATCTACATAATAGTTACATTATACCTCATATTATCATGTTCAAAATGAAATTGGGGTTAAATGAAGCGATAATACGAATTGGATGCGAAAAGGCAAAAATAGGGCTAAAATGCCCTTTTCGTTCCCAAAATTCAACCTACAACAATTGCAAACCTAAAAATCTACACAATAGTTACGTTATGCCTCATATTATCATGTTCAAAATGCATTTGGGGTTAAATGACTCGATAAGTACGATTTGGAAGCAAAAATGCAAAACTAGGCCTAAAATGACCTTTTCGTTCCCGAAATGCAACCAACAACAAATGCAAGCCTAAAACTCTACACAATAGGTACATTATACCTCATATAATCATGTTAAAAAAGAATTACAAATTGGAGAAATTACACGCACTGAAGTTTATGTCTCATGATTTATTGACCTTCCGCCGTTTCTTAGGATCCTCAAGTACATGTATCCCTTCCGTGTGATCTACACGCATATAGTTCTCCGACATATTCACATCATCTTCCACACTATTTTCGGGATAGGTAAAAAGGGGGAGGTCCTCAAATGCATCATATTCTTCCTCATTATCAACATCACCAATACCGAGGATACTCCTTTTACCAGGTACAACAATTGACCACTTATTATCAGCAGGATCAGTTACAAAAAAAACTTGCTTAACTTGTGATGCAATTACAAATGGCTCCTCAGTTTCACGTAGACGACTAAGGTCAACAAGAGTGAATCCGCAAGGATCATCTTTTCTTACGCAACGTCGATTATCGTCAACCCACTTGCAACACAAGAGGCAAATATTAAAAGTACAGTAGTCCAGCTCCCATATTTCTTCTATTCGCCCATAATAATTGCTTTCAGCATGTACAGGCGACTTATCCTTCGAGCTTGCGTATTGTGTAGCTGACGCCACAAGTGAAACACCACTATTTTGTTGCGATGTTGACTTGAGATCTTGACGTTCGGTCCAAAACGTATACCCATTAATATCATAACCCTCATAAGAGCGTACGGCTTCACGAGGACCAAATGCTAACCACTTGATCGTTTCAGAACACTTTCATCCAAATCATTCACTACTCGTTTATGAAACCAATCAATGAAAGTCTTGTTATGCATTTGCGTCAATGCCCTAACTCCTTTTCCGGGATTGCTAACATGTAATTCCTCCATATGTTCATTTAAATAAGGATGGACAACCGCTACGTGATGCAATACAAATAAGTGAGCTTGTTTACGCTTTTCTACGGAAGGTGTGATCAATTTTGAACCAATTGTGCCCTTGCCCTCAAGTACGCCCTCGTGTCGGGATGTCGGAAGTCCAACAGGATCAACACTAGCAAAATACTCGGCCCACAAAATTGCGATCTCTTCACCCACAACCCCTTGAATTATACTACCTTACGGTTGTGCGGGATTCGAACTTTATCCTTCAAAGTGCCCATATATCTCTCAAAAGGATAGCACCACCTCAAAAACATTGGACCACACGGCTTAATTTCTCGAACTAGATGGACAAATGAGATGGACCATAATGTCAAAGAATGCGGGGGAAAAAACATCTCAAATTTGCATAGAGTTTCAACTACTCGGCTGCAAGGAATCGAGGGTCGACGGTTCTAGGACTTTGCTGCATATTGTATGGAAAAATGAACAAAGTTCGGTAATGGTGTGCCTCACATGCTTTGGAAGTATCCCACAATTGCAATCGGTAAGAATACTTGCATCATGACATGACAATCGTGAGATTTCATACTCGATAACTTCAATTCACCATTTAAGGTAACAAACCGCTTCATATTCGATGAGTAGCCGGTTGGGACCTTAATGCCATACAATGACTCGCAAAAAATCCGTTTCTCTGCACGTGACATCGTGTAGCAACTGGTGGCAAATAATTCTTCTCGAATCCTCCACCTTCTTTTTACTTTTTCCGAGTTTCATCATCAACCCTTTCCTCCACTACTTTCTTCTTCCTTAGTCCCTTTTCGAGCCCACAACTACGGTCGAAGCCCCTGTTTTTCCAAGTAAAGTCGTGACGCCTTAACATCTTTTGTCTTGCCGGAATATTCATAAGTGTCGTAAGAATAGTTTCACAAACATTCTTCTCTATGTGCATGACATCCAAACAATGTCGACCTTTAGATCTTTCCAATATGGGAGTTTCCAATAAATGGACTCCTTTTTCCATAATCCCGTAGGTCGATCAACCTCACTAGCGGGTTTACCAAAGATTGTTTCAATGCCCTTCACCCGATTATAAACTTCGATACCGGTTAATGGTCTATGAGCAACTTCTTCTTCAACCGTCCCATCGAATGCCTTCTTCTTAAACCTATAGGGATGGTCGCGTCTCGAGGTGCCTTCGTGTGCACATATACACATGTTTGCAGCCCTTAAGGTGTGTAGATTTCATGTCATCTACACAAATTGGGCGGGTTGTTTTCCTCTCGTCTTATACCCGGATAAGTTCCCATAAGGTTGGATAATCGTTCATAGTACAAAAAAAGCATGGCACGCGAGTGAACATCTCATTAGCATACGCATCAAATACTAACACTCCTTCGTTCCACATCTTACGTAAATCTTCAACAAGCGTTGGAGGTATACATCAATGTCATTTCCAGGTTGTTTGGGCCTAGATATAAGAAGCGACAACATCATGTACTTGCGTTTCATGCACAACCAAGGAGGCAAGTTATAAACCACTAAGACCACTGGTCATGTACTATCTTCTTTAGCCGAAATTGCCAAAAGGGTTCATGCCATCCGTACATAATCCAAGCCTCGGATTCCTATCCTCATTACCAAATGCCTTATGCACCACGTTGATACTTTTCCACTCGGGCGAATCGTAGGATGCTTGAAGCGAGCCCGTCTTTTTTCCTACGATCTGCATGCCACCTCAAATTCTTCGCATCTCCTTTAATTGAGAACATGCGCTTAAATCTAGGTATTATGGGTAAATACCACAACACCTTAGCTGGTGGTCCTTCACTACCTCCAGCTCCTTCACGCTTGTACCTCGACAATCCACAACGTGGACACTCATGTAAATGCTCATACTCATTACGATAAAGCACACAATCGTTAGGACAAGCATGTATCCGCTCGTACTCTAAACCGAAAGGACACATCAGTTTCTTCGCATAATAGTACGACTTTGGCAGTTCATTTCCATCAGGGAGCATATCAGCTAAAACTTCCAACAACGATGTGAAACTAGAGTCCAGTCCAACCAGACTTTCGACTTAATGTTGAACGGTGTTATCACCGCGGAAAGTTTGGTGTACTTTGTACAACCTGGATACAACGGCTTTTCAGCAGCCTCAGACATAGACTCAAAAATACGAGGTCGTTTACACGACTGATCTTCAACCTCGTGTATCCCGATCCCTATCATCATCTGCAAACTCATCATCCAAATTCTCATCCCCGAACTCATCATCCTTCTTTTCTTCACATACATCGTTCATTACTCTAGAGCTTCCTATATACTTCCCCTGCTCACCATGCCAAACCCATACGTGGTATTGAGGCCTAAACCCACGACGAAAGACATGCTCCCTAACCACATGTATACTACTAACCTTGCTCACATTTCTACAATCGAAACAAGGACAATAAAAGTCGACTGCTCCAGAGGATGCTTGATATTGTAATGCAGTTGTACAGAATTCCGAGACCTTTTTCCGAATTCCGTTTGCTAGGCGCCAGGCCATGTATTCTCCTGTTTGAATACGTCTATTCCACCTCTTAGGATTAGACTAATTTGAAGTACCTGAAATGTACACGCTAACAATGTTAGTCAATGACTGATGAATTTTTCTTTATATGTTTTTTTTAGCAGGAAATGGAAGAATTTTTTCTCTTTTTTTTCGAAAATGATTATTCCAATTTGTTAGACACAATTTTTTTTATCCCTTTTAACACAATTTTTCTTTTCTTTTTATTGAAATGTGATTATCCCTTGTGAAACGGCCTAAAATCAATTCGGAGATCATAATTACCAATCTAATTATGTCAAATTATATGATTAATCCATTTAAATATAGAGAACACATTTTTAAAATGTAAGATGGATCATCATACAACTTAACTTAGTTAGATTTGCAATTTTTCCTCTTAATTGAGATTGGGTCATTTGATTCATTTACTATGATATATTGGCCCAACATGCAATATTTGTAACATTGGTTGCTCATTTTATTAAAAAGAGTTGTGGAATTATTTATGAAAATTATGCATAAACATCTCCATGTTTTTTTTATTAATTGAATGATGCAACAATTATTTACAAAGAAACTATTATTACAACAATATGTACAAAATCTATGATCTATACAAATCTTCAATCTTGGTCTTCACCATGATGCTCCTTGATCTTCACCTCCTTGAATGGGCTTTGGAATTCATATTTATTTGTGAATTCGTGAATTTGTGAATGTTAAACATTAATTAACTTCTTTGATTTTGATTTTTTTATGACAATTTTTATTGATTTTTATTTACATGATAAAATGAGTCATTTTATCATGTAAACTTAGAATTTTATGATTTTTTTATTCACATTCTCGTATGAAGTAAATTTTTTTTAATGAAAGTTGAGTTAATTACTTTATTTCATTTTCCACATTGCCTTTTTGTTCTTAAACTGACTTACAAAAATCATAACTTTCTGTACAAAGTGTTAAAATGATCATATGATACATATGTGGATAGATCAGTGAGTTCTTTATGTTGTATCAAAATTTCACAAGTTTTTAGTGACCACTTGAATTATGGTGAATTTTATGTCAAAACTGGTCAAAACAAGACCTTTATTCAATTTGTTCTTTGAGATCCAACTTATTGAACTTATTTTGAAGTGAAATTTGGTATGAACATTCTAAACATTTTGAAAGACTAGACTGAAAATGTTTACTTGAATTGGACATTTGTAAAACCATTTTTATTTATTTTCTTAACCGAAGAGAAAATGAGTATTCTAAAATTTAGTGATTTACATGAATGATTTTGTAAAAATGATGTAAAATTGTATAAAATTCATATGAACATGATTTTTATCTTTTTGAAAATCTACTGATGTTTTATTCAATCTTGATATTTTTAGTTTTATCTAAATGATTTTATTTTAAACTTTATTGATAGAACAATCCTAGGTGGTACTGGACAAAATCAGTTTTACACAACAAAGCTGTATGATTTTTAATTATTTACAAAAAATTCGTTTTTTAGAAATTCCAAAGCCCAATTTATGAAAACATCTTTCAATTCATAGGAAAAATATTAAATCCTACAAACTATTCTGATAACACAGACGAAAAATGGAATGAAATACGAAATTAAAACTGATTATAATTACAGCATCACATTTTCTTTTTTATGGAGATGTTTTTACACAACTTATCTTGAATTTTTTTTATGAAATTTTTTTTTGGTGATGAATAACAACTTGATTAAGGAAAATCACATTATCACATTGTTTCCTATGAGTCACCCCATTAGAGGTGACTATTCTAGGTGGGGTGATTTAAGGTGGGGAACCTATTATGACTTCCACATACAAATCACTCCAAAGATTAAAAAAAATGATAAGAAGAAAACAAGGAGAAAGTTAGTAGATGATTAAGAAGATAATCAAAATAATAAGAATTTCAACTTTACCTTGCTAGCTCAATGATGCACTTCCTTTTAGCAAATTTTTCTACCTTTTTTTTGTGATTTTCTTAATTTCTAAGTGAGTTTCTAAATCTTCTTAATTGCCAACTTAAACTCTTTTTTGTGTTTTTTCCTTTTGATGAACTTCTTTTACTTACTTATTAAGACTTTTGCTTAGATGAAAAGATTAAGGAGGAGAAGAGTAGTAGAGAAGTTGAGAGTGAAGTTGAATTGTGTTTTCTTCAACTTGGTTTTGAAGTGAAAAGGGGAGGGTATTTATAGAGAAATGAGGAATGTGAACTAGGGTTTAGAGAGAGAAAATCAGATTTTTCATCCAAAATATCTGATTTTCTTCATCCTTATTCACCTTAATGACATCACTTTAATGACCTCACCCTAATGACATCATCAAATCTCTTTGGAAACACAAATATTCTTATTCTTTTTAGATTTGCTCATTAATGAGGCAAGATCGGATTTTCAGAAAATATTCTTCCTAAAACATCCTAATACGTTAAAAAAATGCATTGAAAATCGTGCAAAATGAAACTGGTCAGGAAGCTGCGCTAGGCGCAAGGCTCTACGTCTGGCGCAGAGCATGCTTGTGCGCTAGGCGCACAATCATGCGTCTAGCGCATGATTGTGTGCTTGGCGCACACTTGATTCTTCCGGAAAGAATCCGGATTTGCCCCTCTTACACATGGGATTTGATTCTTATTCTCACATCTTTTCATGATTCTTATTCTCTAACTAATGGAGAAAGGATGTGTTTAGTGGATAAAGAATATATTCTTATTCTTTATCCAATGAACAATGACTTGATCATCAAGGAAACTGATTAATGTCGGTTTTGGGATACGACTAAAATCCCGACGCCTAATCGCGACTCGTTTTTTCATTTTTCCGAAAGATTAACTTAAGACAATTAATGAAAACTCGTCAAATTAATAAAGACGAGGATGATTATACTATGAATCATTTTATTAAAACGGTGGTTGTAGTTATTGACTACGACTCACGAAAATTATACTTCTAAGCCGAAACTGTATGACTAATACGAAAAAATAGAAAATCGTGCGACGGAATGAAACTCGCGCTCCGGGGCGCGTGCTCCACGATGCATGACGATCTTGTTATATTTATTTTTCAAAACCTTTATTTATCCGAAAAAAGGGGTTCAAAATTTGGTGTCTACAGTCGCCGGCGACATCACTGTCGCCTCCCCTTCCTCCTTTCACCGCCGGCGCCGCCTCTCACCTCTTATACTTGGTTAGTTTTTCATTATATCTTATTAATTTTTAGTTTAGATAATTAACAATGTTGTAACCGAAAATTTGGCCTAAATACTTGTTTAAAATGCTCCATATAATGTATATATATGATTAATTATAAGATTTGAGGATTAAAACTGATTTTGCGATGTTTTTGCTTAAGTTTTTGTATGCCCTAAGATGTTATTCGGGATTGTATTATATGATGTAATAATTGATATTTTAAATATTTTATTGATGCAATCTTTCTTTGAAGTGATATGCAATGCCTTCAAATACGATAGACTCACCAATGGGAGGGGAAAGGAAATCTAAGGAATGGTTTGGTATTTGTTGTTTGGTGATGACTTGGAATTGCTTGAATGCGATTGTTTTAATATGTATATTTGATTAGTATATACATCATTATGCCTAGATACCCGTTCAAGACTTATTCATTAGGAGTAAGTCTTGAATAGTCCCCGTTTTGGGACTGTTCTTAAACGTCAAAACTCACTTAGGAAGTGAATTTGTGTTGATTCTTTGATTCTAAGTGAAATACGGTTAGTCATTTCCTTAATTTGTTCTTCGAGTGCATATAAGATAAGCAATTATCTTCATTGTGTACTTGGATAACTAAAGGGAAATGCTGACGAATTTTACTTAGAATCAAAGATGATACATGCATTCACTAGTGGGATTGGACGTTTAAGGATGGGTTAGGTTGTAGTGATAAGGACCCAAATGGAAGCATGCATTGAACCTTGTTGTGTTATATTTATGCGAATTTTTGAATTGTATGTATGTAATGTATGTATGTATGTATGTATGTATGTATGTATGTATGTATGTATGTATGTATGTATGTATGTATGTATGTATGTATGTATGTATGTATGTATGTATGTATGTATGTATGTATGTATGTATGTATGTATGTATGTATGTATGTATGTATGTATGTATGTATGTATGTATGTATTCATGTATGCATGTATGCATGTATGTATGTATGTATGTATGTATGTATGTATGTATGTATGTATGTATGTATGTATGTATGTATGTATGTATGTATGTATGTATGTATGTATGTATGTATGTATGTATGTATGTATGTATGTATGTATGTATGTATGTATGTATGTATGTATGTATGTATGTGTATGTATGTATGTATGTATGTATGTATGTATGTATGATAAGGACCCAAATGGAAGCATGCATTGAACCTTGTTGTGTTATATTTATGTGAATTTTTGAATTGTATGTATGTATGTATGTATGTATGTATGTATGTATGTATGTATGTATGTATGTATGTATGTATGTATGTATGTATGTATGTATGTATGTATGTATGTATGTATGTATGTATGTATGTATGTATGTATGTATGTATGTATGTATGCATGCATGTATGCATGGATGTATGTATGTATGCATGGATGCATGGATGCATGTATGCATGGATGTATGTATGCATGTATGTATGTATGTATGTATGTATGTATGTATGTATGTATGTATGTATGTATGTATGTATGTATGTATGTATGTATGTATGTATGTATGTATGTATGTATGTATGTATGTATGTATGTATGCATGTATGCATGTATGCATGTATGTATGTATGCATGTATGCATGTATGCATGTATGTATGTATGTATGTATGTATGTATGTATGTATGTATGTATGTATGTATGTATGTATGTATGTATGTATGTATGTATGTATGTATGTATGTATGTATGTATGTATGTATGCATGCATGCATGTATGTATGTATGTATGTATGTATGCATGTATGTATGCATGCATGTATGTATGTATGCATGTATGTATGTATGTATGCATGTATGTATGCATGCATGTATGTATGCATGTATGTATGTATGCATGTATGTATGCATGTATGTATGTATGTATGTATGTATGTATGTATGCATGTATGTATGTATGCATGTATGTATGTATGTATGCATGTATGTATGTATGTATGTATGTATGTATGTATGTATGTATGTATGTATGTATGTATGTATGTATGTATGTATGTATGTATGTATGTATGTATGTATGTATGTATGTGTGGGGGTTTAGAAATTGATCGAAGTTGGATGTATGGACAGCGGAATATGTTGGAGTTCATGCAAGGTGTGAATGAGTTTTGTAAACGTGCTACAGAGCATCAACAACTTACTTGTGATGATGAGATTTATTGTCCATGTGTTGATTGCTACAATGTGAATACGATTTCTGATATTAGGACTATAAGGGATCATATTATTCGTCGTGGATTAAGGGATCATTTCATCTATTATTTAGCTATTTGAGACTAACTTTAGTGAAGTATTTTTAGGTTTCTTGTTCCTTTACATCCGATCCTTACATGGAAGAGAAAATCAAGGAGGTGAAAAATAAGTGGGTAAGATACTTTATTGATTATTGTGTTGCGTAGTTTCTTTGAGTTTTTGTTAATTGCTTTGTTTATCTATCTTTACAACGAACTTAGTGTAACTTGTACCAACCAATGCATTTTTGCATGATATTGACTTGGATTTGATGATATATATGTTGAATATTGATGTTATTTTGCATGATATTTGTGTTGAATTAAATGATATTTATTTCTGGTTGAACTTGGATATTGGATGATGGATGTTGGAGGAAAATTGGTCGTTGGATGCAATGGATGTTGGTTGTTGGAGAAGATGGATGTTGGATGACAGATTGATGGATGTTGGATGAAATTAGATGATGGATGTTGGATGAAATTGGATGTTGGATATATTTTTGTGCAGGTTATTTCCCAATCATAGTGTTATCCAATTTACAAACGGAGCTCTGCCGAAATTCATACACGATATAGTGCAGCTGGTGCCAACTGTTTGCTGCCTACTGCTGGCTGCCTGTTGCATGCTGCTGCCTAGCAGACTTAATTTTTTTTAAATAAAATACAGGTCTATTACTGCGGTATTGGGAAGAAACTGCCGCAATAGAGCTGGTTTTTGGAAGAAACCGCAAAAATAAGTTGCTCTATTGCGGCGGTTAAAAACCGCAGCAATAGAGTTACTTATTGCTGCACCCTTATTTGCAGCGTGGCTAAATCCGTAGCAATACCCCACTTAATGACCGCCGCAAGTTGATATTATTCCACTAGTGGTAGCTAAACTTATGGATTCTAATATATAAAGCGGAATATAGAGAAAATGAAGCAGTATTTGATCCAATAATATCGTATAAAATACGCTCGATCCACATACCTTTGATGGAAAAAGAAGACTCATATGAATGAAATCTATTAGAGGATGGCTCATACAAAGTCAAGTCAAGATATTGGCTTCCGCAATAACAAAAGGAAGAAATCTTTGAAATTGTATTCTAGATTTATTCAGGAAAAGAAAATATATGGCCAAAATGGATATACTTCTATTGGAAGCTACATAATGGTGCGCCTAGCTCCTAAGAAAAATCTTCAAAAGAGGAAAATCCAAGTTAAAGGGTTATGCTCTTTATGTGATTGTGTAGACAAATTGAATTCTTATTTGTTTTAAGAACTGTGAGATTTCAATGAGTTTGGAAAACCTTAAATTTGGGTATCATATCAACAACACAAAAGGAACTTCCGGCAAAACATTGGAGTAAGAACTTCCTTTGGTATATAATGAGAGAAGATGGGAAAAATGAAGAAAGGATGGTGAGCATTTGGATCTACTGCAACACAATAATAGTTGGATCGAAGAAAGAAGTAAGACCTCTACAGATTTTGAAAGAATTGGAGTACTTGAAAAGAGATAGGCTACAGGGCAGAGAAATGACAAAGATACAACAAATGAAGACTGTAGCGCTTGTACATTGCGCGAAGATAAAATGATATTGAAATGGGAAGAAGGGAATCAGTGCCATTAATGAATCAAGATATTACTATGTGACGGATCATAAAAAAAAGGTGACGATAGTCTTCTAGGAATGGAGAATGTAGCATGTGGATGGACAATGGAGTACAATTATCAGAAGGATGGGATAAAATATATGCCATTTTCACCCTTATAGGCTGAGGATTATGGTCTACTCCATGGTATGAAGGAGATGGAGAAGTTGGCTATTTTGCAAATAGAAGTCTGCATTGATTATACGAAACTAGTGCACGCTTAAGGAGCCCTGGAACAGTAAACAAGGACATAAAAACAAAAAAATATGGATATCATATTATTAGCTAAAAAACACTCAGGTTTGTTAGATTATTAAAGGTAGGAGCACGGTCCAACCTGCGTGTGCACATATACTTGCAATCAATGCAAGGAAAGCCAAGGGAAACCATCGTTAGTTGTTTGCTTTGTTGTCGAAAAAAAACAAGTAAGTTATATTGCACGCATGGTTATTAAAATCACGATCTGGATCTTACGATTCTACAATTTAGGATGACCTCACCGATTCCAGTCCTACGTAGAATCTTAATTTTGTGGGATATTTCGATCCTACCCATCTACAAACATCCCCTGGTAGAATCTTAGTGTTGTGACTCAAAGTCTGAATTTATTTTGATGATGATAAACACTTTGTGCTATAACATGTGATGTATGTAACAGTGATCTAAGAAAGTTATCAAGCTTGGATGTTCATGAAAGCTCAAGAAATTGAAGAAATGGAAGCTTAGGTCTAGTTATATTCTTAGTCATGTTTATGCAATGTAATTAACTTATTGGAATTTTGTACTAAGCTAGAAATATGAAATTAGGATGATTAAATATTTTCTTAGAGTTAGGAAAATAGGTAATTATGTTAATTTCATGTTTTTATATTTAAAGAATAAAAAGGGGAGTTTTTATAAAAAGGATTTCGAAAATTAGTTTTGAAAAGTAAAGATTTTAGAAATAAAACTTATTTTATAAAAACTGATAAACGGTTTTGATGTAAAGATTTTCGAAAAAAAATCTGTTTTAAAAAAACTTATTTTTAGTAAACGTTTTTTATATAAAGATTTTCAGAAAAATTGGTTTTGAAAAATCTGATTTTTGGTTGGTAAAAAAATAAGGATGTATCTTTATCTTTGAAAGATAAAAAAATCAGTTTTTATTAAGTAAAAGATAAGCTTTGGTTTTTGAGAATAAAAGATTTGTATCCCTTAATTTTAGGAACAAAAATGGTTCAAGAAGATTGTCATATCTTGGAGAATAATTCTTGTTCAGAATATAATCTATATAAGGGATAAAAATCTGTTGAATGATACACGTTTTTAGATTTAGTTTGATAAGTTTTTGAGAGCTGAAATCATATCCCCATAGCACAGAGTTCCAATGAGTTAAAAGTTCTTAATAACGATTGTAACATTCCTCAATTTGCTTATCTAAGAAGCACACTTGTGAGGACTTAATCTTTCTGTAATTTCATTATTATAGAGAGTAGCAATACCTAGAGTTAGGTGTTAGGGAGCACTACTAGAGTTAATAGTGGGGGAATCATATTGTATCAAAAGATTGATATTTTAAGATTCAAATAATAAAAGAGTAGGTAGTGTGGATGTAGATCTCAGAGGTGAGATTGAACCATGTTAAATTTCTGTGTCTTGTTATTTGATTTCCTTGCTTTTAGTTTTGATACGAGCTCATTTGAGCAAAAACATTAAAAACGAGTTTGCGAGTATTTAACACAGTGTGAGGCACAATGCTATAGTTTTGTTTTTGCAAAAATCGATTAAATTTTATCACTCAATTCAACCCCCCTTCTTGAATGTCACCTTGTACTCCAACAAGTGGTATCAGAGCAGGCTATTCTCAAAAAGCTCATCCCTTGAGAATAGAAGTCATGAGCATGCAAGATGACTTTCGAGAAAGACAATCAAAGTGTTCGATTTTCAATGGAAAAGATTACAAATGGTGGAAGGCTAGGATGAGGATCTACATCCAAGGATCATATTATGAATGCTGGAAAGTCATAAGAAAAGGACCAATCCTTATCCAAGCCAAAAATGCTGAAGGAAAGATGGTTGATAAAGATGAAGACGACTACGATTCAGTCGACTATGCAAAAGCCGAAAAGAACTTCAAAGCTATGACTATTCTCCAATATGAAATTGGACCTGATGAATACTCAAGGATCTCTGATTGCTCTACCAACAAGGAGATATGGGACACCTTAGAATTGGCCCACGAAGGTACGAATGAGGTAAAACAGTCTCGAATCGATTTACTTGTGCAACAATATGAACTGTTTACTATGAATAAGGAAGAATCAATTAAAGAGATGTTCACCCGATATACACTAATCACTAATGAATTGCGTTCTCTAGGCAAAACCTATACTTCTGAAGATTTAGTAAGAAAGGTCTTAAGAAGTTTAACAAATCGTTGGCTTCCTAAAATAAATGCTATTCAAGAAGCTTAGGATTTGACAAAACTCTCACTAGAACAACTAATTGGATCATTAATGACTCATGAACTTGTTTTAGATACTAAGACAAATGAACCAAAAAATAAGGGTATAGCCTTAAGAACTGAATTGGAAAGTGAAGATAGGTGATAGCGATGATGATGTTGATCTTCTTACTAGGAGATTTAAAACTTTTCTCAAAAAGAACAAAAACAACAATCCTAGAAAAGGTGGAAATTTCAACGGTAAGATCACTACCTCTAACTTTAAGAAAAGTGCTACTAATTCTGGTTGTTTCAAGTGTTGTGAGTACAATCACAGGATAAAGGAATGTCCCCTATGGGATGATGAGAAGCCTAAAGAAAAAAGGGAGCAACCAAAGAAGGAGTTCAAGAAAGCAATGATTGCTGCTGTTTGGGGAGATTCAGATTCTGAAGAAGAACAGTCAGAGGCACAGTGCCATGAAGCAAAATTATGTCTAAATGCTGTATAGACAACTCAGAGGAAGGCACAGTGCCTGGACGACTCTCACTTATGTCTTATGGATAAGAATTCGACCTCACTTGATGAGGAGGAAGATAGTGAGGTAAATCTCATTTCTCTAAAACCTTCAATACATCTTCTTTCAAAAAACCAATTCGTTACTTTGTTTGGAAATGTCATTGACGATTGTCAAGAAAAGAATGATGAACTTAAAAAAACAGTTAAAGAGAAAAATGTTGAGCTAAACGCCTTAAGGTACGAAAAGTCTCTTGTAAAAGAAGTTGTTAACAACACTATGCCATACACTGTGTTAGAGGCCAAAAACTCGGATCTTAAAAATCAAATTGAATCTGTAAAGGAAAAATTGCCAAAAATAAGACAACCTTTGCCGCATATGCCACAATTAAGCCAACCTTTTGAAAATCCAAAGATAATACAAGCTTATCATCATTTAAGCCAAATTTAGGTTAGTGATTTTAGCTTACCTGCTAACACAGGTTGCAACAAGTTAATTACGATTGATTATAATTAATTATAATTAATTATGATTACTTTATTTTTTAATTACTCTTATATTTAATTTTCCTCTCTCCTCCCTCACTGTGACCACCACCTCTCTCCTCCCTCTTCCTGCTGCCCTCCTCCTCCACCGCCGCCACACCACCCACCCCTCTTCTTTCTCTTCCCACAACCACCACAACCAAACCCACAACCCCCATAACCAAACCCCACCACAAATCCAAACCCCCACCACAACCGAACCCACCCCACCACTAACCAACCCCACCACCACTAACTACCAAGTCGACCCCACTACCAACCCATTAACGTCCTCTCTCGCCACCCCGAAACCACCCAAACCCACCCCACCCCGTAACCACAACTAAATCCAAACCTAGAACCCACACCCAAACCCCGAAACCACCCAAACCCACCCCTCCCCGAAACCCGGCCCGAAATCCACACCCAAACTCCAAAACCACCCAAACCCACCCCACCCCAAAACCTAACCGAAATCCACACCCAAATCCCGAAGAAGATGGTAGAGGAAGAAGATGGCACATGGTGGTAGAGAAGGAGAGAGAAGGGGTACAATGGTTGTGGTTTTGGTGGAGGAGAGAGGGGGGCTGGTGTTGGTTGTAGACACATAATCGTGTCTCCCCATTTAGGGAACCGATGATGAAACATACCGTGGTCTTAATTGGTCCGACTCAAGGGAAGAGCAGTATGAAAAGCCATTCAAAACCATTTCGAAAAGTGTTAAAGTCCTATTTTAAATCCCAATTAATTATTCATGAGAATTAATTGTATTTTGAGACCAATTATTTGAAAAGCCTAATTAATTGATAATTAATTGATTTATTTTAATAAATAAATATTTTCAAAAGATATTTTTTATAGTTAAAATCAGATTTTATCCCGTAAAATCAGATTTCCAGAATTAAAGGATAAAAGAAAATCTTTTAGAACGCGTTTTTATCAAAAAACTATCAAAACGTACCAAAAACAAGGCGGTGCGCTGAGCGCAAGGCCTGCGCCGAGCGCACGTGTCCTGACACGTGGGCTTCCACGTAAGCTGCGCCTAGCGCACAGGTTGTGCCAAGCGCAGCAGAACTGCCACGTAGTCTTTTGTTTCATGTAGAGTCCTGCGTCAAGCGCAGTTCTCTGCTTGAGACGCGGATTTTCTTTCTTATCTTTTTTAAAAGCGCGTACCACGTGTACGCTTTTTACTGGTCATGTCGCGTCATGCGCTTGCCACGTCAGCCGCGCCAGGCGGAGCTGGAGCGTGAGGCGCAGTGTCGTATTCCCTATAAATAGGATTGATTTCTGTACAGATTTCAGAATTGATTTTTCACATAACACTGGACGAATACTTTACGAACACAATTACGAATTCTCTCTACGAACTACAAAATCTCCCTACAAAATTCACACCTTTCAAACACAAATACATTCAATCTACATACATTCATACATTCAGATTTTCAGGCTTCACGATTGCTCGTCCCAAAGGTTGTCAATCTCACAGACCCAAGCCACGGTATAATCCTGAGGGTCCTTAAAAAATTTATTTTTATATTGAAGTTACTAACAGTTTTCTTTCCTGATGTAGATCTTTAATGTAAAATCGCTATACTGTATATTCTAATCTCTTTTCTATTTTATTTTATTTCATATTATTATTATTATTCTTGCCTTTATATATTATATGCCTGCCTGATCATTCTATTCATATTATATGATTGTCCTTGCATTATTGCTTTTATCACCCACATGTTATTTTTGCTAATCAAAGATCTAAAGAAATGTTCTAATATTAATCAGATTAATTTGGACAGCCTGCTAGGTTCCCTGTAATATTGATTGCCTAATAACTTGTCACTAAAAGTTAGTCTTTTTATGTGTTTCCTGAACCAACCTAGACTAATTATTTTTAGGGTGTATAAAAACGTTATTTGATTATTCTTTGGCATAAAATCTATAATGAATCGATATTTAGTAGAGGCCAACTTTGGGCGAATGTGGTTCATTATGACCATATTCGTACCCTCACCCCCGAACTCAATCTTTGGTTCATTTTGACCATCTATGGAGTCAGGACGGGGAAATCTACATTGGATAATTGGAAAGAAGTTTTTCCCATATCCAATTAGGTTTATGATTCTTCCTAAAAAGAATTGTTGGCGACTTCTTTCAAAACATTTTCAATAAAACCTTAACAGTGGGGTAGTCAAATCAAATATGCGCTCACACCGCCTAGGCGAAATAAAAACACGCCTACAGTGGTGGTGCCGGTGAATGAAGGAAGTGCAAGGAGGAGAGAGATTAATTTAAGGAAAAAAAGGAAAAAAAATCATAATATTTGTAACCTATAGAACAATTTACAGGTTATGTAACCTAAATTTGGCTTAAATGATGATAATGTTATATTAACTCTGGATTATCAAAAGGTTGGCTTAAATGTGGCAGATGGGGCAAAAGTTGGCTTATTTTTGGCAATTTTTCCATCTTTAAATCATGAGTTAACTGAGTTGAAAGAATCAATACAAAGATTCGGAATTGTTCCACTTATGCTACCTCATGATGCTAAGTTAATTAAGTGATGAACTTGATAAAGCAAAAAGAGAATTGGAAATTTCAAGAAAAAAAATAGCGATCTAAACACTTCTGTTGATTTCTTGGAATCACAATTGCTTTTTGCTCGAAAAATGTATGAAAAATGGTCAGCTGGTCAAAAGCCTTAGACTTTATGTCTAGTTCTACTAGCAATCGGAACATCATTGGTTTAGGATATAATGATCAGAGACACAATGCAAGGTATAGTGCCAATAATTTTAAAAGAGACTTTCGTAAAAGAAAATATGTTGATTTACCTGAACATTTGATTTGCAACTTCTGTGGAAAAAATGGACACCTCATGGATAACTGTAATTTCAAGAAAAAATGTGTTGCGAAAAATGTAAAGTACGTGAATCAAATATGGGTTAGAAAAGATATGTTAGAAGCTCAATGAAAGAAAAAGGGACCCAAGCAAATTTGGGTTCCTAAAACTAATAAGTGATCTTTTTGCAGGTGAATGTGAGAGGAAGCAGCCTATGGTATCTCGACAGCGGCTGCTCAAGACATATGATTGGTGATAAATTTGAATTCCTCTCACTAGTATCCCACCATGGAGGGTGTGTTACATTTGGCACAATAAAAAGGGAGAAATAATTGGTATTGGAAACGTCGACAAATCCCTAACACACTCCATAGAGAATGTGATGCTGGTAAGTGGTTTAAAACACAATTTGTTGAGCATATCGCAATTGTGTGATCAAGGTAATTATGTTGAATTTCATGCATGAGTGTTTTACAAGATAATTCGTGGCTTTGGGATTAATTTCTGGAAATTAGTTGAGTATTATGCCTGTTGTCCTCCTTTAAATATGTTAATTGGAGTAGGAGTGCATGTCTTTGTGAAACACTGTGAGAAAAAGTCTACATGATATAAAAGGAATCGTAAAGGGCTATTGATGCTGTCCTGATAGTTTAATCCTAAGTTGCCGAACTAATAAGCTATATGATCCTAAGTTGCCGAATTATTGAGCTATGAAATGCTAATTCTTTCTCTTATGGCAAGCTTGATCTTTAGCCCGATATTCCGATTTTCCATTTATGAGTTTGACATTTGTGCCTCATTATTTCTTTCTTTCATATGTCTCGCCTTATCTTCATTTCCCTATTATATCCTTTTTTCCTTCACACATTGCTTCAAAGTTCAACAAGTGCTTTTAATCTTGATTCATGATATATGGAGCAAAGACATCTTAATAAGATGGTGAAAGAAGAAGACGCATCAATTAAGAGGGAACATGAAAATAAAGGTTGGAAGAAACACTAATACGTTAAAGAATGAAAGCACTGCTTCACACTATACAAGGCACAGTGCCAAGAGATGTATCAAAAAGAAAATGAGGTTTGAATTAACTTATTTCGCCTTTGATCTCTTATTGATTGACTCTAGTAATATCGTATGGTCTGACTCTCCTTTAAAAAAAAGAAAAAAAAAAGATAAGATAAGTTATTGAATGGGAATAGATTGTTCAGTGGCACAGAATCACATACAGTGTCGCAGTGAAGAAAAGTCTTATGGTGTTTACTTGCAGAAGTTGAAAATCTGAGAAGAAAGGTTTAAGCACTTGTTGAGCCAAATGCCATTTCAAATCTTCAAGCTTGCATTACCTATCTTTATTTTACTCTTTTAGCCTACCAACCATGATTCTTCATGATTATTTCTTGCTTCATAACTTCGTATTGTGAGTTGGATTATTTTTTGCCTCATGACTTCGAATTGTGAATTGGATTATAACATAGCACCAGCATCACTAGCTTACTTGTTTGAGCTACTTGCTTATTTTGATGACTCTCTCTCTTTTTGTGTAGCTCGACATGTGTTTGCTCTCCTTTTTGATAATGTCAAAAGGGGGAATATATGTATAATACTTGTAGACACATAATCGTGTCTCCCATTTAAGGGCCCAATGATGAAACATATATTGTAGTCTTAATTGGTCCGACCCAAGGGCAGAGCAGTCCAAAGAGCCAAAACTATTTTAAAAGTGTTAAAGCGTATTTTAATGATCCAAAATTGCATTTTGAGCCCAATCCTTTGAAAAAGCCCAATAATTAATTATTCATGATCATTAATTGTTTTATTTTAATAAATAAATATTTTCAAAGATATTTTTATAGTTAAAATCCGATTTTATTCCGTAAAATCAGATTTCCGGAGTTAAAAGATAAAAGAAAATTGTTAAAACGTGTTTTATAAAAAAGCTGTCAAAACGTGTCAAAAGCAAGGTGGTACGCCAATCGCACCAGCCTGCACCGAGCGCACAGTCGCGCGCCGAGCGCACAAGCCTGACACGTAGACCTGTGTGTCACACAGAGTCGTGCGCCTGGCTCACTCCTCTGTGCGATGCACAGGCTGTCAATTCTATTTTTTTTAAAGCGTGTGCCACGTGGGCACTGTTGATTGGTCATGGTGCGTCAGGCGCACCAATGTGCGCCTGACACGTGTGATTGTGCGTCACACAGCCACTTGCATCTGGCGCAGTTGGAGCGTGAAGCGCAATTTCCTTTTCCCTATAAATACTCTTCGATTTTCCGGATTAAAAGACGGTTTTTCTCTACACTTAACACTCGAATTTTATATACTTCGACGATATACTTTACGAAACCCCTCTACAAAAACCTCTCTATAAAATTCATACAAACAAACACATACATACAATCAGACATGCATATTTTATTTCAGGCTTCATGATTGCTCGTCCCGAAGGTTGTCAATCTCGCAGACCCAAGCCACGATATAATCCTGAGGGTCCTTGAATAAATTATTTTTTATATTGAAGTTACTAACTGTGTCTTTCATGATGTAGATGTATAATATAAAAATCGTTCCTTTGTACATTCTAATCTGTACTCTTTTATTCTTTTTATTATTATATGCTTGCCCGATTGTCCTGTTTGCTTTCATCAATGAACCATAGATTGAGTCGGGGGTGAGGGTACGAACACGGTCATAATGAACCACATTCGCCCATTGTTGGCCTATACTAAATATCGATTCATGTCAATTTTTATGCAATAGAATAACCAAATAATATTTTTATGCACCCTAAAAATATTAGTCTAGGTTGGTTCAGGAAACACATAAAAAGACTATTTTTTAGTGATATGTTATTATGCAACCAAATTTCAGGGAACCTAGCAGGTTGTCCAAATTATCTGATTAATATTAGAACAGTTCTTTAGGTCTTTGATTAGCAATAATAACATGTTAGGATGGGAAAATCTACATTGGATAAGTCCCTAATTTGTCCCTCCAGTTTCCCAATATCCAATTAGGTTTATGAGTCTTCCTTTAAAGACTTGTTGGCGACTTCAAAACATTTTTCAATAAAACTTTAACACTGGGGTAGTCAAATACGCGCTCATCCCGCGTAGGCGAAATAAAAATACGCCTACAATACTTAAACTAATGGTGGGAATCAATCTATGACAAGTTATCTAAGTTTTGTGTGTTTGATCGAAAGTGGTGTTATGTTTTTTAAAGTGAAAAGTGGTGTTATGTTTCTCTCTAATATGATTATTGATGCATTTTTTTGAGGGAGAAGTATTATGTGTTTGTCATCATTAAAAAGGGGGAATTTGTTGTGACTCTAAGTCTGAATTTATTTTGATGACGATAAACACTTTGTGCTATAACATGTGATGTATGTAACAGTGATCTAAGAAAGATATCAAGCTTGGATGTTCATGAAAGCTCAAGAACTTGAAGAAATGGAAGCTTAGGTCTAGTTATATTCTTAGTCATGTTTATGCAACGTAATTAACTTATTGGAATTTTGTGCTAAGCTAGAAATATGAAATTAGGATGATTAACTATTTTCTTTGAGTTAGGAAAATAGGTAATTATGTTGATTTCATGTTTTTATATTTAAAGAATAAAAAGGGGGGTATTTATACAAAGAATTTCGAAAACTAGTTTTGAAAAGAAAAGATTTCAAAATAAAGATTTTCGAAATAAAACTTATTTTATAAAAATTGATAAACGTTTTTGATGTAAAGATTTTTCAGAAAAAATATGTTTTAAAAAAAACTGATTTTTAGTGAACGTTTTTTTATATAAAGATTTTCGGAAAAATTGGTTTTGAAAAATCTAATTTTTGGTTGGTAAAAAATTAAGGATGAATCTTTATCTTTGAAAGATAAAAAAATCAGTTTTCATTTAGTAAAAGATAATCTTTGGTTTTTGAGAATAAAAGATTTTTATCCCTTAATTTTAGGAACGAAAATGTTTCAAGAAGATTATCATATCTTGGAGAATAATTCTTGTTCAGAATATAATCTATATAAGGGATAAAAATCAGTTGAATGATACACGTTTTTAGATTTAGTTTGATAAATTTTTGAGAGCTGAAAACGTATCCCCATAGCACAGAGTTCCAGTGAGTTAAAAGTTCTTAATAACGATTGTAACATTCCTCAATTTGCTTAGCTAAGAAGCACACTTGTGAGGACTTAATCTTTCTGTAATTTCATTATTATAGAGAGTAGCAATACATAGAGTTAGGTGTTGGGGAGCACTACTAGAGTTAGTAGTGGGGGAATCATATTGTATCAAAAGATTGATATTTTAAGATTCAAATAATAAAAGAGTAGGTAGTGTGGATGTAGATCTCAGAGGTGAGATTGAACCACGTTAAATTCCCGTGTCTTGTTATTTGATTTCCTTGATTTTAGTTTTGATACGAGTTCATTTGAGCAAAAACATTAAAAACGAGTCTGCGAGTATTTAACACAGTGTGAGGCACAGTGCTATAGTTTTGTTTTTGCGAAAATCGATTAAATTTTGTCACTCAATTCAACCCCCCTTCTTGAGTGTCAGTGTGTCACCTTGTACTCCAACACTTAGTATGATTCTACGATTCGATCCTATCATAAAAAATTCATAAAGTAATTTCACATATTATCGTTCTCTTATTATTGTTTGGTTGCATGTTATTTGAATCTTAGAGTATTGAACTACTATCACCAATTGGAATGAAAAAAGTCATTGTCAATGTGTGTAAATTTTCAACATGAGTCTTTTACCATATTGTAGTATAATAATCACTATTTTACCCAATTTTCTAGGATCTTCTAATCCTATGATCCGTTCCTGCCAATTTGATCCTACCAACCACTGGAATCCAAAGTAGGATCCCAATCCTGATAACATTGGTTGCACGAAAATTTTGTGAAAGTTGCAAGCCAATTTCAGAAATGAAACGTTCTTCAGTGTTTTGGAAACCTCAAGAAAATTTCTTCATGGGCTGAATATATATCATTATCAACGCTCTATTCAATGCAAGGTAGGTAGTACGTATACTTAGACTCTGTATCTTTTAAAGTGAATTTAACCGAACTGAACTGAATGAAATTGAAATAAACTAAACCTAACTTAATTGAACTGGAAAACAACCAAAATAAGTCAAAAAAGAATAAAGCCTTATAAGTTTTCACTAAGTTTTGGTTGAATTTAAGCCAAGCAAATAGCAAATTGAGCAAAACTAAGACAATTAGTTTTTAATATACTGGAAAATAATACAAAGAAAAACTTGATTTGCCTTTTGGTAGTATGATTTTTTTAATAATTTTTTAATTGGTTATTATAATTAAATATTATGAAATTTTTTTTTTTTTAGATTTTGCTTTATTATCAACCTTTAATTGCCGATCATTAATTGTAGAAATTACATACATTTATGCAGTTTTGCAATAAAAGGGTGAAAAATAGGAGAGAGTGGAGAAAAACAAATTTAAAGAGAGAAATGCAAAAGGAGAAAGTGAGTTTACTTCTAAGAAAGAAATGCATCGGATAATTTCTAAAACCTCTATTTTCTTTAATGGTGACGGTTTTCAGCGTTTATGATTGCCATGGCCAACTATAAAACTTAGCACCTCAAGTCCTTGTTGGTAACGTAACTTTCATTTTCCACACATACTCCCATAGTGGAAAAAACATCAAGTGCTCCGGTTAAAAACCGTACAAGTGCTCCGTATTTGAACCGTAGCAGACATCATACGAGCACTTGAGCATTTATCAAGTGCTCCGGTTGATAACCGAAGCACTTAGATTCACAAGTGCTCCGGTTGTGTTAAAAACCGAAGCACTTGTGAATTTTATATGCTCAAATTATGTCAAGTGCTTCGGTTGTTAAGAAAAAACCGGAGCACTTGAGAATCAAGTGCTCCGGTTTTTCCTTAACAACCGAAGCACTTGACGTGAATTTTTTTTATAAAAAAAAAAACGTTGCTGTTACTAACAACAGCAAACATATAGTAACATAAATATTCGAGCTCTGTGGAGTAAGGCTGAGGCATCCTGCTTAACATTTGCAGAAACTTAAGTGTTATGGAAGCACAATCCAGTAAAATATGTTTATTTATGAATAAGCAGCATAACAGTTCTCTAGACATCTTGTAAGCCTAAAACAGAAAACTACGCTAATGCAAAGATTAGTTGAATACATCGAACTAAGTACTTCGAATCCATTGCTTCTGAAAAAACACAAATCTCACTCAATTGAAGAACCTAAAATGCTCTATAAGGAGAGCTAAACATGGTTACTTGAATGGATGAATACATAAACAGCCATATCACTTGCTTGAAAAGTTCAGCATTCATCCGAACACTCCATTCTATGCCATGTTAAAAATCCATTCCGTCAAATATTGGATTAAAGTACCCCCAGAACTGACTTGCCCTTTCGTCACCATCTCCGGTCATCCATGAACCTGCTACCTCTAGAACGTCCCTTGCCTCGCCATCCCTACCACTAACCCACAGACTCTATGGACCTTCCTCTGCAAGCAACCATCACAGACTCTATGAACCAGTCATGACAAGCTTAGAGACCTGAACAAGGGAAAAGTATTAAACGCAAGAACAAACCAAATGGTAATTGAATTGACAAACACCAAACTTTGATCAAATACCCAAGTTACCTCAACCAAGCAACTAATGGCCCTACTAATGGTATCACATCAACTTCGTTTTATGATAGAAACTATAGACCAAACACAATCAATAAATATAATGGCCTTATCAGTAATACCTAAAATTTCTACCATCATGTCACACAACAAGCCATATTAAATGTCAGGAGATCAAATAAATTAATGTTGGCACATAGAAATCATTGAGAGCTACAACACAAGAAAATGATTTATGCACGCTACTGCTAGAACTGCTATGCAATGGATAAGCAGTATGAGAAATAAGGTAAAACATGCAGTCCTACTTTATTCATCAGAAACTAGTAAAACCATCATAAAAGTTAATAACAAAAGAAATGAACATAACAAGTGGACTAAGAAAAACAAGAAATCAAATGGATACGAAAATTGCATACCCTTGATTTATCTGAAAGGCATCAAGAGAAGAAGTTCCTGATCTAGACAGAGAAAATTGGGTTTCTGCAGCAGTAGATCCAGCAGCAAAAGTGGGAGATGGTCTAGTATTATATGACCCAACAAGAGTATCACCAGCAGATGCAGAAGAAGCGAAGAAAGCGAAGCAGCCAGCGGGAAATTCCACCGGCTTTCTTGAACGGTTGCGACCACGGTGCATGTTGTATTGATAAATTTGATGAACCAATAGTTTCGACAGGCATCAACCCAATCTTGCTTCCCTTTTGAGTACCTGCATTAAGATAAGCAAGCATATGAATTATGCACATACCATGACGCATCACAAATAAGCTTTTTTTTTAGGGGCATCATAAATAAGCTAATAGTTTAAGCATTTGAGCCTTTTGGACCCTGTCTTGCTTGAAAGAAAAACACCATCCATGTAATACGTTGGATAAACAACACCAAACAAAATTGACCAAAATGACATTTACAAGTAGAGCAAAGGCCAAAATAGGGTCAGGGGGTAGAAAACTCACAACTTCATAAGCTTATTCGTTGTAAGATGCCTAACATGTTACACATTACTTTCACAGAAATGGGAAACAAATGTACAAGCGTATGAGTGGTAACAACCAAAGCACCAAAAGGAAAAGGAAAAGGAAAAAGAGCATTTGCTGCAGTATCAGATCCAGAGTTCGTCATATCTATGGAATGCAAGTGACTAATGCAGATTTGCAAATTCCTAAATGAGCACAATTCAGAAATATTTTCTCGTGGTGCAGACTATAGGGATTTGGTGTACTGAGGACCTTGCAGGAAGTCTGTAGACCACAAAAGCTAGGAGATATTGTAGGGATTTGGTGTCGTGGTGCGACTTCAAGGAAGGTTAATAAAATGGAAGATTGATCTAACTAAGGATACTACAAGCTCTTGGACAAACTTACCACAACAATAGCAATAGTAGCAACGACAAAAAGACGACATTCTCTTAATAAAAACCCGATTTCCAACTGCAATATGCACACAGAAAAAGAAGTGCAATAAGTTAGCCTCTCAGTTCAATGAGAATGAGTTCCAATAAGGTCCATCATCCATGGTGATGCTTCTCCGCCTTTACGAATGTGTTTTTGTTCATAAATTTCCATCAAACGGTTCTGGTTTTGGGTTTACAATATCCCATATTTAAACTATCAAAATATGATTGATATTCTCTTGTTACTTTGATATAAGAGTCACTACAATTATATAAATTAAAGTTGTATAAACAAGTAAATATTTCAGCTCAAAGGACAAAGAAATTGTCACATATCATATATGGATCACAATCTAAAATTTTAATATGTACAGTTCAGAGTTCCTATATGAGTTGACAAATACATCTCTCTTGAGGTGTCTGGAACATAATTTCCATTTTAGCTATATAGAATTTCAGTTATAAAAGACGCAACCCAACAATTTAAAACATCCCAATGATATACAAGATCACTCCATCGAAAAATATAGCCTGATCACTCCTAAAAAATAGAAAACTAAAAGCCTCAAATTCAATCAGCTGCATAAGTAAACCAGCTCTAGAAAGCTATAAATTTAAAGAAGAATCAAGAATAATACAAGGTTAACTTAAACTCGGAAAAGAGAAAAAAGAACTCTTTCAGTACAGTGGCCCTTAAGTAAACACTTTGTGCCAAAGACTTAAGGTATGTTTTACTTTACTTATCATTAGGTTAGCCTCTTGGTAATTTTTTTTTCCAATAAGGTCCTGACTACCTACTCTAAAGAGAGTTTCTTACACAATCAAAATGAGGGGGCGCTTACCTTCCTTGCAGTTCTGACAGAAAATGTCAGCAAAGTCTTGACATGAGACGAAACCTGCTCAACCACATCATACCACAACTTTTTTTTATGAACAAAAGAGGTCTTACAAGTTTACCCTAAGTATATAAAATTAACTGAATATAAATTTTCAGTACATACAAAACATTGAAGCAGAAAGTTTTGTAAGCACAAGATTTTGCTCGGAAATGGGGGATTGTTGTACGTGGAAAAAGTTGATTCGAGTACCCAATAGATCACTAGACATGCCTTTATTAATGGAATCCTCTATAATCTTTGCAAGCCAAGCAAGAAAAACAACAATAAGAAAGAAAGATCCAAAAAGTGTAATTGACACAAGAGATTGACATACCCACAGTCATTAAGGACTAACACAAAATGACTATCCATGACAATAGGTATTCTATGTGCTATGATAAAAACTGCGCAATTTAAAAACTATGATCTTATTATCCTCCGGATAAGATTATCTGTCGCTATATAAAACAAGAAGAGAAATTAAAGAACCTGAAACTAGCAGCGGTTATTAGGTTTATGATGCAAACTTTACACAATTTATAGACCAATGCAAACTTCTTATCGTCTTATCAAAGAGTAATTTACAATATGCTTAAAAAATCACCTCAACATTATAAGAACTGGAAGTCTGGAACCCAAACATAAAGACAACATCGTCTACAAGGCCAAGTGGACAATAGAGAAAGGTAAAAGAAGAGAAGGGGGGGAAGAGGAGTTCAGGAAATAACCTACCAAATTTACGGATCAGAATGTTCTTCAAGAGGATCTATTTCTCTTGATGGTTCCTTCAAATATGGATAGGTCTTGTGGAATGATATTCAAACGACTTCAGATCATGAAGCCCTGTCGTGATAGTAGTGCCTGAATCATTGTTGACTTCCCACTGGCAGTGCGTCCAACAATGCCAATTTTCTTCCCAACATGAAATGTACAAGTCAGATCATGAAGTACTATTGGTTCTCTTTATATCATACCTGTCAGGACAAAAGTCAGCAAATCGAACTCATATAGGCTATACTCACTTACCTCATGACCTCCTTCACACATGAATCCTATCCAACCTACCTCAATGCCTAACCATAAATTAAAAGCACAATCAAAATCCCCAAAGCACACCATGATAAATTTAGACAAAATAAAAGTTGGACCACTCCATACTACATTCCGTAACTCAAAAACTCCTATTGTAGAAAAAAACCTACTACAGTTAGCATAGGCAAAATCTAATCATAAGCGATAGTTACTGCTCATCTTTGTTGCAAATTTGCAATTTGAACAAAGCTTGTATTAATAAAACAAGCCAGTCTCCGTCCAACATTCCAAATTTCCAACTCTCACTAAACATTTCATACACAATGGTGCAGCAGCTAGGAGTGTTCAAAAAAACCCGACCCGCTTGACCCGTCCCGTTGACCCGCCGACCCGGTAAAAAAATGTCGGGTATTTTTTCTGATTTTGTAATTTTATTGGGCCGGGTACCCGACCCGGGAAAAACAAGAAAATTCGGGTCGGGTACTGGGCCGCACCTAAGATGTACGCGGGTACCCGGTACCCGGTTCAGACAAAATTATTTGTTGGACCATTACCTGTGTTGTCCACTTGTCCAGTCCACCAGCTTTGAACAAAGTCACAAAAAACGCTGCTTCGACTTCAACCAGAAAGGTAGAATGCCAGACACCCTAAAACTCGCAGTCCTCACTCAGTCACTCGCACTCCGTCAGTACTCAGTCCTCACTCCGTCACTCGCACCGACCGACGACTACGTCGAGCGCCGCTGCACGCAGCCGCGCACCACCTGTCCACCACTCCGTCATTCTCTTTCATTGAGGTAACGCTTTTCTTAATTTCATACTCTTTAGTCCTTGCTTTAATTTCTTTTAATTGCTTTAATTTCATACTCCTTGCTTTCTCTGCTGTCTTGATTTCCTTCATATTGTTGTATGAATCCTTTTTCGTCAAGTAGGTGTAGATGGCACTGGAACTTTTGGAACATTGGAATTATATTTTTAAGTTTAAGTTTAAGATATGTAATGGAATTATCTTTTTTTTGGAAGCTGTCTTAATTCCCCTCCCTTTTATTGTAATTTTGTGGGTGATGATGTTTGAAGTTTGTAACTTGTAAGCACTAACTATTCACCAAGCATGTATTGTTGATTACTTTAATTCCCCCTCCCTTTTATAATTTTATTCCCAAAAATGAAGTAATCTGGGCAGTGGGCATCATCTTGCAAATTAAGAACAAGAAGGCAGTGGCACTTGGCAATAATGGCCTTTTAATTTTTATCACTTTTTTCATCATCAAAATAGGTGTATGAATTTATGGACTTAATTGGCAGTGGGCCAGTTTCATGTTTTAACTTTCAAGTGTTAGTTGGCAGTTTGGCAGTGGGTCAATTTTAGCTTTAAAAAAAAAGAAAATTGAGTCGGGTACCCTATGACCCGACCCGGGAAAACAGGGTACCCGGTTTTCCCGGGTCGGGTCATGGGCCGACTTTTCAAGTACCCGATTTTGCGGGTACCCGGTTTTGAACACCCCTGGCAGCAGCAGAACATCCAGCTGATGGATACACTGTAATGAATCAGCTAATAATCTAATAGATTACTTTGTTCAAAAAAATTCACTACACCAGTGATCTGTTTATGCTATATGTAACATGAAGCAGAAAAAAAGATTTTTAGCCTCACACTAGAACTGTAAGATTAATCTTCGCGAGGGGCGCTGCAGGGAAATATACAGCTGAAGAGTTAACGATAAAACTCAAAGACAATAAGAACCATGAGCAATGCAAAAGGAACCAGAAGCATATGTTAGATAGTAAAGTAAAATCCAATAAACAAGCAAGTCAAAATTAAATAAATCACATCAATACATAAATGCATCACGCATAAAACTCAAATCTATCTATGCTAACAAAGAGATGATCAATTTAATTCAACAATTTGACAGAGAAAATGTCATCTCATTATCAAAGAGCAAAGCAGAATACCCAAATTCCTCATTCAATTACATACTTCAATCAAGTAAAATTAACGGATTTTTCACCAGGTACCCCTGAGGTTTCACAATATTCACCTGGTACCCTCGCGTTTTCAACAATTCACCTGGTGCCCCTGAGGTTTTGAAAAATACTCATAATACCCTTAATGACTAACGGCAGTCAACTCCGTTAGTCATTAAGGCTAAATCAACCAAATTAACCCCTAAATAACCTAACTAATACTAATTAATCCTAATTAACTCTAATTAAACCTAATTAATAACTTTAAACCCTAATTAACCTATCTCTCTCCCTCACCCTTAACCCCACCACCTGACCCCACCTCACCCTAATGTTCTAACCACCCAAACCCCACCACCTCCCCTTACCCCACCCCCCTGCGGCCCCATCGGCAGCGACATCGACCCCAGCTCCGACCCTAGCAGGCCGTTAACCCGGCCCCTGCCATCTAGCCCCGGCCCGGCCCACCCGTCAACCCCAAGACCGCCATCCAGCCCCTAACCTCGTTGCTCCTTTTCTCTCTCTCACACCGTTGTTTTCTCTCTCACACCGTTGTTCTCTCTCTCACACCGTTGTTCTCTATCTCACACCGACGTTTCTCTCTCGCTCTCGTCATTGATGTTGCTGTTGTTTTGGTCGTTGTTGATGTTGTTGTTCTGTTTTGTTTTGGTGGTGCGTCGGGGAGAGAAATCGAAGGGAGGGGACGGGGTGGGGGGCTGGACTGGCATTTTGGTGGTGCGCAAGTGTGAGTGTGCCGAGGAGAGAAATCAAAGGGGAGGGGGTGGGGGTGGGGCGACAGGGGGAGGGGGTAGGGGGCTGCGGCAGAGGGGGGGGAGGGGGATGGCTGGTAGCGGGGGAGGGAGTAGGGGCTGCGGCAGAGGGGCGAGGGGGGGGGGAGGGGCTGCGGCGGTGGTGGGGAGGGGAGGGGGTGGGGAGCTAGTGGAGGGGAGGGGGAGGGGGTGGGGGGCTGGTGGAGGGGAAGGGGAGGGGGTGGGTTAGGATTTAAACACTTCAATGGGGTTGGGATCAACAGCGAAAAAATTAAAGAGAGAGAAATCAAGGCAAAGTGAGAGAAGGAAATCCAGTTGGAGGCGTAGGCGCCGGCGAAGCAAAGAGTGGAGGGTGGTAGTTTTAGTGGTGATGCAGCAGTGGGAGGTAGGGGTGGTGGTGTTGGTGCTGTTGTGGTGGAGAAAGAAGTGAAATATGAGTGGAAATGTTGGCAATCGTCAAATCCTAAATTCTCACAAACCAGAGGGGTAAATGGTGAATTAAGTTTGTAACGGAAACTTAACGGCAGGGGCAAGCCATGTATTTTTCAAAACCTCAGGGGCACCAGGTGAATTGTTGAAAACGCGAGGGTACCAGGTGAATATTGTGAAACCTCAGGGGTACCTGGTGAAAAATCCGTAAAATTAATCATAAACTAGAATAAAAATTAAAATTAGAGAAAGTAAGAGAGAGTATAATAATCTTGATTAATGGTTGCGAGTAGTGAACGATGATCGAAACCCTAGATTCGAAATTTCACCAGAAAATTGCAGGATGAACGACATGGATTAATTAGATCGATGAAGAGGCGGATTCACGTGCAATGCGATAGGATAAGGAAACCCTAGATTTTGGGAAAATCGTCAAATTGAGCATAAACACCATAAAAATTTAAAAAACAACAATAACAATCTGTAAAAAAGAGCGTAAGAATTTGTGATTTATTTGAACAATTTTCCTATAATTATGAATTCGAAATAACAGAAAAAAAAGAGGGAGAGAAAGCAAGAACTAACTTACTGTATTTTGGGAGATTGGAGTTAAGGAGTGTCACTGTTAAACCGACGAATAATCGAGGAGAGAGAATGAACTTAACCTCGACAACCTAGCGTCGAAGTCGAGTATTTACCCATGGATAGAGGCGCGGCGGAGGAGTACTTTCACGCAGCAAGTTCGACGGAGTGAGTGAACCAATTGAGAGGTCGATGGAGTGAGTGAGGACGACTGAGGGAGCGAAGGACGGCGGAGGGAGGGAGCGAAGGAAGGCGGAGGACGAAAAAGCGAAGGGTCGACGGAGGGTTGGTGAATGCGAGGGTTCTATTGGGAGAGAGTGGAATTAATTGGGAGGGAGGGAAAACTGGAAAAGAGAGCGCTTAGATACATATTATTATTGGGAGGGAAAATTAGAGAGTCCAATTGATTTCTTGGATACTTATTCACAAGTGCTCCGGTTGACTAATCAACCCAAGCACTTGTGGAAACTTTAATATAAAAAAATCACAAGTGCTTGGGTTGACTAGTCAACCGGAGCACTTGACAAGTAGCACAAGGAGTTTTTTCCACTAATACCACAGTTTATAGATGTAAAAATTATGATACAAAGTTTAATTCACCAACAAATTTGTTCCCCAAAATAAGCTACAAAAGGAGAAGATAGAATAAAAATTATTCTTCATGACTAATTATCAGTTTTAACCTACTTGCATAAAGAAAGGATAATTCTTTTACAAAAATAACAATTCAAGACAAACTGAAAATCAAGTTTATTAAATAGGCATCCCATTATTTGCCAATTGCATTTCATATATGAGGAGGTGGGTTTGGAACAGTGGTTTCTCCCCTGATCTACCAACCATTTAGCCGGGGATCAAATCCTCATCTCCTCCCCCTGTGCCTTTGTGGGACTATAAACTCTCCTAGACTCATACTGCTCTTGAGAGAAGAAGCTCAAGTAGGGATGTCAACGGGAAGGATCTGGACCGGATCCTCTAGGATCCAGATCCAGATCCTTTTTCAGGCATGGATCCAGATCCGACATGGATCCGTTAGGTAATAAAATTGAGGATCCATATTCAGATCCACTGGATCCTACGGATCCGGGTCCAATACGGATGCTAACCTATTTTCTTCAAACGACCCTAATCTTCACAATAATTAAAGATTTTAAATAACAAAACAACGACATTTAGCATCTTCATTTGTCGATGGTGAAGTAAACAAGCATTCAACCTTAATACAACAAATCCAAGCATAAAAAACATTAAGAGTTTAACATTAAGTTTTACCCTTTTAATTATATATTCTAAAATAACTTTTAAAAAACGGGTAAAAGGATCCGGGTAATAATTTAGGACCTAGTCCAGATCCGTTTCTAAAAAGTAGGATCCAGATCCTACCCGGATCCGTCGGGTCTAAATTTGAGGATCAGATCCGCTAAATACGGATCTGTCCGGGTAGGGTCCAATGGTCCATTACCCACTGACATCCCTGAGCTCAGGTGAAACCCATCTATGTACCTTAAAAAAGCTGTATTTCATATGCAAAAATGTAACAAAAAAATTCAAATTCCTCAAGGCCCGTGCTTCCTATATCATATTCATAACAAAAAAATCTTGAACGATTAATTTTCTTCTTACCTTAAAATTTATTTAAAAATAAAAATCAAATTGAACCAATAAAATGATATGATTTGTTCGTATATCAACCTCTAAAGTCTAAACGTATGCAGAACATTCTTCATACTTTTTAAACCCCTAACATGATCAACTTTAATGGTTTGAAGGTAATTTTACATCCCTTCTACCAGCCGTTTTCTCTCTCTACAACAAAAAGCCTCCCAAACCCTAACCCTACGAAACACAACCTCTGCCACAACCCATCGTAGGCTCGCCGGGGGCTGGCAGCTCAGTCTCATCGCCGGCGAGCCTAGCCCCTTGTTCGACGCTGCTTTACCTCCCCTCCCGTTTTCCCGTCGATCTCCTTGCCGCGTCTCCCCTTCCCCACCTTGCTTTTCGCCCCCTCCCCTATTCTGTCGTTCCCCCACCCCTTCCCTGTGTGTCACGTCGTCCCTCACCGCGGTAACAGCGTTCCCGACCTCCCTAGTCCTTAGTTGGTTCCCTCAGGTAGTCGTTCCCTCCCCGTTAGGCTGCGTCCCCCCTCCCCTGTTAGTTGTGTCCCCCCCTCCCCGGTCCCCCCTGTTATTGCTGTGTGTCGAGGCTTCCCCTCCCCCTGCCCCCCTGTGGTGTTTGTTAGCTTTAGGTTTTCACCTTCCCCTTCCCCGGTTACGTGTGTTTAGTTTAGTTCCCGTTCCCCTTCCCCGACTTTTGTGTTCATCGTCCTGTCTTAGTGCGTCTCCCCTCCCTCGTCCCCTGTTTAGTGTCTAAGTGTGTATCCCCTTTCCCATCCCCCAATCGTGTTCGTAGGTATCCCCTTCCCCTTTCCCGTTGTTGAGTTGTTATACTTGCTGCCGCCTGAGTGTCGGCCTTGGTTGATTGTTTCTGTATGTTAGGTCGTTTAGTTCTTAGTTGTGTTAGTATGCGTAAGTTGTTTGCTTCAATCTGCTTGATAAGTTTGTTAATTACTGGAGGTAGTCCTTGTCTTCAAGGTACTGGGCCTAACCTGTGTGGTTGGTTAGGGTTTCTGTTTTTGTTTTATGGAATTGAGCGTGGAAGTGTGTGGCAGAAGGTTTTATCGTTGGAGTTTGTTTTCTCCGATTTTGGTAATCGGATGATTGTTCGAGATCTAACAATGGTTAGATCTCAGTCTAGCTTGGTAATGATCTTATCAATCATTGCCTTGACAAAAAGAATTCTGAAGGCGGTTGCCCAATTTGTCAATTGAGTTTATAGCGCGTCAACTAAGTTGCGCTTCTCCTTTGAAAAGGAGAAGCTTGTAATACCCACTCAAGAGGGTATTGAGTCACAAAGAAAGGTGACTCTTCCAGGAATTCCGGTCCAAGAATCCCATGTGATAGAAGGTCACGAGGATTGGTTATGTTGCGAGTTCCAACTCTCGCTTGTTCTTTGTTCCTCCGATTGTGAAATCGATCCACTCCTCCCCCAACTTCCATCGTTGTTATGGCGTTTGTCAACCACCAACAGCAAAGCTACAACAAAGTTGTCTAACAACACAGCCCTTCAGATCAAGCAGTTTTATCCTTGTTTAAGTTATTTATGTTATTGTACTTGTTATGTAAGAGCGAGTAAAGCTCATTTTAGTTTCTTTGTTTTTGTTTGGATGTATTAGCATTAGGTTGTACTCCTATTTTTATTTAATGCAAATTTTCCCCGTTGTCAAAAAAAAAAGAAGGTAATTTTACAGAAGACGAACATAAAAAATTGATTTGAGTGAAGTGCATATAAAACTTTATGTTTGAGTCAATTTTATAACCAAATATTTTACTTAGTATATTTTAGAGTTTATTTTATTCAACTTATTTAGATTTATAAAACTTATTAAAGTTTAGCTGAACTCATATGAACTTACTTGAAATTTTCTAAACATAATTTTATAAGGTACGGTGCTAAAACAATTGAAACATATATTATCTTATAGGACTCAACCAAATAAAGTAATAGCGCTTTTGCGATAAAACAAAATTGCAGGAAAGATAATGGATTAAGTAAACAACCGCTGTAAACAGTGGATAAACAGTGGATTCAATTCAAACATTTAAGCCATTGCATGTACTGATGTACACTACCACTAGTCTTCTGATTTACCAGAAAAATGGGTGAAGCAAGCAATTGCTTGGAATTACTTTCATTGTCAAATGATAGATAGAACGAATTGAAGAAGATGCTACAAATCTTAGTCTTAATTAATACTTTCATCTTAGTATTGAAATGGTTTTAATATGAAGAAATGAACAAACAAATTTGTATTTGATTGAATTGCTTTAGGGGGTTAAACTCCACGACAGTTTAAGATATTTTAGAAACCAAAACTTAGTTTTGGAATTACGAAACTATGTTAAGAACTATAATTTGATGATATCTTAAAATGTTTCAAAAGGTTTTAGGAGACATTTGAGAAACTCAGGCCCGGCCCTGGGACAGGGCAAGCGGGGCACCCGTCCAGGGCCCACAATAAAAAAAATTCAGCCTTTGTAAAAAATAAAAATAAAGGAGAAAGAAGGAATGCGCGTGAGTGTCGCTGGAAAGAGAAAACTCAAGAAAGTAACTTCTCCCCTGAAAATCACGCTTCACTTTTTATTCATCCTCTACCCAGAAATCACGCCCAAAATATTCAGTTTCCAAAAATATATTCTTGAGTTTAACGGCAAATCGGCAATCCCTTTTTAATCTCTCTTTCCCTGATTTTTTCTCCATAAAAACTTTTGCAAATTTCCCTTGTCAATTGAAGATGTGTTCTTCCCCCATATCCCACTTTTCAATTTCTCACAATTTTCACAATACCAAAATTGCTGATGGGAATAAAGTAATAATAAGACAAAGAAGAGGTTGATCTTCAATTGCAATTTGCGAATTGGGGATTTGCAGTCAACGTTACTTGTTGGTTTGCAATTCTATTTTTTTTTTTGTGTTAATTGTGTTAATTTCAATTCGTAATCTGATTTTTTATTTTCTAATAATGTGATATTTGTGAATTCGAATTTTATGAAGTATACTGGATGTCTGGATTGGTCATTGTTGATTGTTGTAATGTTGTTGAAGTGTTGATAAAGAACTGTGTAGATGAAGAACAGACTTATGTGCACTTCTGTGAACTTCTTTGTGATAATATGAAGTATATATAGTGTACTATTCGTAAGAAATAACAATATGTATGAATTCAAAAGAAAGAAAGTTTAAAAAGATGTATGTGAAAGGCCAACAGGGACATAACGATGAAGAACAGAGTAAAGTTTATACTACTTGTATAGTTGTATAGCTAATAAAGGAGAAATTTGTAGAGACTTGTTTAGTTCAAAAATTGGGCCAATTTCATTAACTAGTCTTTAGAATTATAGTCTTTAGAATTATTTGTATGGTGTATGATAGTGTACATTATTTACAAATTTTTGCAGCAAGTTGAATTAATTTTATTAATTTACTAAAACGATTTTATTTATTTGCAAACATTATAAGTTTGGAATGCAAGTATCTATGTAGAGGATCGTCTAATTTTAAAGGTGTTATTTTTCTTTTTTATATAAGTTCAATTGCCATATGAGAAATTGAATGTTAAAATACTTTTAATATAATGAAAACTTTGCATTGGAATTTTTATATTGCATTATATCGTTAATCTCTCGTGAGTGAAGGGCCCATTATATAAATTTCGCCCCGGGCCTAATAATACTCAGGAACGGTCCTGGAGAAACTTCCTGACAAAAGGATCTTTTTAAATGTCAACTCGTCATTAAATTATAGAATATATAGGTATAACTTTTACAGGGCAAAAAAAACCCTCATGCAATGAGCACTTCCTATACCTAAAGACAAGCCACTATCAAGACCAAAACAACGGGTTAATAGAAACATAAGGACATTTAATATATCGAAATAATAAATGTAACACATTAAAATAATACTCCATCCGTCCCATAATATAGATCTTACTTCTTTTCTTGCACGGGAATTAAGGAGAATGGAAGGAGTAGTAGGATCTCAAAAAAAAATTAATAAAGTACTTTTGTCTTGGAACTACTTTCTTAGTTTGTTTTTCCTTTAAAAAAAAGCAATAAATGTTCCTTGGAATGGTGTAAAGCAATAAATAAAGGCACACATTTTAAAAGAAAAAGTAAGGTATTTTGGAAAATTTGTGTGAAAATTGAGGATAATTTAGTGTAAACAAATTGATAAAAATAAAATAGGCACAACATTTTGGGACATCCAAAAAGGAATGTAAGCACTATTATTAGAGTAATATTGTATGTAAAAGGATAGAAGGGACTTTTCATAGTCTTAGGTCTGTATTATAAACACTATATATATTGAATGCCAGGGTTAACCTAATCAGGTTAACACAATTATTCTCCACACTTGTACATGGTATCACAACCTAGGTTTCTTTAACAATTTTTTTTTCTATGATTCCTTCGACCTCTTCCCTTGGTCTATCCTACGCCATGGACGACGGCTCCTTAACTTATCTCACGTCCACATCTGCCGCCCTATTTTCCGCTGCTCCAGCCACCTTTGCGTCGCCAACGACAGGGCATGGAACCCTAGCGTCAGCCTCGCTGGCCTTGCTGGGTGCTGCTGCCACTTCGCAACCTCCTTTAGGCGCTGGTCAATCGCAGCTTATGCTAGGCTCCTACTCGCAGCCTTTCTCGATTGCCCCAGGCACACCGACGCAGCCGTCTTCCACCATGCGCACACCATTGCGCTATCCGCCGGGTTTCGCTGCCATGCCGCAGTCCTGCTTCAACCCGCAATTCGCTGCCATGCCGCAGCCCTCGACGACTTCGTCGTCTATATTTGCTCTCCCGCAAATTTCGGCTCCTAATCTCAGTAACTTGGTAACTATCACTCTTTCTTCCCCTGAGGATTATTTGTTGTGGAAAACTCAAATTACTTGTTTACTTCTTTCACATGAATTACTTGGTATGGTTGAAGGCACTATTTCAATTCCCCCTGCTCATATTTTTTATGAACGTGGTGTTTCGGTTCCTAATGCTCAATTCTATGAATATTTACGTGTTGATCAACAAATAAAATCTTGGATTTTTGCAACATTGTCTCGTGATGTCTTTGTTGATGTTCATGATTTATCTACTTCTGTGGAAATTTGGACTCGTTTGCAAACTAGATTTATGCATGCTAGTATGGCAAGATCCATGGAATTGAAAGGTCGTCTCTCACACTTTAAAAAGGGTGATTCTCAGACTATGGATGGTTATTTGCGTGAAATTAAGGTTATAGCTGATTCTTTAGCTGCTATTCAATGTCCTATTTCAAATCAAGATTTGGTTCAGTATACTTTATTTGGTTTGGATCGTGATACGGACTACGATCACATTGTCACTACTTTGTTGCATTACCCATTTCCTTTGAGTTTTGATGATTTACGTCCCAAGTTTTTGCTTCATGAGCAACGTATCAAGAGTTCTAAGGAGGGGTTGGATTCTATCTCTCATCATGCTTTGGTTGCGGTTCAGTCCTCTGGTTCTAGTAATTCCTCTACGAAGAATAATTCTGGCGGCCGAAATAAAGGCAAGAACAACAAAAACAAAGGTGGTAACAATGGTGGCCGCAACAACAATAATCGTGGCAATGGTGGTAATCACAATGCTCGTAGTTCTGGTAACCAAAACAACAATGTTAATCGGGGACGTCAGAATGGTATGAGTAAATATTCTAACTTGTCATTTCCTAGTATGCCTTGCATTGATTCTATTACTAATGGTCTGTCCTCGGCAGGAAATACTTCACCAAGTGGCAATTTACACTCTACCCCTACTTCCGATACTTGTGGTCTTTGTTGGTTTCCAGGTCATCAAGCTGCTTATTGTGCTCAAAGCTTCAATTCTAGCTTTGTTCCCTCTTCCTCGGATAGTGTCACTCGAGCCTTAGCTGCACTGTCTGTTGGTGGTGAAGCAAATGACTCAGTTTGGTACCCGGATTCGGGCGCTGCATCTCATATGACTCCTCAGGATGGTAAGCTTTCTGCTATTCTTCCTTACTCTGGGTCAAGTTCAATTGTAGTTGGTAATGGTACCTCACTCCCAATTAAAAGTGTTGGTCATTTGACATTAAAAACTACGAGTCGTCCTCTTACCTTGTCTTCTGTTTGTCATGTACCTAATCTGAAACATAATTTATTATCAGTTAACAAGTTGTGTCAAGAAAATGATTGTGTTGTGAGTTTTGATAAAAACTTTATTTCTGTTAAGGATAAGACAACGGGGGAGGTTCTGCTTCGGGAATCCAGTAAGTAAGGTGTCTATCCAATTCAACCCACTATTATCACCACTGAGTCTTCCGTTCCAGCTTTGCTAGCTACTAAGGAGTCTGGCGATATCTGGCATGCTCATCTTGGTCATACTTCGTCTAGAGTTTTAGGTTCTTTATGTTCAAATAAGTCTATCACATGTACTTCAAAGTTTCATGATGATTGTGTTGGTTGTAAGTTAGGAACGATTCATCGCTTACCTTTTGAACCAGTTGAACATGTTTCTCCATATCCTTTATATAAAATTCACAGTGACCTTTGGCAATCTCCTGTTTTGTCAAATCAATTATATAGATATTATGTTGTTTTTGTTGATGATTTCTCGCGATATTCATGGATTTATACTTTACGTCGCAAATCGGAAGCTTATTCTCAATTCCTTGTGTTTCTAAAGATGGTGGAAATTTATTTAATTGCAAGATTAAAATTTTCCAAAGTGATGGAGGTCGGGAATTTGATAATTCCCCTCTTCTTCAACATTTTCATGACCATGGTATAATTTTTGAAAAGTCTTGTCCCCACACTCAAGCTCAAAACGGTGTTGCGAAACGCAAACACCGTCACATTATTGAAATGGCTCGTACTATGATAATTCATTCTGATTTTCCTGCTGAATTTTGGGTTGATGCTTCATACACTGCCACTTACACTATCAATAGGTTACCTAGCTCGGTTTTAGGAGGTGTTTCTCCTTTTGAAAAATTGTTTCATCGTCCACCTTCCAATCAATTTTTGAAAACGTTTGGTTATGAGTGTTTTCGCTTGCTCATGGATTCTAAAATCAACAAACTTCAACCTAAATCTAAGTCTTGTGTTTTTATTGGCTATGCTTTGGATTATAAAGGTTATCGTTGTCTTGATCTTGTTACCAATAAAGTTATCATCAGTCGTCATGTTCTATTTCATGAACATAAATTCCCTTATCGTACTCTTGTTGGTCCTGCGTCTAAGGTGCCTTACACATCGCCTATGGTCTTAACTATTGCTTGGAGTCCCACCAATGTCTCTTGTGTGCCCATTTCGTCTAAGCCACGGCCTACCCGTGGCCTGGCATCCCATGCCACAGATAAGCCGTGGCCTTTACTGCCTTCACCACAAAGCAGCGCTGCTGCTGATTTGGTCCATGACCAACCAACGCTCACTGGGCCTCCCCCCTCCCCATTACTTGCGTCTGCTGGGCTCGCTGGGTATCCATCGCCCAATGGATCCCACGCCACTCCACACACGCGCACTGTTTTGAGTGATGGGCCTCCAGCGCCCGCTGGCCCATCACCCTCCCCTCGTCAGTTTGTCGCCCATTCTGCTGGGTCATGTGCGTCCACTGTTGGGCCTACCCAGCTTGATGATGGGCCATCCTCCCCCTTGGAGTGTGCTGCCCCATTTTCCTTGTCTCATAGTGCCTCTTCTTCTACATCTATTGTTGTGTCCTCCCCTTCCCATGTACCTCGGTCTCCTCCAGTTGCCTTAAACCATCACCCCATGGTCACCCGTTTAAAAGACGGGGTCTCCAAGCCTAAAGTCTTTATGAACTTAAAAACTAAAATTGTTGAGTCAGAACCAACTAATTTTAAACAAGCTTCTAAAGACTCTCGTTGGCGTCAAGCTATGCTTGATGAATATATGGCTTTGATTAACAATAATACATGGGAGTTGGTACCTCGCAACTATGATAAGAATTTACTTCGTTGTAAGTGGGTTTATCGGATTAAATACAATTCTGATGGTTATGTGGAGCGGTTCAAAGCCAGACTCGTTGTTTTTGGAAATCACCAGCAGGCAGGTATTGATTACTTTGAAACCTTTAGTCCTGTTGTTAAGCCTACTACGGTTCGCTTAGTTCTTACTATTGTTGTTTCTCTTAAATGGACTATTCGTCAATTAGATGTCAAAAATGCATTTCTTCATGAAGAAGTTTATATGCGTCAACCTCCGGGTTTTGTTCATCCATCTAAACCAACTCATATTTGTTGTCTTCGTAAGTCCATTTATGGTTTGAAACAAGCTCCTCGAGCTTGGTTCTCTCGTTTCAGCAATTTTCTCTTATCTATTGGTTTCAAGTGCAGCAGTTGTGACACTTCCATGTTCACTCTCAAATTGCCTACTCTGATGCAGATTGGGCGGGTTGTCCTGACACTCGCCGTTCTACGACTGGTTATGCTGTTTTTCTTGGGAAGAACTTGATTTCCTGGCGCTCGAAAAAGCAACCTACTGTTTTTAAATCCTCCACTGAAGCTGAATATAGGGCAGTTGCATACACTGCTGCAGAAACAATTTGGCAACGGCAACTTCTTGCTGATATTGGCTATTTTCTTCGACGACCTGTTATTGTGTATTGTGATACTGTCTCTGCTACTTATCTCACTGCTAATCCAGTTCATCATGATCGAAGTAAACATATTGATGTTGATTACCATTTTGTTCGTGAAATGGTTGCCAAGGGAGGTCTTATTGTTCGACATGTTCCTACTCAGTCTCAGGTTGCTGATATTTTTACTAAAGGCCTACCTACTGACTTGTTTACTAAACATCGTTCCAATCTATCTGTTGTTTCACCCTGTAAAGATTGAGGGGGTGTATTAGAGTAATATTGTATGTAAAAGGATAGAAGAGACTTTTCATAGTCTTAGGTCTGTATTATAAACACTATATATATTGAATGCTAGGGTTAACCTAATCAGGTTAACACAATTATTCTCCACACTTGTACAACTATATTATGGGGCGGGGGAGTATTGCGCATCACAAAGTGGAGTAATATGATAAATTATGAACATAATGTCCACCATATGACTTGGAGTAGTATGTACAGATTATAACCATTGCAATTATTAGCAATCACTAAACAAAAAGACAAGCCACAACAAAAGACAACATAAATTATATAATGGACACAAGTGACATTAATTATTGTCTTAAACTACTAAAAACTAACAAAAATAAATAAATTTCGGGGCATCGTCTGGGCGCAATAACTGGTTTCCTTTTAAAAGAACAAATGGTAGAAAATCCTCCACCCCCTCCACCACCCCCCTGATGTCCTCTCTCTCCTCCATCTCATCCACCATCCCCTGATTTGTCCTCCACCTGCAATTCGTTACCCATTCCTATTTCTACTCAATATTTCACCATTTTCCCTTGCATAAACAACCAAACAAATCACACAATTGCTTCTAAAATCCCATGGAAACCCAAAATGTGCAATTTTATCGACCCAATTGAATCATCTCCTTCAATGTGCTGTACAATTCGGAATTGGCTACCTAAAAATTATATCGATAATCGGAACCAAAGAAGAGACAAATCTAAGGTTTACTGTTTACACTCAGGCTCATGCAAGAACTTGACTACCTAACAAAGTTGAGAGCGAAAACACGACGTTTTAATAATTGAAATCATTAAGTTTTTTTTCCATTTCGTTGATTCTTCCTATCAGCTTTGTCAATTTTTTCAATCTAGGGTTTTTGGTAACGTCTTAGGTTTTCTAGTGATAATTTGATTTCGAGCACCCATTTTCTTGAGCTTTATTTTCTATTTATATTATACATAACTTTATTCAATTCGGTTTTCGCAATTAATTGAACTTTGCTAAAGTTCTTCAAGTTTCCGACATCAGACAAGAAGAATGGGGGTGAAAATTTTGACGGCGAGGATAGTTTTTCATGAGACAAGAAGAATGGGGGTAAAAATTTCGAGGAATTTCGAGGAGAAAATGGAGTGAGAGAGGCTGAGAGAGGAATTTTGGTTGGTAAGAAGAAAAGATGATAGGATGAGAGAGCGAGAAGATGAGATGAGAGAAAGAGGGTGGAAACTGCCACTGTTGACTGCACTGTTGTGGTGGTTTTCGAGACTGGGCTCGGGTTCCGATGGGTCAAGTTGTGGTTTCCGATGGGAGGGTGGTGGTTTCACAGCTAGATGGGCTTTTGGACTAGGTGGGGTTTCAAAGAGAAAGAGGAGATAGAGGATTTGGGGCTTTTTTTAAAAACAAAACAAACTAATTATTTTTGTTTTAAGAAAAGTTAACACCGTTACTAATTCTGTCAAGTTTAATGACAAATTTCAAGTTTAGGGTTATCCGCGATAGGGGTGAGAATGTCGTGGTTATTTGGGAAAAAGGCCTATATGTCAGGGTCATATGAGATAGTATCCCTTAATATATTTATCCCTATAACCATTACTTTTATTTAATTTTTTGATGAGAAGAAAAAATATCATTAATAATAAGTCATACGACACATACAATGATAACTAAGATCTGAAAAATACAAATCTAGCAAATCACAACAACTTTTACAATGGAACCAATTAATTTTAAGCATACTCGAGCACAACTTCAATTCCACCGCTTCAAGCTTGAAGCAAGCAGTGTAACTCGATGTCTTTGCATCTTTCCAAGTGGAGACCTTCACAATCTGATTCTGTAATATAATTGTTTCGAGTGACGACTTGATGTAAAAACCTAAACCCTCATGGATCCATGGAAACAAGAAAACTCATACAAACATGAGAATCAACCCACCAAAAAGGGGGAGAAAAAGTTTCACAGATGGGGAGACCAAAACAAAAGAAAGCGATAAAGAAGAAAGTAACCCTAAAAACTAAGCAAAAAGGTCGGGCATAGTCTGTTTCCGGCATAGGAGGCGAAGAAAATTAAAAACCCTAGAAAGAGAATTGGAGAGGGAGAGAGGAAAGGAGAAGAGGTGGTTGTCCTCTCGTCCCTAGCTATAACCATTACTTAACGCATTGTCTTAATGGTTAAAAAAAATAACTTACAAAGCCAAATGTTTTGGGTACAAGGCTTGTCAAGTCCTCTTTCACTCATTATTTTTCATAGGAAAACCATATATATATATATATATAGAGGCAGGATCACATGAGAATGAATCTCAACCACACGATTGGATTAGAGTTACAACACTTGTTCATTAGAGTTATACCCCCGAAAAAATTTCGAGCCCAATTTTTTTTTTTTTTTTTCAAAATATTTTTCCTAATTTTTGTTTTTTTGGAGTTACATCACTTTTTCATTAGAGTTATATCACTTGTTCATTAGAGTTACAGCGTGTAAAATCCATTCTCATTTCTCATGTAAGTATGCATTCTCATATGAACTCACTTCTATCCCATTAGGCATTCACGTGCCAAATCAGTATTCAGTATCATTATATGACATGTTATTAAGTCATTATCAAGTGGCGAGAGTTATGTAATGGAGTCTTTCACTTCTTATTTTATTCGAAGGAAATTCATATATATCCGATTAGCCATTCTCATGCCAAATAAATGAGGCTCATTGTATGACATGTTATTAAGTTATTACCAAGTGGTGAGAATTATGTAGCGGAGTCTTTTGAAAAAGTAAGTCTTTTGATCACTAAATATAAAGCTAGAGTATAGATGGTGAACTTATATCTTCTTGCTGGCTTTGAGAGAAAGATTACAATATTTGACATCTTGGTTTGGATAAACATGAAAAATGTAAATTTTTGTTAATTGATTTTGTGGAGTAAAAAAAAAAATCTGATGATCGATTGTTCTTATTATACCTCAATGGCTCAATAATATTATTTTGTAATTTAATTGCTCTATGAGACTTAATTATTTGTAATATAATTGATTAGAAAGTCAGTGTCATTTACATGCCTTGAAAATTATTATCTGTTTTTTTTTTTTTTTTGCACAAAGTGTTCTTGGAATTTTCTAACAACTTTTACATCTTATATTCAATATACATCAAAAACCAACGATGGGATCGAACAGAAGGATATGCTGGATAGAGCATTTCGCACTTGCGAAAAAAATCGTACTTAGTAGCTAAAGTACAGAAAATTTGGACTCCTAATAAATATAAAACATGCATCTAGCTCAAGTACCTAAAAAGAGATATGCATTAAGCTTTACTGATTTCTTCGAGTTCTTTTAACCAACTACCAAATATATTTTAATCCCTTAAAGTATATCTTTAATTTGTTTAAAATCACGCTATAGGGAAATATATAGGACATGCATGAGAGACAAAATGTTTCTGTAAAGGGAAATTTATCTGTATACACCAACTAGAGGTTGATAATCCGTGTGCTAATTAATTAATAAATACTACTAAAAATATATCCTAAGTCATGCAACATTATATTTTTCAAATAAGGTTTGCTTTATATTTTGGTCAGTCAATGCTTAAGGTCAGTTTAAAGAAGGACATTGGACCTTCCATGCTCCAAAGGGTTAACACAAACTTAATTATTAAATCATAAGCCTAGATCACGTATCAATGTTACCATATGATTTCAAGTAGGCAGATGTTAGTTGCCGCTATACGTGAATTACTTAAATCCAAAAAGAATATATTGATATTAAATTTCATTGCTTTTTCATCAACGACCCACTTTAAACGATATTTCAGAAAGAGCAAATGGTTTTGCTTTAATACATGTATGACTTTTGTTAGTTCTCGAATATTCCACATTCCTAATATTCTATATAATTAAGCTAACTCTTAAAAAAATTAGGTTTAAGAATAACACCTGCCTGATAAATGCAATGTATGTATCAAGGTTATATTGACAGTTGTAATGTATTTGCATGTGTCAAGCTAGGATATATTTAATACATGTAATGTATTGCATTTATCAAGGTTATATATTGAACACTTCTAATGTCAAATATTAGGCGAATAGTCTCTTAGCAGGGATGTGTGTATTAACAACATGTAAACAAGGTGTACGTACGTATGAGTAGCCTAGCTATACACAACTTATAAAACTTGACAAAGACTGATAAATTATATCTACTAATTAATCACATACAAACACCCCCAATCGTAGCAGAAACAAACAAGATGGTGAGACTAGATTGAAAATCAATAAATGAAGAAGGCGTTTGATAAAGATGTCGCGCTGCATACTAGCTAATAGGTAGAAATGGCCTAGAGCCTAGAGGACATAAACTTGACTCACAGCTGCCTTTTCTTAGCTTGGAGAAGAACAATAGCTCATCTAGTTGTATGTACATTGTCACAAAAGACAACAGTGGCGTGACGAATAGGGAAATGCAACTTTATAAGACTACGAACGTATCACGCGACTATCATGCTATGTCTCAGAGACGATATTTGCCACTCCAAGATGCTCGACCTTGGCATCACAAGAGCAAGATAGAATTGGTTGGCACTTAGCCATTAGGCGACAGGAACTTGATGTTAGTAATTACATATATAATTACTCTTTTGAGTACCTACATTACTTAATCAAAGTTCATACTAATATTCTGAGACCTTCACAAAATAGTGTGTATAATCTAGACGATCAGCTGCAGATTGAAGTATATACTTCTAACATGTAGATATGCAAAAGAGATTATGGCAGTTCAAGAGTCTTTCGAGTCTAGCTTACCATTGCTTAATTCATAGTTCTTCAACACGAACCAGTTAATTACAAATGAATCACATCTTTCACGAAGAATTATAGTATATGTGCTTTCAATTGCAAAGTTTATGAACATTGTGAACAGATATGTCAAAAATCAATAATGTAAAACTTTAGCTTGTAGATTGTAGACAATAGTGTCTTAGATTAGCTTTATGGTTAAGGGGTAGTTATTAATGGGAACAATAATTAGTTGCAGCATCCACTCACCTCACCTGCAGGATGCAGAGAGTTATAAAAAGATAACATTATTTAAAAATAATGGGCTTTATTTGAGGGCCCTATAGCATTTCGAATCATATAGGACAGGGAAGTGGAACAAAAGAGTTGCTTGGTACCTTTAAATCCCAATTCCCAAACACATTTCTAATTGTTTCTCTAAAATGAATCTTCTCCTCTTTCGATTTCAAGTTCAATTTTACTTCTGAGTCAGTGTCATGCATGCAATTATATACTTCATACAATAATGGTCATACACACTTGATTATGCGTCGATCATGAGTCATGACCAAATAATATTTTGTTGAATATTGGCCTTCATAATTCTGTCTATAAGGTGAAATAATAGCTAATTTCTTGAAAACTGTTTGATATTTGTCCTCAATATTTATTTGAACTTATTAGAAATCATCTAAGCTTATTAAACCTTAATTTTTTTTTTAAAGTGAAGAGAACGCACTATGGATGTCCCCCGAAAAAGAAAGTGTGTTTTTCCCCTTAAAATGTATATATTATGTAATGATTAATAATCTTTCTCTTTCTTGAATTTTCTTAATCAAACATTGGGTGAGTGTATTTTAATGTTATGCACATAACGTTATCCTACTAGTTACTACTACCAACATAATCCCCATAGTAAATTATACTTTCTCTGTTAAACGATGTAAAAAGTCAAACGGTTGCAAGTATTAAGTAACAGAGAAAGTATACTATAGAAGTAAAAGCTAGCATAAATGATTCCACTATGATAGATTGGATCTATTTTAGGTACGATTATGAGCTTTAAAGCACATACACATTAGGGGGTTCTCTCTATCGAGAATCTAAAGGTAGTACTAGACTAGGGGGCCATAACCCTAGATGTTTACTTATACTCATTATTCTTAATAGGTTCATCATTTACTCCCTTGTGTCAAATTATAAGCTTGTAAACCACTTTAACGCATATTAATAATTTAGTTATTTCTAGTTAGATTTGCATAGGTAATAAGAATTGATATTAAATATTGTATGATAATATAAAATAACCTATAATAATTCTATTTTGATAGTATCAAGTTGCATTAAATTTTACTGGTATTGTAGAATGCCTTACATTTTAAAATAATTTTTTTTAGCTAAAATGCCTTATAATTTGAAACAGAAGGAAAAAGACTCAGTGAGTCTTTAAGTCTAAACCCATACTTTAAATATGCTAGTAAGCCCAAACAATAATTACTTAAATGGAATTGTAGGTACCCTAGGCCAAATTATATGATAGCTAGCTATAGAATACAATTACACACCAATATCTAGATATGAATATAATGTCTTTAGGTCCATATTTCCAATATAGTGATGAGTAATATTATTCAAATGGTTATCATTTAAATTAAGTAAGGATTGACATCCCTCACGATAAGAGAGATATAGATTATAATTATAATAAACGTAATAGTTTTGATTTGTTTTCCACTAAAAAATATATTGTCAATTTCTCTTTATCTCTTTCATGTAGGTTGTCAATCCTTAAGGTCACCAAACATTTTCTATTAACGAGTAGTAATGTACTGATATCCTCAACGACTGATAATATGAAACCGAATCTTCTAATTAGTATTGTGATCGAAAAATGTGAAACGGAGGGAACAACAGTTATCATCTGGCCATATCACCGTTTACCAATCATAATGTGCCTTAGTTTTGAACAATCAGGCCTGTCATGGTACTACCTCGTTCCGAGTCATTTAGTGATTACTTCAAAAATTAAGTTCTATATGCATAAAAGTATCGTTGTTACACATATTTGTCAATAACTCTTTCAAGAGTCAAACGTAATTAGGTGAATTAAACATCTTAGCCTGTACGAATTTCTATGATGAACTGTGCATTTTCAACTTTCAACTAGCTGGAATCTAATTGTTTGGGAACATTTAGCTCTATGAAAGAGATGTATACATTATTAAAGAGTATCTTAATGTTTGATAATTTTCTAGAGTTCACAGAAATATAATACCTTTTTATGCATAAAAATATAATACTTGGGTAGCTACACCTAAGCTAAGATTAAAATAAAAAGTGTGATAGCTCACTCGAAAGCATATATAACAATAACATACTTTATATACAAGCTAGACACCTGGATACTGCTTAATAATGGACCAATATGATATGTATATAATATGTATAATATATTATGAATGCATAAAAGACAAAGGAGGTAACAATAATTATTATGAATAGATATGCTAATATATTAGCTATTGGGTTATATGTGTTTGGGTGTTCAAAAAAAGTGTTTAGATATTGTGAAATTATATTTATGTGTTGTTTATCGTTCGTTGATCGATCTGCATGCATGCACGACAAATATTTTAGGGTTTTAATCCCAACAGGTCAAGGTGCTCAATCGTGTAAAGTTAGGTTGTCATATTAACAGTTAGACTAATTGATCTATTCCAACCTGTTTCTCCTGAAATATAAAAGTAACAACAAAGAGCGTTTTCATTACAAATACAAGTCGCATGCAATTAGTGTTTTAATCGAGTCTAAAACACTGTCACAATTGAGAGATAGGTAGGCAATAATGATCGAGTTGTACTGTTGTAGCAATGCTTAAGAGTTTACAGCAATGTTTCTTTTTATCCTTTCTGGAATTAAAGTTAGATAGTATAATGTTCTATTGAGGTCCCTAAGAATCAATTATGCCGCTTACATGGAGAAATAATATTCAACCCATTTTCCCTACGATTAGAAATTAAGCTTTAAGGTCTAAATCAAGGCTAAAAACCCTATCTAACCTCGACTCTTATTAAAATTAGGTACTAGGTAGTACAATGTTCAATCGAGGTCCCTAAGAATCAATTATGCCGCTTACATGCTTCAGAGAAATAATATTCGACCCATTACCCCTAAGGTCAGAAATTCAGTTTAAAAAGTCTAAAGTAACACTAAAAAACCTGTCTAACCTCAACTGTTATTGATGTATCAACTATGGGATCTAATCCCTTCAAGAGTAATAAATAAAGTAGTCCCCTTAATCCTAGTCCTTCCGAGGGGTCTCATCTTACCCAGATAGTGAAAACTATAGTCTAATAAAATCCTTCTCCCAAAAAAATTGTCTTCCCAAGTCAACAACTAATTAATGTCAATGTGATCGGTAACCTTCCCGAATGACTCTCAGGAACTTACCCAGCCAATCTCTAGGGGATACTAAGCAAATCGACTTCAGACACATATATACTCAAAAGGTATATATATATATATACCTTCAACTTAGCAAAAATGTAGTGAATCATGAGCAATTGAGCAGGGGGCGATTAGGGCAAGATGAACATTACATTAAATCATAATTAGAGGCTCATCTAATCCAATCCCTGAGCTAACATACTACTCCATGATAGATAAAGGAGAGAGTAAGCAAAGCTCATAGGTAATACATCAAATCTTGAGTTATATATTCAACATATAAGACAATGGAGTTAAGTGAGTAGTTCTCTCTTCAGAACCTCCCTTTTATCTCTAATATTTCCTCACATGGAGCAGGAGGCTACATCTTGGAAATAGCGCAATGGGGATTAAGGTTGACAATGGAGTTAAGTGAGTATTTCTATTCAACTTATAAGTCAAAAGAAAATTAAAGGGGAAACATCTATGCTCTGGTCGTGCCTCCAAGTAGCTAGCCCGTGCTTAAAGAACTTTTAACTTCAAAATGCTCAGGGCAACAACCTCGTAACAACCTTGGAACTATGAATATTCTGTAAAACAATTATGAATCCAAAATTTCAAGTTTGACAATCCGACATATTTTGAAATTATTGTCTTAATGCAACTTTTCATGAATGGATTTGTGGCTTCATCATAAAATTGAGAACAAAATGCTTAACTGGTATCAGATGATTCTGAAAGAAGGATTGATAATCATTGCAGATTCACGTAACAAACCATCGATACAGCTCTAACACCTATCCTTTGAATAATCATAGATCTTGAAACTCGTATAAGAAAAGACAAACCTCATCAATAGATGGAATAAAAGACTCTAAAAAAGAGAGAAAATCATATATAAATTACTAAATGCTTAGAAAAAAACCATGAAAAATTATGCTAGGGCTTTGTTTTAGAGGAAGAAAGGGAACACATAGAGGCAGTTTTCCATATTGATTTTCTTCTTTTCTCTCTCTTTTGATCAATAGTATTATCTAATTATATGAATATTTTTTATCATCTCAAATCATATACAACGATTTGGGACGTCTATTGTGATAGTAACTAACTACGTCAACCTTTAATAATTTGAAGTTGATTATTGTTGTAAATGATTTTTTTTAATTTCATTAATAAATACATATTTTTATAATTTGTCAAAAGATGCAATAAAAGTGTCTAATTATATATTGTTAAATTTTTTTTGCACCATAAATCTAATAGAAGTGTCTTCTAGGAGGATATAGTTAAAAAGCTATTCACAATCCCATAAGCCATGAACACTTGATAAAAAGAGAGAACAAGGTTGAATCGAAAAAAAGTCTGAATCGGAAAAAGGTTGTAAACAACTCTATATAATCCCACTACAAAATCTTGCATAATATAATACAACATGCTCTATAAAGCATTCAATTAGACAATAAAATCCTCCTTTTAGTATTAAATTGGTTTGACAATAATCTCTTGAAAAAGAAAGTGGTAGGATATTCGGATATAATATGATGATATTATATATGACAAAAACTTGTATGTAACAGTTGTATTGTATATAATAGTTCTAAATTATATATATAACTAATTAAACAAAATTGACTTTAATTGATTTGGAGTGATTAGTTTGTTGTATACTTCCTCCATTTTTTAATACTCGTATCATGTGGGTTGAGCACACATTATAAGGAAGACATTAGATAAGATAAACAGGCATAATAATCTAAAAGATTTAAACACCAGTGAGAGAAAAGACTTGGATTATTATGATTTACAATTTTTAATAAAAATGTTTGTATTATCCTTCTCTAATCTCTTTTTCAAACTAGGTGCCCATCGCACAAAACCTATTCCTTGGTTTCTTTTTGTTTGTTCCATTTTCTCTTCGATCCTTTACTCTCATTTATATTCACTACATTTGGTCCCACTAATTATTATGTTTCTTAATAACGACTCCATCCAACGAAAATTTCGAAACTAACTTAGCCCTAGTGGAGCAAACAAAAGGGGACAACAAAGTATTATTTATAGATTATATGAATTGTTTGAAAAAGATGGTGGTGGGATTAACAAAAGGAAGATCAATCGAAGAGAAACAAAAAAGAGGAGAGTGTGTGTGTATGAAGTGTGAAGATGGTGGTGTTCTAAGTGGTAGATGCACTAAACGGCAAGATATGTGGGCCCATAATGAATCACAGCCCAAGCAGCATGACATGTCCATAACTCCAAGTGGGCCCACTTGTGTTGTTCAAAAAGCAGCTAATGCGAGTCGCAGCGTCTGGGTCGTTTTCTTACAACTTTCTCTCTCTACAATTTTCTCTCTCCTCTCTATTTGTTGGGGCTGCTAATGGGGCCCACCTAGGGCCCACTTCCGCCCAACCGAAAGTGACTTCTTTTCATCTTCGTGGCAGTTAATTCCGTTGGTATTTTGAGGCCCAAAAACTTCATTCCTTCCTTTCTTTTGATTTTCTTAAACTTTTCTTGTTATCTTGATTTTTACCCAAATCTTCGATGATTCATGGAATCTTTTATAGGTTAAGATATGATCATGATGATTCAAATAAATCAATGTATGTAGACAGTTGATATGGATTCTCTAATCTCTTGTTAACTAGTCTAGTAAAGTAACCAACACCAAGAGAATGATGCTAAAGGGCCCTTTATCTTGAATTTGATAGCATAATATCTAGGAGTTTGATGCTTCCATATCATAATAGAATAGATTACTAAGATTAGAAATGATCATACGTGCAAATTGCAAAAAACATGTATAATGTTTGGCGGCTAGTGGCATTATTATCGCATGCGGCCGTTTTCTTTTTCAGATATTTAGAGTTACAAAGGCCAGTCATGTAGACAAGGTTTCATCCAAAATAAAGTTTTGTATAACACCTACAAAGACTTTACTAACTAAATCGATAGACACATATTTAGTTGCGAAGTTTTTAACATTTTGCTGTAAAGAATTTTTTTTTTCAATTTAAAACATCTTACAATAATATTTATGAGAGCGATTTCTTATTACATAAAAACGAGAAATATTTTCATGGTAAAGGTTTTTTTTTTTTTTTTGCTAATTAAGAAAGAATATATTTCAAACCCAAAACCAAATACAACCAATGCACCAAGGAAGAGGCAAACCAACTAGGTTGGACTCCCTCAAAACCAAGGCCATAAAACCAAAAAAACAAGCTAATTACAAATTGGCATATTACAAGTAAGCTCTCTTAGCCAATCTCTCTCTCTTCTAGTAACCTTTTGAGGAATAATACTATAAACCCTATCTATATACACTTTTTGTATTCTATTTACATGAGTAGTCATCCTATCAACTTTGCCATTCCACATAGCATCATTTCTGGCAATCCAAATCTGGTAGATAGTAGCACTGAGGACAGTTAAATTTCATGGTAAAGGTTATATCAAATAAGAAAATAGTCAGCAATGAAGTTAAATTTGAATTTCTCTCCTCTTCCTTCTCAAAAAACCCTAATCCTTCTCTTCTAGTTTGGGGTTGCCATCATCATTTCGATGGTGGTAAGCCCTCAATTCTTCTTTTTTCTTCTAGTTTTCATTGTTTTTATTATTAATAATCTTCCATTCTCTCTCTTTCTGAGATTTTTCTACCCAATTTTTGGGTTCTTTCTCTCCTTTCATGGAAGTTTCGAGTTTAGTTTTATTCTCTTCCCACGTGGAAGTTTAAAAATTGGTATGAGAAATTGTTCTTATTGATTGAAGTTCAAGACCATCAACATCGAAGTATTGGAAATTCGGATGCGGTCAACCTGGTTAAATCAAGATTTTTCTTCCCCAAACTATGTCAGAATGATAGACTTCCCATCAATAGTTGCATGATTCAAAGAATCCAAGGGGTTCTTGTTTGTATTGCTCGATCTCGGTTCATTGTAGTTTTTTTCGAAGACGAATTTAATTTGATCTTTATTTGATTATATCTTGTTTTTCTTTAATACTTATTGTAGATGTCGTTTGACCTTCAAATAATGAGATTTCTCTTAAAAAAAAAGTTAAATTTGAATTATACGGATATGTATGCATGCATGAGATTAGATTTGCATATGTTCATTATTCAATACTAATAGACCTACCAAGGATTTGCTTTCCTTTAAGAGAGAATACGTGTATATGACATTACTTAAGATAATGATCAGATTCTTTTTATATTGATGTGTTAAGTGTTGTATGTGAATCTAGATCGATATGTTCTGATTGCTATGTTACTGGACATTAGCTATCCTTCCCCTCCTCCAGATAGGTTAAATTCTGGTGCTATTATTTTGAGAGGCAAAAGGTGTGTAAAACAAAAGTAACTATTGTGATCATAGTTGTTAATTGTTTTAATAGTTGTTGTTGTTAATTAGCTGTTTCAAAGTAGTTCTCAAATTATTTTATAAAACAATTATTAGAGTTGGGTGTTAAAGTAACTGTTGTGTTTATCAATAAAAGAACATACTAAACTGAGACTACATTCTTCTTCAAAAACTATTCCAAAAGCTCCCTTATTGGCTATCCCCAAAATCTTTTTAGATTTTAAAACACTATCCTAACAATTAAAGGCTAATACAACGTTACTTTACCAAATACCACTTTTCATATTAAGTAGAGTTTTGAATTTGTTAAACCTCTAAACGCTACTTACAAAATTGTTGTCTAACGCGCCCATAATAAGGCTAGCTAGTAGGTCCGTAGCTGGAAATATAACTCCAAACCCATATGAAATTATTTATTTTAGTTACCAGTTTACCACTCATATTATTTAAATCTTAAATTTACACTATTCATATTCTAATTTTGACCACATTTTTTTTATACTGAATAAAAATGTTATTACATAAATTGTTATTGAATTAGTCACACTATCTACTAATATTATCTTCTTATTATTTTTATTAATGTATAAAATATAAAAATATCAAAAGTCAAAGTTAACGCATTGCAAGTATTGTAAAACAAAGATAATATACAACAATAGAAACCGTATCTTAGGCAAGCACATCATACGAGGTTGAGGTGGTGGAGTAGTGGCATCGCTTCCCACCTCATATCCCTGAGGTTTAGGGATCAAATCTCATGGGACTCATTTGAGGATTTTCCCTTATCCCCCTCAAGTGAGTCCCCTTCATCTTACCTTAAAAAAAAAAAAAAAAGCAAGCACATCATACATTATAGGAGTACTTCATATTACTTGTAATATTTTTGTTACTTTATTTTCTCCTTTTACTCAATCAAATTACTCACTATACTTTCTTTTAATTTAACCTAGCCGCCCCTTGATACGATTTTCTTACCTACGCCGCCAATTGTAATATTATTCATCATGTAATTAACAAATGAAATAAAAGTATTATTTAAGTAATAATTTTGTATTACCCCATCGCCTTACGATCTAGCTCCTATATTTACTTATTGAAGAAGGAGTAATATATGTCATGTGGTGTTACAACATTATGACACCACGCCTAGTTTAATCTTGGAAGTATTTGCATGTATACAATTTGCATGTGACACTAAACAAAAAACTCTCTAAAACCTTAACACAATACAAACAGAAATTTGAGTTTTCAATAAAAAGTGACAGATGTTATTATTATAACCATAATTTCTGCAAAAATAAGAACATCAGGAGATCAAGCAGAGAAAGAATTATAAGTAAGTAGCCGTACTAGTGGCGGTGGAGTGTAAGTTTTGATCAGACATTACAAATGTAACAGTACTTAACATAACAAATGTCGCCCTTAAAATGTATTAACGTGGCTTAATTAGGTCGCCATCTTACTATTAATTTTTCTTTAAAGTTTAATGTTACGTACATGAATGTTATCAATGTATAATGACAAAACTATATTTTGTTAATATGTTGTCATGGCTGACACTTACTTGACTCATATTTTATTATTTAAATTTTTTTATATTTTTGATTCCTCGAAAGTTTTAAGAATATGAGATTTGAAATTTTCTTCTTCTTCTTTTTGACTCTTATTTTTGACTCTTATTGCCACCCGTCTGTCGTGTTGAAATTCAACAGGTCCACTCTACTGATGCCTTATAAGAGAAGATTTCTCTCCTTTTTTTTTTTTTTTTTTTTTTTTTTTTTTAAGGTTACGAGAATCAGAACCATTTTTCTATTTTACTTTTACTACTAGTTTCTATTTTTATATATTTACTATTCTCATATTATTGGTAAATGTAGCATCTTTGAATGTCAACGTTTGATTTTGACATCTACAAGAGAGAAAACCGGTTACGTGATTTAAGTAATTGACAAGTTGGTTTACTAAATATATAATTTGGTTTTCAATTATATGTTTCATTTTCTGAATAATTTTAGGAAACAAAAAGAGTTCCATATGTTACACTATAACTTATTGTGTAACATACGTAATAACGTATATATGTACTTCAACAAGAATGACATAGATTATACAAATAATGACTGAATATCACGCCATTTTATCTTTTGTTTACGTGTTATTTGAGTTTTTTATTTACAAAACAAACGGTTGTTGTGGGTTGTTACACCATAAATTATGGTGTAACGGCACCCAAGAATTTGTGAGAAGGAAAAAACAACAAGGTTTGCCTTGAGAACCAAGGTGGGAGACAACTAGAAAAGACTGGAGGTTGTTTCTATCAAGATTTTGTCAAACCTATAGAAGAAAGCCAATAATGTTAATAACAATAATAACACATTGAACGTCCTAAAAAAGAGGGCCATTATGGTCAACATTTGAGTTGTAAGCATATTTAGACCTAGCAAATGATTCTATCCAAAGCATTTGACCAACACATATATAAACTATATAAGAATTCAGCTAAGTGTTATATCAACCTTAAAGTTGAACTAACTTGATCAGAATTATCAATCTTAATACACATATATGACTTAACCGAGTTAAATGACATATCATCAGAATATGATCTGAACAAAATAATTAACTTGATTTAATGTTTAATAAGTGTATCCTTAAAATGATAATTTACTAAATCTATTAACAAGCTTGGGGGATATTCAAGCCCTTGTTGTAAAGTTGCAAGGAGCCGTACACTTATTAATTAACTTAGTTTATCTTTAATACTTTATCAGATTGTTGGTATATTCATATATTCATTTTGTCACCATATGTGTTAATATTCATATATCTATGTTGTCATCTTACATTAATTACTATCTCAACTACATCGTATTATATAGTCGATTATCAATAACAATAGCAACTCCAAAATCAATTAGTTTTTGAGCAAACTATCTCATATGAGCTTATAAAATTAAGTATCTTAACTATAGTTTTTGATGGATGAACTAAGCTCATTTCACAAATATCATTAGAATTTACAAGGCATCTTGACATCACAAGTTCACAACCATGTTGCCATGTTGGTATTTTCTTTAAGATGCACATTTTTTTAGGCAAAATTGGCCTCAACACCCTGAAGTATGGCGAAGGTGCACCAAACACCCCAAACTAAGGCTTAGCCATAACACCCCAAAGTACGGGCTGGGGTGCATTGCGTACCATAAATGAAAGTTGTCACCGGAAAATTCACGGGCTCCGGTGGAATCTTCATAATTTAATATTATTTTACTTTTTACCCCTCTTTTCCTATTTTCTTCTTTTTTCTCTCTAACTTTTTAGCTTTTTACCCCCCTTTCTCTTCCTCCATCTTCTCTCTCCTCCCACCCTCTCCCTCTCTCTCTTCAAGCATTATCTTCCTCAAACTCTATCTCTCTCCCGTACTTTGGGGTGTTCTGGCTATAAGCCTTAGTTTGGGGTGTTTGGTGCACCTGTGCCATACTTCAGGGTATTTAGGCCAATTTTACCATTTTTTTATCATATACCAATGGAATGTTTGAGACTCCATGTCATCGATAAAATAGTCAACATGCAACCTTTTTTTTTTTTGGGCTCCCACTAGGGACCCCATGATAAGGTAAGATGAAGGGCCCTACCAGTCCGCAACCTCTCGCAGGTGAACCCGGTGTGGGTTTGCGGGCAGACACTTTGAGAGTGGGGGGATGTTAAGGGGAATCCCTCTCCCAAAGTGCCCCTAGTGGGGATCGAACCCCCAACCTTGAGATTAGAAGGTTCTTCTCTTACCACTAGGCCAAGCTTAGCTTGGTAGTCAACATTTTTTTTATAAGGTAAGATGAATAAAATTTTAGAAGACCCTCCTCGCGAGGGGTATTCCTAAAAAGTCATTTACAAGGATGGAATGAAGAGGTGAAGTAGTACAATTTGTAATATTAAAACTTGAAAGAACTAAATGCCCTACATTTGCTATCCAATCAGCTGCTTTGTTTGCTTCCCTCTAGATATGTTGAAAATGAAAGGATCGAAATTGTTGTAGCAGAAGTTTGATATCTTCTATTATAACTTGAATTTGCCAAGGAGCTTTCCAAATATTTTTTTACCCTGTTGATCACTAGTAAATTATCCCCTTCAATGTGAATATCTTGAATGCCATGTTGTAAAGCTAGAATAATACCCTTGTGAAGTATTGTGGCCTTCGCCACATAAACCGGAGCTGACCCAAGATTATAAGACGTAGCGTGAATTAGTCAACATGCAACTTACTAGTAAGAGAGTATTGTTGCAATCGTATATATATACATGTGAGTACACATCTTTGTAATACCCCTCATGATTGCTTTAAAGGGATTTAGCAGGCTACTCATTCCAACAAGATGCATCTTTCTTTTAGGGAGCTCATTTCCTTAGTTACTCCACGGTTAAGCGTGCTTGGCTGGGAGTAGTTCAGGGATGGGTGACCTCCTGGGAAGTTTTTCAGGGTGCGCATGAGTGAGGACAAAATGCGCCGGAAGAACTTGTGTTCGTTATTGAGGGCAGTTGTTGGCCCTGGATGCGCATTGGTGACGATATACTCGACTCCGTATGGGTCGTGGTGTTACACATGCACATAGTATTACATCGAAAAAGAAGAAGCACCTACAGAAGAAAATAATACTACTCCCTTTGTTTCAAAATATAAGGCACATACAATATTTGAGGTTTAACTTTGATCGTTATTTACTTACAATTATTGTTGATAATTATAATAAGAAAATAATATTATTATAGTATTTTTCAAGACCAAACTAATGGAATATTTTTATATTTTGATTTGTCATATTATAAGAGATATTCGTGGTCAAAGCAAATTTTCGTAAAGCGAGAATATATGTCTTATATATTGAAATGAAGGGAGTAATTCCATATGACGTTAATTTTAATAAGGAATTTCCCTCGAGCTTATAAATTACTTAATTCTCTTAAATCCTTTATTATAGTTAATCATTAAACCTACCCCCACCTTACTAAATGACTCATAGGGCCAAATTTACTCAAAACAAAAACGTGGTTTAGTTTGTAAAGCCAACCTAGAAGTCAAGAATGTCAAAAAAGTGAGAGTTAGGTAATTTTAAAAAAATAGCAAGATGCACTTATATAATGTCTTTCAAGCGCACGAAAAGTAGAAAAAGGATCTTTAGAAAAATACTACCGGCACAACTTTGAGCCTAAGAAAGTTTCTAACATCCTTAATTTTCTCTAGAAACCTTGAGACAGACAAGTATTCCATTAAATAATTTATAAACAGAAAGCAAATCAAGCATTGCTCCGTTACTTCCGACTTTGACTGTTGCCTGCCTGCATGCATGAAATATAGACGACCATTCGACCACCCTATATATATTTTTTCTATATGTAAGATTTCTATATAAATACTACTTTTAGGTATATATTTTCTTTACAGCTCTTAGTACGTTAAACATATACTTCCTCCATTCCAAAATAAGTGAAACACTTGTCTCAAAAAGCTCTCACATAAATGAAAGAAGTGTTTCACTTATTTTGGAACGGAGGAAGTATAATACATGTTATATTACTTTCTTGGTAAAAATCAAGGTTGACCTAGTTGGTTCGAGTCGCTCTTTCCACCCCTGTGATAAGGGTTCGATTCTTATCCCTTACAAAGTGGAATCCCAAAATCCCCCCACCCACTTGCAATAGATCTTCATTTTACCTTTGTTTTTTATAAAAAAAAATTTACTTTCTCGGTCCTAAATCAGCTACAACATTTGCTTTTTAGTGGTTTAGGTTTTTTAATTATTATTGTTTTAAGCTCTTTGATTTTGACTGCATTTTATCACCAACATCTATACTCCTATAGTATAAGATTAAGTATTATCATGTGAGTCTTATCAAATTGATTTAAATGTTATTTTCATAATATTAAATTCTTATATCTAACTAATACATGAATAAAGATATTATTAATAGTCAAATACATATATTGGAAAGTACTAGACAAATGTGGCAAATATATATAAGTTATATCTATACTAATAATAATGTCAAGCTCTATAAATTTATCATAAAGAATGGCCAAATGTTAAGATCAGAAGAAAAACCTACATGTAGTACATGGAAAATAAAGGAAAGATGACCGATATAAGCCTAAGTGTAGTGGGTCTCTCCACTAGCGCTATCTTCAATTACTTTCGGATCGAACCCAAAAAAGTTGTGTGTTTTCAAACTTTTCTCTAACACGAGCCAATGAATAAGCCCATGTATATCATTTTTAAAAAGCATTGATAATGTATAGTACATCCGCCACATGACACTTTACTTAGTATTATAATGTTACCACTTCATGTCAAACTCATACAACGAATTAATTAACAAAATACAAGATTTTATAATAGATAACTACTAACTAAGGACTTCAAGCATGGAAAAAGAAATTTATCCAGAAACCCAATAAAATGTAATGGCTTAAATTTTCAAGAAAGATGACATTATTAACATATATAGTATAAAAATCATGTCCTGAAGTATATTATTTTTGAATTTTGCTTGTTAAATGTAGGTCACCCAACATTTTTAAATATCGTCTGAACCACTCACTAATTAAAGGTGTAATGCTATAGGAGAGAAAAAGAAGCATAGAATAGTTAAATCAAGAGGGTTAGATGCTCTCATTACATGCTTTGCCTAGAAAAAGAGCAACCACGGTCAAGCAAATGCATGTGATGGAGTTTGGTTTTGAACATATGGAAACATCTAAAAACGAATCTTTTACCATGCTTTCTTAAAGACGCATCTTATGGAACAAATTTTCGTCAAAGAACCATATGTCCATATTATTAGTACTATACAAAAAAAAAACGGAGATTCACGTCGTATCAAAGTTTGGTAGTTTGCCTAAGTTCTTTGGACTCTCGACTATCCCTCCTCCCCTCAGAGTAATAATATTCATTTGATGTTCTAATGTTTAATATTATGATTGTAATCATGATTATAATTGATCTCATTTATTATGCCAGTATCACGTAGAGAGTCGGTCTATGCTATTCTTTAATTATATAGCTAGTAAGTAGACTCGTCCAAATTTAATGAATCAAAAATTCGATTCGATTATTTGGGATCTTGAACAAGAATCAAAAAGTCGGTCTAACATTTGGACTATGGAGTACTTAATCTTGACATAACACAAATCTAATTCTGACTATATTGATTTGTGTTTTTACATGTCTAATAATTGTTTGCTAGTTTAGAGCACACCACATTCGACCATTCTTCATGTTTCACATTTAACTGTCATTTTAATTGAGTTTAAGATCCGTTTTTAGTTTTAATACAAATGTGTTTTACACGATAATTAATTATGGTACAAAGATATAAGAATATTTTTCTTAAGTGCCCTAACCTTTTAGTAAAACTTCATTTTGGTGGCAGATGCCATAAGTTTGTGGTTTCACTAGCTAGTGTTCTCATAGCTGTAATTTTTTTTTCAAATATCTATTCTGGTGTAATAAGGTGGTTTAGTAATTTTATTTTAATGCCGTGATATTCAAGGAAATCTTCACTTCGTGTCATGTAGTTCCACTCATTACACTATGTAAAGAACGAAAAATATAATTATGTAGGACTATATTTATTTTCTCGGTACATGAGTATTTATAGGAACCAAAAGAGTAGGTTACAATTTACTAGAAAACAACGACGCATGCACGTTAAAAAAAAAGCCTTACATTTTTAGTCGCTAGACTGCTATCTATAATCTCAACCGTCGTTACTTGTAGTAACGTTCTACAACTGCTACCAATAATCTATACCACTATCCCCTACTACAACCACTATCTTACCAAACACTCATAATTTTCTTAAGTAGCTTTTTAATTTTATCCAACCGCTACCTAAATAGCTAGTGCTAAATAGGCGTAAATATGTGAGATTTTGTTATATTCATCTTAATTAGCATACAATATGATTTTAAAATATCAACATTTATGATTTTACTTAGTGATAATTAAAAAATTAATAGTCAAAGTTATGTCTTAACAAACATGAATAGCAAACTATGTAGATCACAATAAAAAGAAGTCATATTAGCTAGAATGCTATATAGGCTAAGAGACTAGATGGAGGCATAAGGTACGGCCTACGCACAAGTAATATTCTATGATAAATATAAATTGTATTTTTTTTCAAAGCAAAGTATAAGAGTTAGGTTAATGATCTAATTATTAATAGAAAAATATATAATATTTTTCTGTCCAATGGTGTCTACTCTCAAGTCTCAAATAATGTACATACTTTGTAAGTTTTTTGATATCATTATGCTATGTACTCCATTTTCTATTATATAAATTCTCTATGATATCATATGCTGTATTAATTTTGGTAATCACATATTATATGATAGAATTCATCAAGCGTATATTTTCTTCATTTACAATTCAAATATATACTTATTATTTCATCTAAATATAGAGAGACACTTGCCATTTACAAGAATGTTAACTTTCAAGTATGTATACCAAATAGAACATGTATTCGAGACTCGGGTAAAATAATTATAATCAGATACTCCTTCCGTTTTCACTAGGGGAAAAAAAAGGAAGGGCTGCGTTTTATTAAAAACGCAACCCTTCTTGTATGAAGGGCTGCGCTGCGGTTAAGAAGAAATCGCAGCCCTTCATGCAGTATGAAGGGCTGCGGTTTTAAGGCTAACCGCAGCCCTACTAATGAAGGGCTGCGGTTATCCTGAAAACCGCAGCCCTTCATAAACGAAGGGCTGCGTTTTCTAGACTAACCGCAGCCCTTCTGATCCATCCCATATCTCCAGTTTTGCGCGCACACACACATGTACAGTAGGTAGACATATTTTCTAAATTTCCCTCCCTTACACGCATTTGACGAGCGAAAAACCCCTCCCTCCCTCTCACTTACTCGCACATTAACCCTAACGTCCCATCACCGGAGCCCTGACGCCGGAGCACCCACATTGCTTCACCACCACAACCCTTCTCTTTCTTCACCTCTCTTCTCTTCTCTTAGCTTCTCTTCTCTTATTTTCTCTTCTCTTCTCCACCATTTGAGTGGGTTTAGGGTGTGGAGCTCCTCCACCACTACGCAGCGCCACCACCCACAAGCGGCAACAACTACCACCACCTTTGCCCTACTCTTTCTTCATTGCTAGCTCTTGGGTTTAGCTAATTTTTTGCTTAGTTAAGTATGAATTAATGTTTTTAAGTTAGTTTTGTTTTTCTTAATTGAATTAAATGATTAATGTGCAATGTGGGTTTTGTTAATTGTAGGAAGAAGAGGCTTAGGAAGGCAAATAAAGTTCCAACTATCTCTACTCTCTTCATTGCTTATCATTGGTGTTAAGAGGTAACTAGTTTAATTTCGTTGTCTTTTTTGTTTGATTTAATTTGTTGATGAGACAAAGTTGTCATGTGATTCAATTTGATTAAGTTATGATAATTTATTGATATATATATGTATTTCTTATAATGTATGTATATTTCTTGATATGAGATTGTATGAAAACGTAATGTAATTTAGCTATGAAATCTACAAGTTGTTTGAATTGTCATCATATGCCTAGATACCCGTTCAAGACTTACTCATTAGGAGTAAGTCTTGAATAGTCCCCGGTTTGGGATTGTTCTTGGACGTTTGATCTCACTTAGGTGGTGAATGTGTGTCTTCTTTTCAATTCTGAGGAAAATCTTGGCTCATCGTTTCTCTACATTGTTCTCTGGGTACATATGTAGATAAGCAATTATCTACATTGTGTACTTGGAGAACTGTAGGGAAATGCTACCGGATTTTCCTTAGAATTGAAAAGTTGGCACACATTCACTAGTGAGATTAGACGTCCAAGGATGGGTTAGGTTGGAGTGATAAGGACCTTCGGTTTGCATGCATACAATTGAACATGTCACTATCTTAGATTGCTCTATACGTGTGTGATATGTTGATATGTGAGTGTATGTACTTAAATAATGATTGATGCATTATAATGAATGGTTGTGTTTAATTATTAGAGGTCTTCTTGAATGAGATGGATCGTACTTGGATGTATGGTAGTCGTGAATCGATTGAGTTTGTGAAAGGGGTCTCGGAATTCTGTACAACTGCATTACAATATCAAGCATCCTCTGGAGCAGTCGACTTTTATTGTCCTTGTTTCGATTGTAGAAATGTGAGCAAGGTTAGTAGTATACATGTGGTTAGGGAGCATGTCTTTCGTCGTGGGTTTAGGCCTCAATACCCCGGATGGGTTTGGCATGGTGAGCAGGGGAAGTATATAGGAAGCTCTAGAGTAATGAACGATGTATGTGAAGAAAAGAAGGATGATGAGTTCGGGGATGAGAATTTGGAAGATGAGTTTGCAGATGATGATAGGGATCGGGTAGACGAGATGATACACGAGGTTGAAGATCAGTCGTGTAAACGACCTCGTATTTTTGAGTCTATGTCTGAGGCTTTGAAAAGCCGTTGTATCCAGGTTGTACAAAGTACACCAAACTTTCCGCTGGTGATAACACTGTTCAACATTAAGTCGAAAAGCTGGTTGGACGGACTCTAGTTTCACATCGTTGTTGGAAGTTTTAGCTGATATGCTCCACGATGGAAATGAACTGCCAAAGTCGTACTATTATGCGAAGAAATTGATGTGTCCTTTCGGTTTAGAGTACGAGCGGATACATGCTTGTCCTAACGATTGTGTGCTTTATCGTAATGAGTATGAGCATTTACATGAATGTCCACGTTGTGGATTGTCGAGGTACAAGCGTGAAGGAGCTGGAGGTAGTGAAGGACCACCAGCTAAGGTGTTGTGGTATTTACCCATAATACCTAGATTTAAGCGCATGTTCTCAATTAAAGGAGAGGCGAAGAATTTGAGGTGGCATGCGGATCGTAGGAAGAAAGATCTCGCTCAAGCATCCGGCGATTCGCCTGAGTGGAAAAGTATCAACGGGGTGCATAAAGCATTTGGTAATGAGGATAGGAATCTGAGGCTTGGATTATGTACGGATGACATGAACCCTTTTGGCAATCTCAGTTCGCAGCATAGTACATGGCCAGTGGTCTTAGTGGTTTATAACTTGCCTCCTTGGTTGTGCATGAAACGCAAGTACATGATCTTTGTCGCTTCTTATATCGGGGCCCAAACAACCTGGAAATGACATTGATGTATACCTCCGGCCGCTTGTTGAAGATTTACGAAGATGTGGAACGAAGGAGTGTTAGTATTTGATGCGTATGCTAATGAGATGTTCACTCTGCGTGCCATGCTTTTTTTGTACTATGAACGATTATCCAACTTATGGGAACTTATCTCGGGTATAAGACGAGAGGAAAACAACCCCGCCCAATTTGTGTAGATGACATGAAATCTACAAACCTTAAGGGCTGCAAACATGTGTATATGCGCACACGAAGGTACCTCGGACGCGACCATCCCTATAGGTTTAAGAAGAAGGCATTCGATGGGACGGTTGAAGAAGAAGTTGCTCATAGACCATTAGCTGTGCTTGAAGTTTATAATCGGGTGAAGGGCATTGAAACAATCTTGGGTAAACTCGCTAGTGAGGTTGATCGACCTACGGGATTATGGAAAAATGAGTCCATTTTTTGGAAACTCCCATATCGGAAAGATCTAAAGGTCAGACATTGTTTGGATGTCATGCACATAGAGAAGAATGTTTGTGAAGCTATTCTTGCGACACTTATGAATATTCCGGGCAAGACAAAAGATGTTAAGGCGTCACGACTTTACTTGGAAAAACAGGGGCTTCGACCAGAGTTGTGGGATCAGAAAAGGGACGGAAGGAAGAAAAAAAAATTGTGGAGGAAAGGGTTGATGATGAAACTCGGAAAAGTAAAAAGAAGGTGGAGGATTCGGAGAAGAATTATTTGCCACCCGGCTTGCTACACGATGTCACGTGCGGAAACGGATTTTTTGCGAGTCATTGTATGGCATTAAGGTCCCAACCGGCTACTCATCGAATATGAAGCGGTTTGTTACCTTAAATGGTGACTTGAAGTTATCGAGTATGAAATCTCACGATTGTCATGTCATGATGCAAGTATTCTTACCGATTGCAATTCGTGGGATACTTCCAAAGCATGTGAGGCACACCATTACCGAACTTTGTTCATTTTTCCATACAATATGCAGCAAAGTCCTAGAACCGTCGACCCTCGATTCCTTGCAAGGCCGAGTAGTTGAAACTCTATGCAAATTTGAGATGTTTTTTCCCCCGCATTCTTTGACATTATGGTCCATCTCATTGTCCATCTAGTTCGAGAAATTAAGTTTGTGTGGTCCAAGTGTTTTTGAGGTGGTGCTATCCTTTTGAGAGATATATGGGCACTTTGAAGGATAAAGTTCGGAATCCCGCACAACCGGAAGGTAGTATAATTCAAGGGGTTGTGGGTGAAGAGATCGGTAATTTTGTGGTCGAGTATTTTGCTAGTGTTGATCCTGTTGGACTTCCGACATCCCGACACGAGGGCAGACTTGAGGGCAAGGGCACAATTGGTTCAAAATTGATCACACCTTCCGTAGAAAAGCGTAAACAAGCTCACTTATTTGTATTGCATCACGTAGCAATTGTCCATCCTTATTTAAATGAACATATGGAGGAATTACGTGTTAGCAATCCCGGAAAAGGAGTTAGGGCATTGACGCAAATGCATAACAAGACTTTCATTGATTGGTTTCATAAACGAGTAGTGAATGATTTGGATGAAAGTGTTCTGAAACGATCCAGTGGTTAGCATTTGGTCCTCGTGAAGCCGTACGCTCTTATGAGGGTTATGATATTAATGGGTATACGTTTTTGACCGAACGTCAAGATCCGAAGTCAACATCGCAACAAAATAGTGGTGTTTCACTTGTGGCGTCGGCTACACAATACGCAAGCTCAAAGGATAAGTCGCTTGTACATGCTTCGAAAGCAATTATTATGGGCGAATAGAAGAAATATGGGAGCCGGACTACTGTACTTTTAATATTTGCCTCTTGTGTTGCAAGTGGGTTGACGATAATCGACGTTGCGTAAGAAAAGATGATCCTTGCGGATTCACTCTTGTTGACCTTAGTCGTCTACGTGAAACCGAGGAGCCATTTGTAATTGCATCACAAGTTAAGCAAGTTTTTTTTGTAATCGATCCCGCGATAATAAGTGGTCAATTGTTGTACCTGGTAAAAGGAGTATCCTCGGTATTGGTGATGTTGATAATGAGGAAGAATATGATGCATTTGAGGACCTCTCCCCTTTTACCTATCCTGAAAATAGTGTGGAAGATGATGTGAATATGTCGGAGAACTATATGCGTGTAGATCACACGGAAGGGATACATGTACTTGAGGATCCTAAGAAACGGCGGAAGGTCAATAAATCATGAGACATAAACTCAGGTCTGTGTAATTTCTCCAATTTGTAATTCTTTTTTAACATGATTATATGAGGTATAATGTACCTATTGTGTAGAGTTTTAGGCTTGCATTTGTTGTTGGTTGCATTTCGGGAACGAAAAGGTCATTTTAGGCCTAGTTCTGCATTTTTGCTTCCAAATCGTACTTATCGAGTCATTTAACCCCAAATGCATTTTGAACATGATAATATGAGGCATAATGTAACTATTGTGTAGATTTTTAGGTTTGCAATTGTTGTAGGTTGAATTTTGGGAACGAAAAGGGCATTTTAGCCCTATTTTTGCCTTTTCGCGTCCAATTCGTATTATTGCTTCATTTAACCCCAATTTCATTTTGAACATGATAATATGAGGTATAATGTAACTATTATGTAGATTCTTAGGCGTGCATTTGTTGTTGGTTGTATATCAGGAACATAAATGTGATTTTAGCCCTATTTTTGCCTTTTCGCCTCCAATTCATGTTTCTCGAGTCATTTAACTCCATTTTCTTTTTGAAAATCATAATATAAGGTATAATATAACTAGTGTATAGAGTTTTAGGCTTGCATTTGTTTTTGATTGAATTTCGGGAAGGTATATGTCATTTTTTAGAACTACTAACTACGGTAAATGATTGAATTCTTATATTATGTGTTTATTCCTTGGTTGTTTTGCAAGGTTTATATGAATAACACACCACGTTTGAGGGCCTTCACCACAGACGAATTACATGAAGTTCGGGATAAGTTGGCGTCCCACATTTGTGATGATTGCTTATGATACATCTACTAGTTTGTATCAATTCTATGTACACTTTTTACATTATTAAATATATACATATTTAAAGTTAATTATTACGTTCACAAAACTTGTCATATATATATATATTATTGCAATTTGATCGGTCTTTTTTTGTGTCGAAGGGAGGTTTTGGGTGGGGGATGGGGGGGGTTGCCATGGGGTGGGGGTGCGGGGGTGGGGGGGGTGCGGGGGCGGGGTGGGGGGGGGGGGTGGTAGGGGGTGGGTCGGGCGGGGGTGGCGGTGGGGGGGGGGGGAGGGTGGGGTGGGGGGGGGTGCCAGGGTGGCGGGGATGGGGGGGTGCAGTAGGGGGGTGGGGGGCGAGGGGGGTGGGCTGGGGTGCGGGGGGGGGGGTGGGGTGGGGTGGGTCGGGGGGTGGGGGGTGGGGGTGGGGTGGGGTGGGCGGGGGTGGGAGTGCGGGGGTGGGGGGGGGTAGGGGTGGGGGTGGCGGGGGTGGGGGGTGGTGGGGGTGCGGGGGTGGGAGTGCGGGGGGTGGGGGGTGGGGGGGGTGGGGGTGCGGGGGTGGGGGGTGGCGGGGGGTGGGGGCGAGGGGTCTTGGGGTGGGGGGTGCGGGCGTCTTGGGGTGGGGGTGTCTTGGGGCTGGCAATAAGGGATGGGGGGCAGATTTAATTCTATTTCTTAAAAAAAAAAATTGAATTTGAAGGGCTGCGGTTTTAATCTTAAACCGCAGCCCTTCACTTAAAAAGGGTTGCGGTTCATGCTTAAAACCGCAGCCCTTCGCTAAAGAAGGGATGCGGTTTATGCTGAAAAAAGCCCTTCAAACTTAGAAGGGTCTTGCGTTTTTGGCCTTAACCATGACCCTTCGTTGTGAAGGGCTGCGGTTTTTCGCAGCCCTTCTTATCTAATGAAGGGTCGCTTATGGAAAGGGCTGCTGGCCAAAAACGCGACCCTTAGGGTCATTTTGACCGCAACCCTTCCTTATTTTTCCACTAGTGTTTCTTTTGTTCTTCCTATTTGGAATCTTTATGTGAGAGCAAATTGGTCAAAGTAGGAAGAACATTCGGAAACGGAGGGAGTATAACTTTTAGTGGGAAAATAACTCCTTTCTAGTGTAGGTAAATAAAATTTATCTACTAAAGTAGCCAATGGAAAAAAGGAATAGATTGAAAATTAATTATTACACACTCCCTTCATCCAATAATAATATACACTAAAAAAATTATGGTCTCCAAAATACACTTTTAACCATTAATTTTTTTAATTATGTATCAATAAGAATTGCTCCTTCATTATTTCTACATATATTTTGTGGTTGTTTGGAATTAATGTCTCGATTATGGAGGTACACGTTGACCATAAACTCAAACAAATAATCTACATCTATAAATAGAGTCATTCTGTTTGGGAAAATATTTTAGTTACCTAAAATAATAAGGTGCTAAAATGATTAGTAGTGTTTGGAGAGTACCTAAAATAAAATTTTAGGTGGTTAATTAAAATGACTTAAATGATAAGTTAAAATTTTTACCTTTTCAAAATTAGGAGACTGAAATTTTGGAAAATCTTTGTAAAACTTTGATATCAACTAATTTTGCCAAAATAATTTATCAACTTAAGCAACTAATTTTGCGAAACAGTTAAGCAAATCAGCATTTTTTTTTATAAAGAGAAATTTCACTAATTGAAGGCCAAACGACATCTACAATAAGTATTAAAGAAAAACAAGATATAATTAAACAAGGCTAAATCAAATTTATCTTCGAAAAAACTATAATGAACCAGATCGAGCAATACAGCGCGGCCCCCTTGTATTTGCTGAATCAAGCATCTATTAATGAGGAAGTCTATCATTCTGACATAGTTTGGGAAGAACATTCTTGATCGAGCCATGTTGACCGCATCCGAGATTCCAATACCTTCATGTTGAGTCTCGAACTTCAACCAATGAGAATAATTTCTCATACCTAAAAACAAAAAAACCATACTCGCAACTCCCATTGGGGAGAAGGAGATCTCCAAAACAAAGACTAAAAACCCCATAACAAGGTTTGAAAAGATCTCATAAAGAGAGACTAATTTATTAAACAAAACAAGAAAATGAACTAAAAACTGAAAATAAAAGGGGAAAAGGGACTTACCATGGATGAAATCATCCATGGCAGCCCCAAATTAATAAAAAAGGGGTAGGGGAGGCTAGAGTTTGAGAGAGAAAAAGAGAGAAAAAAGGAGGGGGGCGGCGCCTAGTTAAGCAAATCGACTACCTTATAAATTTCAAAGACCTTATTAGTTTCAACTTTATCTTATCGGGTTTTAGTTAACTTATCAGTTTCATATTATTTTCAGCTAGTATTGCCAAACAGAGGAAATTTATGTTACCATAAACTCTCAAGACATCTCTAGACATGCATGTGTATAGTAAGGTCTAAATCAAGAATTCCAATCAGAAAGAGAATATCTAAGGATATATTTTTTGAGAAAATAATTGCTTTATTTGATATGCAGGAGTTAAAAAAAATGATTACTACTCCCTCCGTTTTCTTTTGTTGTTCCTATTTGAAATCTTTTTGTGAGAGGAAATTGGTCAAAGTAGAAAGAACTTTCGAAAATGGAGGGAGTAATATAAACTTATTTGAATAGTCATTTTCCTACTAACAAAAGATAACAGACCTTAAAGTACTTGAAGGTTGAGTATAAATTATGATGAAGGGTTTTTCTAATTTGATATTACTAATTATGTACATCATATAACCAAAAAATAATATTATATTCAGTCAACTTCTCTTGTTTACATTCATTTTGGAAATTCGATTATTATTGAAATTTGAGAATGACAAAACTAGGATTTAAAAGTTGGAAATTCCTAATTCTAGTAATATTCACCCATCTCTCTTTTAACTAATTTTCGCAGGCTAGAGCATTAATTAGTATGAAAAAAGAATCTTTGAACACCAAAGTCCAAACCCTTTACCATGGTTGGTAACACTACTAATTAGGTTCATGCATCTTCTTCCAGCATATTGCTTCCTAGATTTTCTACTGTACGTGTCATCCATCTCCATCATGGGTTGCAGCTCGATCTTCTAGTAACTGAACACGAAAAGGAACCTAAGATGTACGAAAGGCTTTATGTTAGTGACTAAATGTTTTTTAAGTATAACATGATACCTCTACACATAGTTAGATACTATTATATGAGGAATAAAATGTTAACGAGAAGTAGTGATACAATTAAGAAACATTGTTAGTTCGTTGAAGTTGTTGGTGACCTACAAATTTTTGATGATTGGAAGATTTGACATGTGCGTTGGGTGTGAATCTTGTTGATGATTGGATAGCTACAAATTAATTAGTTTATATATGTTTTCTACATCGACCATTAATATACTCCAACTTAGGATACATATTTATATTTACCTTATTTTTTCTAAACTAATATGAACTTATTGGATACTATTTTCCTTTCTATATAAATCTACACAGTTTGTTTTTCACCATAACTAATGAAAAAGTTAAAAAGTATGAGAGTTGAGAGGAAAAAATAATCCTAAAATATTAGTCTTCTTGTTAATAAAATCACAAAAGGTGTAGAGGCGCATGTCCAAGAATGGTATTAAAAAATGTATACATTTTTTTTGAAAGCTAAGGATGTGTACATAAATTAAAAAGAAATGGTCCAAATATAATTGTGTGTAGATCGCAAAGAAACTATGGAGTTTTTATCTAAATTTATTTGCAACTTCATTGTACTTAATTATTGGCGGTTGTTTTGATAAGGTGTTAGAACTTATTATAATTTAACTTATCTTATTAGAATTTAGAATTTATCAAAACTTATCAATTAAACCTAAAACTCATATTCTGACATGAAGAAAGTTCGCTTTCAAATTGAAATTTGTTGCATGATGAGTAGGTATTCTATTATAAGTATTTTAGTTACCTTAAAACAATAAAATTATGTAGTAACAAGATATTGTTATCTCAAATTAAATGTACTACAAGAGTAATATTCGTGTCCTTTGTTATTTATTAGCTTCTCAAATTTTGATATCAACCGGCCGGTTGATTAGGTCATACCACTATTAATTTAATCCTTGCCAAAAATTTACTATAAATGAATTCTTAAAAGTTAAAAAGTTATACAAAAGTACTTATAATTTACGTAAAATACATGAAAAAGTTTGTGGTATGAAGTGAGACTAGCTAATTGTATAAGCTTTACTACCCCTCTTTTTGTTATTAATTGAGATGAATCTAGTAAAATCACACATGAAAATGTTTTTTCTCTTTTGAATGAATGAATAAGAAAAAGATACACGCGTGGGATATTCTTTTTTCGTACTTCATAATAGTGAGAACTTATAATCAAATGTCAAAGTTTATAAAGTTTGACTATAAAAGTGCAAGTACTACATGATTTATGCTATTGAGAAAGTATCCCTATTCTACTTTCTCTGTTTTTTTAGATGCAACATTTGCTTTTTGGTGAGTGTATTAAAATAATTAAATGTTGAACACAAAAAAAAAGAGGTAGTATAAGGCAACACTTGAGGATTTTGGTGTTCCCCTAAAATGCCTAAAATACCCCTATATATAGTTAATATGTTATAAAAGAATGTCATTGCTCTACTGATAAAATAAATCCTTTGAATTTTTTTTTCTACCACTTATGTTTTCTATCCATCAAAGCACGCATCGCGTGCATATAAAACTATACCATTAACTATTTGAATGGTTAAAGAAGCGGGTATTAACTTTTATTAGTAATTTGTAATGATAGTTATAATCAATATTCTAGTTTTTTCCTTTCTTTTCTTTTGAATTATTCTTGTTTTTTCTTTCTTTTAGGAAAATGGAAATTTTAGTTAGCATCAACTTTTTTTGGCCCTTTTGGTTACGTTTGTCAGAAAGAGGTGAAGTATAGAGAGAAATACAACAATGTCAAATTATGGGTGGGAATTTAGTTCCATTCCAAAGTGAAAAATAAAGCACGTGGTCCTGAAATATGATTCTATTCATCAAACCATGAACACGCATGTATAAATCATTAGGAGGAATCTAGAGTAGTCTGCTTGCTATTTAAAATTGAGTTGCCGGTCCAATAAACATAAAGCGATAATTACACTCACTCAATTCTAATTATTGATTTAATTAAATATAATCATTGTCTTATTATTTCTGTAAAGAATATGAAAAAACCAAGAAAATTTAGCATTGAAAGATAGATAATTTTCACTCAAAAAATTGAGAGAAAAAAATTTGCTCGTGACTCTAACATGAATCTGAAACTCCATTTGGTAAGGCAGAAAAGTCATGGGCACATGCACAAAAACAAACAAAATTATTCTAATTATATGTACTATGAAAGAAACTTTCTTACCAACCCAAAAAAATATATAACGCTAATAGTTTTGATTTTTGCTAAAAGTATGAGGTGCTGCTAGTTTTTATTTTACTAGGGGGCGCCTTTTTTTTGTGTGTGTTTTGTCTCATATTTTCTTTTTCAAAGTTCAGAAATTTAATTGAAGTGATACATTATGTTCCAGTAGGTGCGTTTTGCCTAAAATAGAAGTGAAGGTGGAGGTAGAGGTGGACTGATGGAGGTGGGGGGTGCATTTTCACGGTAGTTATTAGCTTACCATGTAGTACTACTAAGTAAATATGATTACGTACTATACACCCTTTTGCTAATACTAGAAGAAAAGTTGCAATTTACTACCTATAAACATTTCTTTTGTATTCCTTGATAAAAAAAACCATTTCTCTTGTATAATAACGGTGGTCTTGTGTTCGTTTTTTTGTTTATATTCATATAAGTTCATATTATTAGCTTCACTAAGTTTCATTTAAAAAAATTTCAAAACTATAATAATAACAATAATTTATTATATTACTACTAGCTACAATTACTACTTTTATTTACTAGTAATACAAAAAATATAAGTGTCGATAATAATAAAACCTTTTTCTTTATCATTATTAGTCATGTAATAATTATTGTATGAACTAATGTGAATGAGTGTAAGCTTCAATGCTCGAAAGGGCTTTTTATTGAAGGATGTATTCAAGTTGCCCAGTCTTCGGGTGGGTAAGATTGCTTCTATCCATCAAAGCATTGCTTGAGGAATATTATCACTAAAACTTTTCTAAAAATACAAAAAAATTTAATTTAATTAATTATATTATCAATATTCATATTTTGTCTAATTAAATTTAATCGTATAAAAGTATCATAGATAAATCTTGTTTTAAGGTACTTTTCAAAATGAATCTAATAATCTAAGAATTCAATATATGAAGTATAATATTTTGTAAATAGGACGTATAATTGATCTAATGTATTTAAAATGCTAGATTATTAATTATCAACAAATAGTTAAACTTCAAAATCATTTTTATTACAATCTAATTTATATGAAGTTTGTTTACTTGACACTTTAGATGTCTTGATGTTGCTTGTATGACATTTTATATGGGGCGACACATGCCGTTTAATAGGAATGCCAGGTGGGTTCCCGCGCTCTATTGGCTTTACCTTTTGCTTTTGGATTTATTATCTCCTCAAAAAATAATATAGTCTTTCACTTACCATTTTCTCGAGAATTAAGGAAAATTGAAAGATTAGTAGAGATTTTCAAAAAAAAAATTAAGGAAGTGCTTTTTTTGACACTTTTGTCTTGAAATTAGTTCTTTTATTTTCTTTTCCTTTAAAATAAAATCAAAAAGTAATAAATATTTATTTTTGGAATGATGTAAAGTAATAAATAAAGGATGGCATAATTTGAAAGAAAAGTAGGGGTATTTTGGAAAGTTTATGTAGGAATTTGAAGGATGAGTTATAAAAATCAAATTTGGAGTGTTGACACTTAAAAATGAAAGTAAGCAGATTATATTATGGGACGGATGGAGTATTAAATTAAATAGATATAGAATTGTGCAGCTAGCAAACTTTTCAACACTTAATTTATTATTGACTAAGACCATAAATAACGTGTCAAAAATATATTGTTGAGGAGGGCACGTACAATTTCAAAGCCAACCATCCATAACTATAAAAAAATTCATTGCGCAAGCCTGAATGATTTTCTTTAGTGAACAAACGGAATGCTCCAATGTTATAGTAAATTTTCTTAGATAATCAGATGACCGTTTTGGTTTTCTCATTTTCTTTTCAGATGGGCGACTCTACATGATATAAGCGAATACATATTAGATGTATCATGTCTATGATTTCTTAAAGGATATACTTGTTGGTGCATTAGAGATTTTCCAACTTTATCACAATCAGAATATATTATCTTAAATATAATTCGAACTATTTTTTTCCATTGCAGTAAATTCGCTACAATATTATATATAGACATGGAACCAAAAAGAAAATTGAAGGTGGTAATACTATAAATTAATATTTAGACGGTAGAAAGTGTTTTATTTCAATAGTTGTAGTAGTATATAGGAAAAAAAGTTTGCTTTAGTCCGTTTTACCACCATTATTACGAGTCCTAGTACAAAGGTGATAATGGTCCTCAGACCACCTTGATCACTCAGAACATATCATCAATATACCAATAAACATACCATATGAAACCATGCAGCTTGATCGTCATTTTACAATATAACCTGCATCACATTGAACCAGTACTGTCCTCCACAAACATGAACAAAAAGCAACAAACATTGCGTACTAATCTCACAAGTCACAACTACATACTAGAAAAAATGCTTTGGTGACAGATTTTGCAAACTTCACAATCACAAATTTACAACCAATAAGAAATTAAAGACAGTTGTTAATAACATACTTTGGTCTCATTATTATTGTTGGTAACTCAGCACAAAACCTTTAATAATGCAATCCGATCACAAAAGTCATTAGTCGCGGTATAAAAGAGTTATTAGTACGTAGCAGATATCTTGTAAAAGGATGTAACATAATAATGGACCTAAATGAAAAAAAAAAGATCACATTTTATAAATTTGAGATTTCTACACGACTACACCTATTCATCGAAAAATAATAGGCAAAGAAATAATAGAAAGCACTAGAATTTATTATTTGATGACTTATGTGTATTACATGCCCACACTATGTACGCTCGTCCAATTTGCGGACAAAATATCATAAATGTGCTCTAATCTCTCATCTTGGTACAATTAGCAAGCAATCAAACTTGATACCTGATCAAATTTTACAAAACATAATTGGTACGTATCAATGGGATAAACATAAACTCTCCTAAAAGTTTATATCTGAAACAAGACAGTCGGTATTTGTTTTGATTTTGAGTACCTATTTATGTTGATAATTTGGTAATTAAAAACTGCTAATCTATACTAATATATACTTCATCCGTTTTCGATATATGCATCATATTAACTTACACTTTTTTTGAATTCAACTTTGACCATATTTAATTACTATTGAGTAAAGATATATGTCATTATCTTAATTGTTCTTGGGTTAATCTCAATGTATATTTTTATTTTTTTCATAATTTTTAAGAATATGTAAGCGAAGATATTGATGGTCAAAAATTGTCACAGACGAGTGTCCCGCCAACTCAATATGATGCATCTATTAAGAAATAGAGGAAGATATTAAGCTTTTTTTTAAGAAACAAAAGTTAATCAAAGCCTACTATCTAAATCGTAGGAAGTCAAATACGATAAGCATATATTGTAATATAAGAGTGCATAAAATATCCTAATATGTATGTTTTAAAACAAGAATAACGATAATTTTGTTTTTTTTGTAGTAACAAAATCAGTTACTTATGAGCTTGATTTATATATAAAACAAATTTCCACAAAAAGGAGAACCTTTATCTTAGGTTCAAAAGCCAAATTCTTGAGAAAATGAAACCCTGAAAAGAGAGATTATTAGTTATGTTTGTGTAACTAATAAGAGGTGGCCACTTGCCCACTAAAAGTTTGGACTGCATCTTTTCAAGTGGACCTACCCAATGTGAGAAGAGGAGCAGTTTATATTCACATAGTTATACGTACGTGCATAATATATGCTAGCTTGAAATTTTATTTTCAATAGTACATAATATTCATTTCAGTATGAATTTATCAGTGTGAAATTTTCCGGGTTTTCAGTGTCGATTATCATTGTTGATCGACATGATATAAGTTAATATTTCATATGATTAAATTCGATATAATCTTTATATTCTCTCACTTAAGCTTAGGCGTGTGAGGTCGAAGTATCAATTATTTCTATTTTATTG